>JAHVAK010000226.1:0-503321 GCA_019845155.1 Luehdorfia chinensis
ATAGCGTTCACCAACAAGGCTGCCAGGTGCAGGCTGTTTATGTCCGGTCAACAAGTACAATTCACTAATGATATGAAGATTCTCGGAGTCATTATCGACAGAAAGTTAAAATTCATAAAACACATAGACTATATAGTAAATAAAGCCCGGAAATTGTACACCAGATTAATATTATTTGTCAAACCCACTTGGGGAATTCAATCCGAGAATATTGCCACTATATACAGACACGTCATAGAACCAATAGTGAGTTATGCGGCTTCCATCTGGCAGTCAGCAACTAAGTACCGTTGCGTTGTTGACAAGCTGCTCTCCATGCAGCGCGGCTTTGCTCTCGGCATCATACGCGGTTTTAGGACGGTGAGCACTATAGCTTGCATCTCTCTAGCCCAGTTAACACCACTTCCGGCAAAAATTCAGGAGGTAGCGGACAACGAGAACGTCAGGATTACCCGTACTTCACAGTACCTCCCCACCGACATTACTCTAGATTCACCTTCACACCCCAAAGACCAACTACACCCATCGCTGCGAGAACCTATCGCATTCCACGACGAGCAGTCACACAGTGACATAGCTGAAGACGAAGTATCCAACTGCTACCGAATATATACAGACGGTAGCAAACACGATAACAAAGTGGGGGCCGCTGTCATCATACATAAACCGGATGGAAACACCATAACCCGGAAGTATAAACTTCACGATACGTGTTCGGTATTCCAAGCCGAACTACTGGCCATTCTGAGAGGCATGCGAATGGATATAGAGAACAAAGTCACTCGAGCTCGCATATTCTCCGACAGCAAATCCGGACTGCAGGACATCTCCAATCCGGACAGTCGCAACTCTCTTGTGGTATCCATACATAGAATTTTACATCAATGTCGTACTTTAAATCATACAATAGACTTCTTCTGGATCAGAGGTCATTCGGGAATCTCTGGCAAGAACAGGCTGATGCAAGCTGCTAAAAGCGCAGCTTCTTTGCACAGCCAATGGGAATACTCGAAATTCCCCATGAGTTATGTCCGAACCCTTAACCGCGAACGGTCAGCAATTGCACGTAGACAGTATTACGCCCAGAAAATAAATGCACATATACCAAGTCACTTTGTCCTACTTTGAAGACCTCAAATCAACAATAGAAATCTTGAAACCGAACTTTTCAATAACCCAATACCTGACCAACCATGGATACCACAAGAGTACTTAAATCGCTTCAAAATTAACCACAGACAAAAAATGCCCATGCGATCATTCTAGTGTCCAGTCAATTGGCACATCTCCTTCAAACTTGCCCCATCTTCCATAGAACCAGACTCGAGCATGAAATGTCTGCTTGGGATTGAAAATAGAACCATATACATTACCCACAAATAATAAGTAAGGAAAACAAGCACCGCTACTTTTAAAAATCACATCTACCACATCGTAAATAATCTTAAAAGATAAATAACAGTAAGCAACCCCACTAGTTAGTTTTCTGTACATCGACTAAAAAATATACAAATTTCACTTAATTTGTTGGCTTGTCTTCTGATTAGGATATAATTTTGTTATACTATACTATTTTTTTTATTATTATTATTATCACTAAACAAAAAAAAAAAAAAAACAAAAAAAAAAAAAAAAAAATTAGTCTTTAACATCAAATTTGTAAAATAAATTATGAACTAATGTTTCTATATTTTAAAGGCTTACTACGCGTTGTTTAATAAAGACCCAGAAAGTAAATAGTACATTATTGTCCCAAAAAGTCTAGGGAAAATTGATCCATAGCAATTTCCTTGAAACACCAATGGGAAATTAAAAAAAAAAAAAAACAATAAACTAACCTAACCCTAACCTACCTAACCTAACCTAACTACACCTAACCTACCTAACCTAACCTAACCTACTAACCTAACCTAACCTAACCTAACCTAACCTAAAAACGCTAACCTAACCAACCTAACCTAACCTAACCTAAACTACCTAAACCTAACCTAAACCTAACCTAACCTAACCTAACCTAACCTAACCTAACTAACCTAACCTAACCTAACCTAACCTAACCTAACCTAACCTAACCTAACCTAACCTAAACCTAACCCTAACCTAACCTAACCTAACCTAACCTAACCTAACCTAACCTAACCTAACCTAAACATAACCTAACCTAACCTAACCTAACCTAACCTAACCTAACCTAACCTAACCTAACCTAACCTAACCTAACCTAACCTAACCTAACCTAACCTAACCTAACCTAACCTAACCTAACCTAACCTAACCTAACTAACCTAACCTAACCTAACCTAACCTAACCTAACCTAACCTAACCTAACCTAACCTAACCTAACCTAACCTAACCTAACCTAACCTAACCTAACCTAACCTAACCTAACCTAACCTAACCTAACCTAACCTAACCTAACCTAACCTAACCTAACCTAACCTAACCTAACCTAACCTAACCTAACCTAACCTAACCTAACCTAACCTAACCTAACCTAACCTAACCTAACCTAACCTAACCTAACCTAACCTAACCTAACCTAACCTAACCTAACCTAACCTAACCTAACCTAAACCTAACCTAACCTAACCTAACCTAACCTAACCTAACCTAACCTAACCTAACCTAACCTAACCTAACCTAACCTAACCTAACCTAACCTAACCTAACCTAACCTAACCTAACCTAACCTAACCTAACCTAACCTAACCTAACCTAACCTAACCTAACCTAACCTAACCTAACCTAACCTAACCTAACCTAACCTAACCTAACCTAACCTAACCTAACCTAAACCTAACCTAACCTAACCTAACCTAACCTAACCTAACCTAACCTAACCTAACCTAACCTAACCTAACCTAACCTAACCTAACCTAACCTAACCTAACCTAACCTAACCTAACCTAACCTAACCTAACCTAACCTAACCTAACCTAACCTAACCTAACCTAACCTAACCTAACCTAACCTAACCTAACCTAACCTAACCTAACCTAACCTAACCTAACCTAACCTAACCTAACCTAACCTAACCTAACCTAACCTAACCTAACCTAACCTAACCTAACCTAACCTAACCTAACCTAACCTAACCTAACCTAACCTAACCTAACCTAACCTAACCTAACCTAACCTAACCTAACCTAACCTAATCTAACCTAACCTAACCTAACCTAACCTAACCTAACCTAACCTAACCTAACGCTAACCTAACCTAACCTAACCCTAACAACCTAACCTAAACCGAACCTAACCTAACCTAACCTAACCTAACCCCTACACCTAAACCTAGACCTAACCTAACCTAACCTACCTAACCTACCTACCCTAAACCTAACCTAAACACCTAACCTCAACCCTACCTACCTAACCTAACCTAACCTAACCTAACCTAAACCTAACCCTTAACCCCCAAAAAAACCTTAAACCCCTAAACCTAAACTACCTAACCTAACCTAACCTAACCTAGACAAGACAAGGAAGGACGCACTCGAAAAAGTGAAAAAGTTATGGTGAAAAATAGTTTCTTTCTTAACTTAAAACACTTAAAACGAAACGCTGCTGAAACAAGATCAGCGACATAAGTGTTTCGAAATGTCGAAAGAACAGCCTTGACGGACACTATATGAAAAACTGTATTCCGGATTTTTGCGGTGCTCCAGTGACAAGAAATTCGGGAAAAACGAAAACCACGTGGACACGCGGTCCAGAATCTGGAGAAGCTGGAGAATATCTGACAACGGACGCTTCAAGAAGACACTGAAACAAAGTTTTTGACACCTTGAGCATAAAAATAGACGTATAAACAAAGGAGATATAGAGAAAAGACTTGGACTCTGGTACCAAACCCTCTCCTAAAAAAGTAGCTCCAATAGTTCGTATGAAACAGCGCATAGTACCCTCTCAAGAATCGAGAGGGGCAAGCAGCAAAACATCGACAGAAGCTACAAGCGCCTCACCAAAAGCAGAAAAAGCAAAATATACCGATAGAGTGACAGAAGCACGGGCTTGCCTAAATAAAGCCAAGCTACACCTGAGTAATTCACGTAACTTGAAAACAGACATTAAAACAGAAGTTACTCAGGCGGTAGAACGACTTTACCAATTGGTAAAAGAGGCAGAACTAGCTAGAAACGTGGTAAAGGAGAGTAAACAAGTGGAGCAGAAGAAGGAAAAGAAGCCAGAGGAACATAGCCAAAGCGAAGGGAGAGGTGATGACGAAGATAAGCTTATAAGAAAAATGGAAGAACATGGCAAACTACTGGAAGAAAATAGGAAAGAAATGGAAAAACTACGAGAAGCCTTCAAATATCATGAAAATAGAGAAGAAACGGTAACTTACGCTAGTGTAGCGGCTGGAATAACTAAGAAATCACCAATGAAAAACACGGCTATACATTCTGTAGCAATTACATCCACAAACGATAAGGAAACAGGAGATGAAGTAATGGATCGAGTAAGAAAGGCAATAAATGCTAAAGAAGAGGGACTAAGGATAGACAAAATAAGAAAAGCAAAAGATAGGAAGGTGATAGTGGGATGTAGTACGCAAGAGGAGATTAACAAAATAAAGGAAAGAATTAAAAAAGCAGGAACGGAATTAAATGTGGACGATATAAAAAATAAGGATCCCTTGGTAATACTTAAAGACGTAATGCAGTACAACAACGACGAAGACATCCTTAAAGCAATAAAGGTGCAGAACAAACATCTTCTTAAAGAGGTTAGAGTGGAGGACCTAAGGATGGAGACAAAATATAGAAAGAGAACGAGAAACCCGCACACAACTCATATCGTGCTAAAAGTATCGCCGCAGATCTGGAATCGCCTCACGGAAGCTGGGATTCTGCATGTTGATTTGCAACGGGTAAAAGTTTTAGATCAATCCCCTCTGATTCAATGCTCGAGATGCTTGGGGTATGGGCACAGCAAGAGACTGTGCAGTGAGAGTGCAGACGTCTGTAGCCATTGTGGAGGCCCACACCTCAGAGCGGAGTGTGCAGAATGGCTCGCAGGAGGGGAGCCCACATGCAGAAACTGTTTGAAGGCTAAAATGGATCGCAGAGACCACAATTCATTTAGTATGGAGTGCCCTGTGAGAAAAAAAATGGGAGACACTGGCTAGGTCCACAGTAGCATATTGCTAAGGTGGCCCCGGGAGCCAACAGCATCACAAATATTAGCAGTAATCATCGATATCGCGCGGTCCAAGCTAATCTACAGAGGTGCGAGCTGGCCACGGCCGAGCTAATCGCTGAGGCAACAAGGAAAAAGTTATCGTTCGCCATAGTCCAGGAGCCTTACATTGGGCGAATAGGAGAGATGAGGCACTACCCAGGGACAAGGATAGTACAGTGTTACAGGCAACAGACCGAAAAGGTTATAAAGGCCGCCATTGTACTGTTCGACGACACCATTGACGTCACCCAGTGCTCCAGTCTCACAACTGAGAACATTGCTGTTGCCAGATTGCGAACTGGAGCCTGGGAGATCGGAGTGGTGTCCGTCTACCTGGAGTGTGATAAGCCCATCGATCCATACCTGGACACGATAAGAGCGGTCGTGGAGAGCTTAGGGACAGAAAACGTGATTTTGGGTGGGGATGTGAATGCGTGGAGCACGTGGTGGGGAAGTCGGGTCACAGACAACAGGGGAGTAGATGTGGTGGCAGCGCTTGATGAACTGGAGCTCCATATAATAAACCAGGGGACAGAGCCCACGTTCGACACCGTCCGAGGAGGAAGAAGATTTACCAGCTGTGTCGATATAACGACCTGCTCGACGAACCTGCTCGGAAGAATAGATAATTGGACGCTATCAGGAGATATTACTAGCTCGGACCACAAGGCAATCCTATTTGACATAAATTTAGAAAAATCACTCGGTACAGACATTAAAAGAACGACCAGGAAATATAAAACTAAAAAGGCAAATTGGAGCGAGTTTCGTGAGAAACTCGCCCAGATTTGGAAGAATAAAAACATATCAAAAATAGAAATAGATAAAATTGAAAATTGTATAGAATTAGAAACAAGTATTGGAAAATATATAACAGCAATAACTGAAGTTTGTGAAACCACAATACCAAAGTTGGAAACTAAAAGACGAATAGGATTGCCTTGGTGGACCGATGAGCTTAAAAACCTCAAAAAGGATGTCTCCAGAATGAAGCGTCGTATTTCTTCTGCGGCGGCAGTACGTCGAGAGTGGGTCGTCGAGCAGTACGTAAAAAACAAAGGAGAAATACCAACTTGAGGCGAAAAAAGCCCAGACCGCCAGTTGGAAAGAGTTTTGCGGAAAACAGGAACGGGAGACAATGTGGGAGGGTATTTACAGAGTGATAGGCAGAACAACAGTAAGAGGAGAAGACATCCCTCTAGCCTGGAATGGGAAAAACTTGGGAAGCGAAGAGTCGGCTAAAATTTTGGCAGAGCTCTTCTACCCGGAGGATGCAGTCCAAGAAGATACCGAAGAACACAAGCTTTTGAGAGAGGTAGCTGAAAAGGTTAACGAAACGTCACAAGGTGAGTCTTGTGACCCACCTTTCACAGCGGAGGAGCTGAGGTGGGCTGCATCGAGTTTTAACCCCAAAAAGGCTCCAGGTATTGACGGGCTCACAGCAGATATATGCGGAGCAGCTATCACTCTGAACCCAGAAATATTTTTGGCACTGTTAAATAAGTGCCTCAGCCTTGCCTACTTCCCCACGAAGTGGAAGGAGGCTACAGTGGTGGTTTTGCGAAAACCTGGAAAAGAGAACTACACACACCCCAAGTCTTATAGGCCGATCGGACTGCTGCCAGTGATGGGAAAGATTATGGAGAAAATGATGGTCCGTAGAATCAGATGGCATACTGTAACTGACATCAGCAAAAAGCAATACGGATTCATGCCGCAGCGTAGTACCGAGGACTCCCTCTATGACATGATACAGCACATAAAAAAGCAACTTAGTAACAAAAAACTGCTAGTGCTAGTGTCGTTGGACATAGAGGGAGCCTTCGATAACGCGTGGTGGCCGGTGATACGATGCAGGCTGGCGGAGACCAAATGCCCCGCAAACCTGAGGCGCCTGGTAGATAGCTATTTTAAGGATAGGACAGTGCGCGTCAGGTATGCGGGGGCGGAATGGGCAAGAAAGACTACAAAGGGGTGTGTGCAGGGCTCTATAGGAGGCCCAGTTTTTTGGAATTTGTTGCTGAACCCGCTACTGAAGGAGCTAAACAAAAAAGGGGAACACTGCCAAGCATTCGCGGACGATGTGGTCCTGATTTTCTCCGGGGATACGGGATTAGAAGTACAAGAGCGGGCCAATGCCACCCTCGCTCATGTTCACAGTTGGGGAATCAAAAATAAACTGAATTTTGCTCCGCAGAAGACCAAAGCGATGGTCATTACAAATAAGTTGAAATATGATTCACCAATCCTGAGCATGGGCGGGCGGGGCATTGAATTGTCCCGCGAGATTAAGATACTCGGCCTCACAGTTGACAGCAAGTTGACATTCAATACCCATGTAAAGAATGTGTGCCGTAAGGCACAAAACTTGTACAGTCAGCTGTCGAGAGCCGCAAAGGTACATTGGGGACTGAACCCGGAGATAGTTAGGACCATATACGTCGCAGTGGTAGAGCCGGTAGTTATGTACGCAGCTAGCGCATGGGCACCGGCAACAAATAAAATTAAAATCAAAAAAACAACTCGATTCGGTACAACGCGGTTTTGTACAAAAGATTATCAAGTCCTACAAGACCGTATCTTTAAAACTCGGCTCTGCTTCTCGCCGGACTGCTTCCCTTGGACATCAGAGTCCGGGAAGCAGCCGTCATTTATGAAATAAAAAAAGGGCCTTTCTCGGCGAATATTGGCAGATCGGGACTTGGAGCAAAAAGTGAAAAATGAGGAGATGCCGCATCCGGCGGATCAGGTGGGGTTACAATTCACATGTTTGGGGGATAGTGCAGGAGTGGACCAACAGGATAGTACGGCACTAAAAATTTATACTGACGGAAGTAAAATCGAGGGAAAAGTCGGAGCGGCACTATCTATTTGGAAAAATGCCGCCGAGACTAACTACCGAAAATTAAAGTTGGGACACTTCTGCACTGTCTACCAGGCTGAATTGCTGGCCTTACTTGAAGCCACCAAGTATGCGCTCCAAGATCCGGAACAAAACTGCAGTATATACTGCGACTCCAGGTCTGCTCTCGAAACAGTAGTCCAGGGCGTTTCTCTCCACCCCTTAGCGGTGAGAGCTGTAGAAAATATAAAAAGCTTAAAAGATCAAGGTAAAACTGTTAAACTGTACTGGATTAAAGCCCACGCGGGGATGGAGGGAAACGAAAGAGCAGACGAGTTAGCAAAGGAAGCCGCAATAAAAATTAAAAAACGACCGGATTACGACAGGTGCCCGGTCTCATTCGTCAAGCGACAAATCCGTCAGGAGTCGCTTGAGGAGTGGAACCGGCGCTATAAAGAGGAACAAACGGCCTCTACGACAAAAGTATTCTTCCCGGACGCTATAGAGGCGTACCCCATTATAAGAAAATTAAATTTGGACCCACTGGCTATACAAATATTGACAGGACACGGTGGTTTTCTCCAGTTACTTGCATCGTTTCAAATGTAAGGAGAGACCATCGTGTGTCTGTGATCCGGACAAAGACGAAGACATAATTCACCTCATCACCGAGTGTCCCATTTATGGCAAAGAAAGGAATGAATTAGAAATAGAACTTAAAATAGAAATATGCAAATACAAAATTGTAGAAATAGTCAAAAGTAAGAAAATAAGGAATAGATTTTTAAGCTTCTGCAAACATATAGCAAATGATGTAGTAAAGAAAAACAAAGAAAAAGTGTAACAAACGGTACAACGGTAGTTTATACATAAGTATAAACTACAAGTGCCAATGTAAAAAAGATAACAGTTAAATAGAAAAAGTAGTTAAATGTATGTAGAAAAGAAGAAGGTAATAGATAATAAGAAAGTATTAAAATAGGACTCTAAAATTATTATTAAATGTAAGTTACAAAGCAGTGTAAAATGTAGGATATAAGTTTGTAATATAGAACATAGACATATATACTTATTATTAATAAAAAAGAGAGAAAAGAGAGAAAGAGAAAAGACAACAAAAATGATTAAAAAAGGCCCTGATCTCCCATGTCAGGGGAACAAGAAAAAAAAAAAAAAAAAAAAAAAAAAAAAAAAAAAAAAAAAAAACCTAACCTAACCTAACCTAACCTAACCTAACCTAACCTAACCTAACCTAACCTAACCTAACCTAACCTAACCTAACCTAACCTAACCTAACCTAACCTAACCTAACCTAACCTAACCTAACCTAACCTAACCTAACCTAACCTAACCTGGGTACCGTGGAAGAAATGGAAATGCACGTTTTGAATGAAGGGACTGTTCCAACATTCTTCACAGTCAGGAGCGGACAGGTCTTCAAAAGTAGAGTAGATGTCACCCTATGTAGCGAAGACCTGTTAGGGAAAATATCTGACTGGGAAGTCGACACTGGGGTCAGCAGCTCGGATCACAATGCCATCACTTTTAGACTAAATCTGTCAAAACCAACAACAGAAGTAAGAACCTTTAACACGACACGAAAATACAACACAAAAAAGGGAAATTGGACGACATTCAAAGAAAATCTACATAAAAATCTGCAAAACAATAAATTGGATTTAAACAACATTAGAGCAATAAATAACAAAGAGCAATTAGAAGTAAAGGTAAATAAATATATAAAATGCATAGATGAAGCGTGTCAAATCGCAATACCAAAAATTAAAATTAAAAACAAAAAAAAAAGCTTACCATGGTGGACCGACGAGCTAGAGACACTCAGGAGAGATGCGGTGCGAAAGAAAAGGCGAATCTCGTGTGCTGCGCCACGTCGAAGAAAACACGTTGTAGAAGAGTACCTGAAAGCAAAGGAAACATATGAATTAGAAGTTGTAAAAACGCAAACCGAAAGTTGGAAGAAATTCTGCAGTGCCCAGGATAGGGAAAGCCTCTGGGATGGCATTTACAGAGTGATACGGAAAACCACGAAAAGACAACCGGATGTCGCACTAGTAAAGGATGGAGAAGTGTTGACTCTTGACGAATCTGTAGAACTACTGGCCAATACATTCTTTCCAAGTGATAGTGTAGCAGATGATAATATCGAACACCAAACAACGAGAGCTTTGGCAGCGGAACCAAGTAAGGACAACACAGATGACAAAGAGGATCCTGAATTTACAATTTCCGAATTAAGACATGCTGTAAACAGCTTTAGCACCAGGAAAGCACCTGGCCCAGACGGATTTACCGCCGATATATGCTCATGGGCAATATCAACAAATGAAGAGATTTTCTTGGAGATCCTTAATAAGTGCCTGGAACTAGCACACTTTCCCACTGCATGGAAAGAAGCTGCTGTAGTGGTGTTAAGAAAACCAGGCAAAAAAGACTCCCATGTAAAATCGTACCGGCCAATTGGCCTGCTGTCAGTGCTGGGAAAAATCATGGAAAAAATCATGATCAAAAGGATACGCTGGCACATCCTACCGCAGGCGAATTGCAGGCAGTACGGTTTCGTACCACAGAGGTGCACTGAAGACGCTCTATATGATATGATGACTCATATTCTGAGCAATATGAGAAATAAACAAATAAACGTTGTCATATCCCTAGACATTGAGGGCGCGTTTGACAGTGCCTGGTGGCCTGCAATAAAATGCCAGTTACGGGAAAGAAAGTGTCCAAGAAATCTTCGTAGGTTAGTGGATAGCTACCTTGAGGATCGAAAAGTCAGAGTCAGGTACGCCAACAAGGAACACACTAGAAAAATGAACAAAGGGTGCGTACAAGGCTCAATAGGGGGGCCAACATTCTGGAATATGTTGTTGGACCCACTGTTATACGACCTGGAAAGACGCGGAATATACTGTCAAGCCTTTGCGGACGATATTGTTTTGGTGTTTTTCTGGGGAATCGATTAAAGAGTTGGAAAAACAAGCTAACCAGACACTCACCCATGTCGAGGCGTGGGGAAGCAAAAATAAACTTAAATTTGCGCCGCACAAAACGAATGCTATGGTGATTACCAAAAAACTTAACATTGTAACCCCGCGTATCTACATGGGTGAAATAGAAATACAAATGGTAGACGAAATAAAGATGTTGGGCTTAATAATCGATAAAAAATTAACTTTTCAACAACATGTCAGTTACATTTGCAAGAAAGTAACTAACATTTATAAACAGCTGAGTCGAGTAGCCAAAATCTCCTGGGGGTTGAACCCGGAAATAATCCGAACAATTTACGTCTCGGTAGTGGAGCCTATAATACTGTATGCTGCTGGTGTATGGGGAGAGGCAGGGGAAAAAATCTCGATACAAAAGAAACTGAACACGGTCCAAAGAGGTTTCGCTCAAAAAATTTGTAAATCGTACCGCACTGTCTCACTCAGCGCTGCGCTGATTTTATCTGGACTTCTTCCGTTAGACCTACGGATTAGAGAGACTGCAAGACTCTATGAAGCCAAACGAGGGAAACCACAAGTCATCCTGGGCGACAGAAGAGTGGAGGAGAGAGCTTGTCACTTAACGGCCCTACATCCAGCAAAAGAGCCTAACATTGAATTTGAATGCCTAGAGGATATGGAGCCCCACACCTTGGAAAAATATAATATTCACGGACCAGAAATATACACTGACGGGAGTAAAATTGACGAAAAGGTGGGGGCAGCACTAACAATATGGCAAAATGGCAAGGAAATAACGAGTAAAAAGTACAAGCTCGAGTCCTTCTGCACTGTGTTCCAGGCGGAAATGTACGCATTATACCAGGCAACAAACATCACACTGGAAAACACATGGACAACATTGAATATCTTTAGTGATTCCAGGTCATCACTCGATCTCCTGAAGAACCGGAACTCCTTCCACCCTTTAGTGGCAAAAATAAAGCGTAATATCTACCTATTAGGAAAAAAAGGACAGATCGTTAGACTATTTTGGATCAGAGCACATATCGGCATAGTGGGAAATGAGAGAGCGGATCAACTGGCGAAACAAGCTGCCTACAAAAAAACTACACCAGATTATGACCTATGCCCATTGTCATTTATAAAGAAAAGTAATAGACAGGAAACTTTAATAAGGTGGAATGACAGATATAAATATACAGCGACAGCAGAAGTAACTAAACTCTTCTTTCCAAACGCAATACAGGCGTATCGGCAATTGAAAAATATTAAGTTAAATCCTGTACTTGTGCAGGTGCTTACTGGACATGGGGGGTTCAGCCAATACCTTCACAAGTTTAAGTGTAAAGAGAATCCAGGTTGTGTTTGTGATCCTGACGTGGAAGAAGGAATAATACATTTAGTAACAAAGTGTCCAAAGTATAACCTAGCTAGATTGGAAATAGAAACAAAAGTAGAACAAGTAGTCAAAAAAGACAGTTTGTGGACAATAATGGAATCAAATAAAAGAGAGATATTTATAGAGTTCTTAAATAGGATAGCAATCGAAACCATTAAAAGAAATAAAACAAAGTAATGTGTTGCGAATGTGAATACCGCATGAATAGTAAAAAAAAAAAAACAATTAGTTGAAATAAAAGTTATGTATCTTTAGTTGTAGTGTAGTCGTAATCGTAATAAGTTGAAAAAAGTAGTAATAAGAAAATCTTGTAGGACTATGTATTATAAGTATACATATGTTACTTACAAAAAGAAAGAAATGACAAAAAAAAAAAAAGTAAAAAAAAAAAAAAAAAAAAGATATAAAACAACATAAAAAGAAAAAAAACATAGATATATAAGATAATACATTTAAGTTATGATAAAGTCGAAAATGTTAAGTTACTTTCAGAACTGTCTTACAATGTCCTAAAATAAATTAAGAATTAGATAATAAGGAACTAATTAAGATATAATTAAGATGTCGGGGTTTCCGATGCACTCAAACGAATGCATTCCCCTGTACCAAAAAATATATATATATGTGTGCACATATTAATAAATAAGATAGAAAATGTCTCTGATCCTTGTCAGAGGTGTATAAAAAAAAAAAAAAAAAAAAAAAAAAAAAAAAAAAAAAAAAAAAAAAAAAAAAAAAAAAACCTACTAACCTAACCTAACCTAACCTAACCTAACCTAACCTAACCTAACCTAACCTAACCTAACCTAACCTAACCTAACCTAACCTAACCTAACCTAACCTAACCTAACCTAACCTACCTAACCTAACCTAACCTAACCTAACCTAACCTAACCTAACCTAACCTAACCTAACCTAACCTAACCTAACCTAACCTAACCTAACCTAACCTAACCTAACCTAACCTAACCTAACCTAACCTAACCTAACCTAACCTAACCTAGACAAGACAAGGAAGGACGCACTCGAAAAAGTGAAAAAGTTATGGTGAAAAAATAGTTTCTTTCTTAACTTAAAAACACTTAAAACGAAACGCTGCTGAAACAAGATCAGCGACATAAGTGTTTCGAAATGTCGAAAGAACAGCCTTGACGGACACTATATGAAAAACTGTATTCCGGATTTTTGCGGTGCTCCAGTGACAAGAAATTCGGGAAAAACGAAAACCACGTGGACACGCGGTCCAGAATCTGGAGAAGCTGGAGAATATCTGACAACGGACGCTTCAAGAAGACACTGAAACAAAGTTTTTGACACCTTGAGCATAAAAATAGACGTATAAACAAAGGAGATATAGAGGATTTAAGACTCGACTATTCAGTTCTCATGTTTAGAGCTGAAGAAATTGAAAGCATCAGTGACGACCCCATGTTTTATGAGTCTGCTGGAACAAGTTCTTCAATACCTTTGAAAAGACATTAATTTAGAAAATTTATGAGTGCAACTTTTAATTTTAAGAATTTTTTAAATATAAGGGGTGAACACGTGGTGGGGTAAAACCGCCCTTAAAATTCTGAAAATTGACACGGCTCCTCCCTTTTGTGTTTGGTCCGTAGTTGTTAGTGGACACGCGGTTGACGTAGATGCCGTAGCATTACCGCGAAGCAGTGACTCGCCCCCCCCAGATACGATGGGGCTGCCCAGGCTGTGTCCGGGGGTGGACTCTTCGGCTTTGCCGGTACCACCCTGGGGTAATTTTTCCTTTGTACCTGCTTTCATATTTATTTAATTCCCCCCCCCCCCCCCCCCCAATACGCTAGCGACCAGGCTCCCCCCAGCCATTCATCCCATCGGCACGCAGGACCTTGGGATTGGGGTTATTTTTTATAGAGGTTTTCTTCCTCGCGGCCCGTAGGCCCCCGGTCCCTACTGGAATTACGGGTTGTCCGGCCGAATGCACTTGGCACATCACCGCACATGTTGCGTCCCCTGTTCACTCTCAACGAAGAGTGATACGGGGAGCAACAAGAGCCTAGAAAGGCCCGCCACGTCGGGCTATATGCCCTTGGCCGTTTCTCGTTTCCGAGGGTACGCCCACACCCAGCCTGAACGCTTACGGAGGAGACGAATCTCCTCCGTAAGCGTTCCCAGCCTTGTGTTAAGGCTAGCGAGTTGCGCACGCAATTCCGCGTTTTCTTTTTCAACTTCTTTCAAAGTCCTCCGCGCAGCCAGCCTTGTAACATTTTCGGTGTTTTGGACCGTCGCTATAGCCTGCCTCGTGACAATGTTGGCAGTGGCATTTCTTCGTGCAAGCTTCTCTGTTGCAGCTTTAATGTTACGCACTGCCAACCTTATGCCGCGGACAAAATTTCCCTTTAGGTTGCGGGAACGATCCGCTACTGTCTCAATAGCCTGGAGTTGGTCTTCGATGTGATTACCGAGATCCACATCGGCATGCGTTTGCATTTCTCGGGCCAGCTCCTCCGGGCTAGGAAGGCTTTTCTTTGCCCTGGTATTCGAGGGTCTCATGGTAGGATCCAGAAAATCATCCTCCATATCAATCTCCTCTTCAGTCGCTGTAGCTGAGACCGCAACAAGCTTGGCGGCCACAGCCACGTCACTCGGTGACTTAGCCTTCCTCTTCCTTCGTCTTCCTCCTTCTGATGTAGC
The DNA here is from genome assembly GCA_019845155.1 of Luehdorfia chinensis. Lineage (NCBI taxonomy): Eukaryota > Metazoa > Arthropoda > Insecta > Lepidoptera > Papilionidae > Luehdorfia > Luehdorfia chinensis. The sequence goes on from JAHVAK010000226.1 coordinate 15,066, forward strand.
AGATGTGAGAGACACGAGCGAGCCATCAGACACAACTCCGTCGCTCTCACCGGCTAGACTAACAGGCGTGTTCGGACGTGTAAAACGCCCACGCCTGTCTCGTGCCGGTACCACTGGTACCCCCGACACAGCTCCTCCCTTTTGTGTTTGGTCCGTAGTTGTTAGTGGACACGCGGTTGATGTAGATGCCCTAGCATTACCGCGAAGCAGTGACTCGCCCCCCCCAGATACGATGGGGCTGCCCAGGCTGTGCCCGGGGGTGGACTCTCTGGCGTTGCCAGTACCACCCTGGGGTAATTTTTCCTTAGTACCTGCTTTCATAATGATTTTTGTTTTCTCCCCCCTCCCCATACGCTAGCGACTGGGCTCCCCCCAGCCATTCATCCCATCGGCACGCAGGACCTTAGGATTGGGGTAATTTTTTAAAGAGGTTTTCTTCCTCGCGGCCCCGAGAGGCCCCCGGTTCCTGCTGGAATTACGGGTTGTCCGGCCGAATGCACTTGGCACATCACCGCACATGTCGCATCCCCTGTTCGCTCTCAGCGGAGAGTGATACTGGGAGCAACAAGAGCCTTAGAGCCCGCCTCTTCGGGCTACACGCCCTTGGCCGTTTCTCGTTTCCGAGGGTACGCCCACACCCAGCCAGTTTTGGTCCGCGACAGTTTCCTGCTACCACCCATATCTGGGTGGCGTTCCCCTATCCGCCACCTGGGGACGCGCCCGATGGGAGGACTGGCAACTCCTCACGGGAACCTAACCTAACCTAACCTTTTTTTTTTTTTTTTTTTTACATGGGGAAATGCCTAACGCATACCCGCCTTCACGGGGGGAAGGACGGGTTATGTCGGACTTGCACCGACTAAAACCCCATGATGTTCCGCCTTCGCCGCATGTTGGCAGGGCCACGGGAACGCTCACGCACACATCCGCGACCCCACCGGCGCTGGCCGCCTAACATCGGCGGCCCCTTCTCGGGAGAGGACAGCTCCTCCCTACTCCCCTTCCCAGCAAGGCGCGCCGGAACACAGGACGCGCCTTCCAGCACGGCCCCCTTTGTGCGCGCAACGAACCCCCCCGAGTCCGCCACGCGGAGGAACCTAACCTAACCTAACCTAACCCAACTCGGTTTGCTTCCTAAAATTACCCGCTTTCGTCTAAAATAGTAGTATTAATTTGTTACAAATCAAGTATATAGCTTTCGACACCCTTAAAAGTCGTATTCTAATTTAAATTTGTAGTTTCTTAATTTTGCATAGAGCAAAGGAGTGTAAAGCAGAAAAACCAACTTGCGGCTATTGTGCAGCGGACCATGATAGCAGGGAGTACCCACGTAACGGGGCACCGTTGTGTGCCAACTGTACCAAAAATAAAGTCGACATTAATCACGGCCATACAGCATACAGTGCTGAATGTGTAGTTTGGCAAAAGTGGGATCGAATAGCCAGATCTGCAGTTGCATACTGCTAAAGTTGATAAGGGGACCGACACAGCACAACCAAAATTGACACCTACTAAACTAGCACAAACACCGTACGTTGACATCCATAAACCAGTTTTATCAGAATCACTGACCATCAAGCTGGTACAAGCAAACCTTGGAAGAGGTATGGCGGCGTATAAAGAATGCCTTCAAATGGCGGCTAATCAGTACATTTCATTCTTATTGCTTCAAGAGCCATATGTAGGTTCTAAAGCGCACGTTAGTTGCAACCGGCGTGTTATACAAAAAGTTACTCATGACAAGAACAAACCTGTCAAATCAGCTGCCATCGTCCTTCATCCCAATTACACAATCATAGAAAACCCTGAACATGTAGATGAAAACATTATAGGATTCGTTATAAAATTAGGAAACTGTAGACTAGGAATAGTTAATGTGTATTTGGAAAAAGATGGCGTACTAGAGGACGATATCACTAAAATAATAAAAATTGTACAAGACATGGACACGGAAAACATCATTCTCACAGGGGACTTTAATGCAAAAAGCCCCTGGTGGGGCAGCAGGGAGGAGGATCGGAGAGGAATCCTTTTAGCAGAAATGATAGGAGAATTGGACATGAATGTTCTAAATCAAGGCAGCGACCCTACCTTCCACCAGTATCGAGGTGGAAAACTACACAACAGCATAGTGGACGTAACATCCTGCACCTCGGCTCTGTTAAATAGAATTGAAAAATGGAGGGTAGATCCAGACTTTGTAACACTTTCTGACCACCGAGCTATTCAGTTTCAAATAAAAATTGCAAAAAATAAACGAAATATAGCTCTTAGGAACTTCACGTGATTATTTAACACTGCCAAAGCGAACTGGAACCTATTCAAAGAGGTACTACAGGAAGGGCTTGAAAAAAGTTCCATAAATGAGGATAAGATCAAGGATATAAAATCTACTGAAGAGCTGAACTCAATGGTGGAAAAGTACGTAGGTCAGGTAAACATCGCTTGCCAGAGAGCAATTCCACTCATCTCTCAAAAGGTAAAAACATCTTGCACCCCATGGTGGACTAAGGAATTGGACACTGAAAGACGCGAAGTCATGAAAATTCGGAGGAGAATTAAATTTGCCAACCACAGACGTAGACCTTTTTTAATAGAAGACTTTATTCAAGCTAAGGAAAAGTATGTCAACAGTATACAGTCAGCAATAACTTTGAGCGGGAAAGAATTGTGTTCAAAACAGGACAAGGAAAATGTATGGCAGAGTATTTACAGGATTGTTAGGAGATGTAATAACTCAAATGAAGACAAACTGTTGAGACAAGGAGATTTAACGCTGAGCTCAAATGACTCAGCCATGCTGCTTGCTAAAACATTCTATCCGGATGATGACAGTAAAGACGACACTGAAGAACAAACCAAAATTCGATGTAATGCCGAAAAAATAATACTATATATAAAAAAAAAAAAAAAACCTAACCTAACCTAACCTTTTTTTTTTTTTTTTACCCTGGGGAATCGATTTATCGATACCTACCGTCACGGGGGTGACGATCGGTTATGTGGGACTCCTGGCCTGATAAGGACAGACTACCCACTAAACCCCAGCATTCGACGCCTGTGCGTTTCGACGATTAGCTGCGGGAACGCGTTTGTATACATCCGTGACCAACCACGCATGTCCAAGAGGACCCTCCCAATTTTTGATTTTTAGGTCACTCCTTGTCCCTTTGTAGTCAGACGGTCAGACCCCCCGATCCGCCGTCTAGGGACTACTGGGCTTGTAGCTGACGAGCGTATTGGCGTCGTCGTCGCCCAAGGCGTCTTCTTCTCATCGGCTGTGATGCCGGATCGTCTTCGCGGGCACGTTCCGCCGTCTCCTTCTGCGCCATAACCGATTCGCAGTACAATACAACGGCCTGCCAAGCCTCCTGACTCCCTATCATGGCCCTTGTGACGGCCGGTAGTGAAAGATCGGGACCTATCTCGATCATTAGCGTAAAGCGCTCAATACGCCACGCTGGACAGTCCTTTAGTGTATGCTCGGCGGTATCTTCGCTACCGTCACAGTGGTGACACCTAGGCAGTGGTTCCCTGCCTGCGGTGTAGCAGAGATACCGACCGAATGTACCATGGCCAGACAGAATCTGCACGAGGCGGAACGTCAGCGTACCGTGGCGCCTGTCTACCCACTCCTTAAGGATGGGCGATATGGCAGCCACGGTACTCAGTCCTTGTCTCGGCTCAAGGAGTCTGGCCCTCCATCTTTGAAGCAGCCTCTGCTGCGCCTCCTGTCTCCAGTGGTCTACTTCCTGAACGGCCGCACCACCATTCCGCTCGATCGCTCGCACACGTTGCGTATACACCTCCGCTAGGACCTCGGCGTCGAGGTCCCAGGGAGGGGTGCCCGCCAGAGCGCAGGCCGCTTCATGGGACACCGTTCGGTATCCGCGGATTACCCTCTGCGCCATGACTCTCTGCGCCCGGAAGAGCAAGGTCTTGTTGTGGGCGGAGAGGGTATCCGCCCAGACCGGTGCCCCATATAGCGCCATGGAGCGTATCACACCGGTGTAAAGCCTTCGGCAAGCTATGTCTGGTCCTCCTATGTTGGGGAGGAGTCTTCCGAGAGCATTGGCAGCGTTAACCAATTTTAGCGAAAGCCGCCGGAAGTGCTCCTTGAAGCTCCACCTGCCGTCTAATACGAGCCCTAAGTACCGCATGTGAGGGCTGAGACGTACGTTAGTTTCGCCGAGGCGGATGGTCGCTCCAGTTGGCGGCACCGCTCTAGGCCCGTGAAAACAGAGGGCCTCGGTCTTGTCGGAAGCCACTCTGAGTCCTAGCGCCTCAACTCGTCTAACGACGCGTTGGGCAGCAGTTGCCGCGATACTTATTGCCCGCTCGAAGGATCGTCCGCAGGCCATGACTAGGGTGTCGTCTGCGTAGCACAGCAGTTCGACCCCGTATTGTCGGCTGCCGCGCAAGGCCCAATCATAGCCGATGTTCCACAGGAGCGGTCCTAAGACCGACCCCTGCGGAACACCGCACACCATTCCTCTCCTATAGAGGCTACCGTCTCTCCCTATATATAGAAACTCTCTGTCGGAGAGATAACCACGTATTAAATGCCTGATGTAGGCAGGTAGCTGGTGGTACCTCAGTGCCTCCTCTATGCAACTGAAGGGCAGCGTGTTGAACGCGTTGGCGATGTCTAGCGAGACCGCCACCGCCACGCCAACCCCCGTCACTGCATTGTCCGATATGGCCTTCAGGCGGAGTATCGCTTCGATGGTCGAACGTCCTCGTCGAAAGCCGTATTGGCAGTCCGCCAAATTAGGACCCTCCGTGTCGAGGTGCTGGACGATACGGGCCGCGAGAATACGCTCAAAGAGCTTCCCCGCCTCGTCCAGCAGCACAATGGGCCGATATGCCGAAGGCTGGTCTGCAGGCCGACCGTCCTTCATGAGAAGGACAAGTCTCCCAGCCCTCCAGCAAGAAGGGAACTGGCCAGACGTCAGGCTGGTGTTGAGGAGCCCGAGAAAGAAGTCCCCGAGCTCGTGCAGGGTGAGGGTGAGTATTCGCCCCGGAATCCCATCAGGCCCCGGTGCGGTGGACTTGCCACGGAGCTTAAGGGCCGCTACGCGTACCTCAACAGGTGTTATGGGAGTTACCTCTTCACCAGCTTCATCTTCCTCTTCCTCAACGGCGAAACCCTGGGCCATGACTGGAGGGGTGTGCTCCGGTGTGTTCGGGAACAAAGTCCCCACCACAGCGTCCAGCAAGTCCGGTTCCATGGTTTCCGTCAGTGGTTGCGTCTGGGCACGAAATTTCTTCCGAGCAACCCGATATGGACGGCCTGAAGCATTTCTGCCCTACTCTGGGCCTTTGCGTCGCTGATAGCCAACTGCAGCGATCTCTTAGCGTCCAAGAAAACCTCATGCAACTGGGTCCCGATTTCACTCCAGCTTTCGTCCCGTATTCGCCGCCTACGATGATGCTGGTACTGGCGCCGCGCAGCCGAGCACTCCTCGCGGAGTTCGGATATGTGGGGTGACCACCAATACACAGCCCGTTTTGGAGGTGGACCTCGAGCACGAGGCATTGCCGCGTGGCAGATGCGCGTCATGGCGCCCCGGAGCTTTTCGGCACCCTCATTCGCCTCCGATGTTTCCTCCGAGTCAAGGCACCATCCTTCGATGATGGCTGCCTCCAATGCCACTTCCTTGCTGAGCTTCGCCAGCGACCACCGCGGGAACACTGTTCGTCCCGCTGGCGAAGAGATTGTCAAGTCCAGTGAATCAGAGGCGGCGACTACAAATCGGACGTATTAATGGTCCGATAGGGTCTCCGTCTCCTCGTCCACGTGCCAGTCTTGGACACGCCGAGCGACAGCAGAAGTAGCGAATGATAAATCCACTATGGACCCACCCTGATGTCCCACGAACGTGTCCACGGAACCGCGATTGAGTAGAACCAAGCCACTGACGGTCGCCCACTCGACCACGTCAACGCCACGGTCGTCTAAGCTCGGACAGCCCCACGCCACGTGGTGTGCATTGAGGTCTCCGAGCACGATGACTTGGCCTGATGTTCTCCTCACTGCAGCCCCGAGTCTATCCAGTGTTGCCGCGAATTCAGCGTTCGAAAATCTTGGGGGAAGGTAGACACCAATGATGGTGGTTTGTCCCCACGAGGCAGTTACAAATCCGGGCCCTCTCTCCTTAACAGAAAGAGGAGTAAGAGAGTTCGCCGGAACTATTATTGCTACAGATCCCCCCGTGTCTCCAGCCCAGTTGGTCTGGTCAGGGACATAATAGGGATCCGCCACAACCACGACATCTAATGACCACTGCCTCATGCTCTGCAAGAGAAGGTCCTGCGCTGCAGTGCAGTGGTTAAGGTTGGTATGGAGGACGCTAATGGGACCGAATGTTAACCGGTCTCCATTGCGCCCTCTACGGACTGCGCCTGTTGGTTGTTGGGAGCCTGGGTCCTAAGGGCTCTTCTTCCTCGTTTGGGCACATAGCATTTGACGCCCCCAATTTGGTGCCCTGATGGTCGTCCTGCTTTAGCGCAGGCAGGGCAGTGTGGTTGGGCGGAGCACGTGGATGCCTTGTGCCCAGGCTGGCCACATCGGTAGCACAGGCCAGTGCGGTCGATCTTAATCGGGCACTGCCGGCCAGTGTGGCCCAGTTCAAGGCACCTGAAGCACTTGAAAGGCCTCTCCTCTATAAGGTGCACTCGAACCGAGCTCCAGCCGATCAGGACTCGGATACCACTCATGAGCACTTTTGCCGCCTCTATCGGGCACTGAACGGTGACGTGCCCGTTTCCATACGGCCCCATTCGTATTTCCCGGACACGAACATGCTCAGGAGCACACTTTCCTGTTTCCGCTACGGCGGCCAGGACGTCCTCCTTAGCCACTGAGTCGTCAAGGCCTGTCAGTCGCAGTTCAGCCATTTTGACGACACGTACTTCCTGTGGCAGGATCTCTTTCAAACTGGCAGCGAGTTTGTCGGCTTGGTCAGAGTTTCCTCCAAGCACCTCCAAGACTTTCACACCAGTCATGGATGTCCTGAATTTGAGACCTCTCTCGATGCCTAGGTCTTTGAGTCTTATGCGCTCTCTCGCTTGTGCCAGGACATTGCTGTAAGTCAGGCCATCCTGAGATCTCTCTTCGGGCAGCGTGACCACGACCGCTGCCGTTTGCGTTGCGCTCAACTTTTTCTTCTTCGACTTCTTGGAGGCAGCCGTCTTGGTGGCTGTAAAAGATCGAGTGGCCGCTTGTGGATGGGGCGCTTTCTTTTTTCTACTCCTGTCCCGACTGTGTCCGAGGCTCAGGAGCCGGTGCAGTCTGTGGGAGCGCCGACTTTGTCGATTTCGCCTGACTAGGGACGACTTTCTGGCCACCCTTTTTTTTTGTCACAGAGGCTTTCTGCATAGCAGGACCTGCCTCTGGAGCCAGTACGCCCTTGGGTGTCTTGGTAGCCTTATTCGTCTGAACAGACTGACCCTTATGCGTTCCAGGCGGAGTCTGGTCCGCAGTTAGCACCTTCTTATTCTTGTCAGACGTAAGTGGTGGACGCACCCTCTGCTCTGGGAGAAGCCTGGTCTCAATCCCGGCGAGCTTCGCGTCCATCATGAAGCCCACGTCTAGAACCAGGGATGCACGTAACTCTTCAAGTTTGGAGTCCATTGACGGAGGTGGCGCTTGAGTTCGCTCATTTTCCCACATTGCCTGCAGATGGGCAACCTTATTGTTGACCTCCTCGAGATCTTGTTTGAGGACCTGGTTTTCGGCCCTGAGGAGTAGCAACTCCTCTTGCTCCCTCCTCCTACTTAGGACAGTAAGCGCCTGTTCAATTATAGAAGTGCCAGTGATGAGGGCGCGCACGGAAGTGCCTTTCAAATTTTTGGACTTACGGGCAACTTCTAAAATAAGGTACACACCTTTCTTTACCTCTTTCATAAGGTCATCTCCGGAGAGCGACGCAATTGCGGAGCGACTCAGCTCAGCGTCCTTTATCTCCTGCTGCAGTTCAGCCTCCGTACACAGCTGTAGCTGTAGTTCGCGCTGTTGGCGATTCAATGCGGCCTTGGCCTGCGCCAGCGCAACGTACTCGCCCGTTGTCGGAGGGCGGCCTCTTTTTCCTGTGTGGGGCTAGTCCCCTTAGCGCCACCACCATCAGATGTGTCGGGTCCTGAACGTTCCTTCCGCTTGACTCCCGCTGATGCCGACGTTACTGACATCAGAGAGGCCTGGGACTCACTTCGGGAAACGACAGAGTACATCCCGTCGGAGTCTTCATTACCATCACCTATTGGGTTATTTTGCTCCTCAGAAGATATTGGCCTTAAAGGACTTTGGTCCCTTCTACTGAGCTCCTAGTCGAGGCTACTATCGTAGCGTCGAAGCTCGACTCTGCATTCTTTGGTGACAATCTTTTGAGGAGTGCCAGATCGAAGCACTGAGTTAGTGCTGGTGTTACGCCTGTTCCTACGCCCCGTCTCAGGGCCAGCGTCTCGCCGCTCCGTCTCGGAGCCTACGCCATAGTTTGAGGTTTTTGGTTTTAAATTTTGCATTTAGTTCCCACGATCATAACGGACTTAGTTTCCGCCAAAAGCAGAGCCGAATACTTTGGTGACCCTACATTTACCGACAGGCAGGTCGGGAGGTATGCCCGCCGGTGCGCCCAGCCAATCAAAGCAAGAAACGCTGTGGCTGTTCCTCGTACGGCCCTTGTTAGTGCCGGAACACAAGCTGGGCACACCGAAAGGGTGTGGGATGCGGAGTCCTGGTCCCTTCCACCGCAGTGAAAGCAGTTCGCCGTCGCCTCGCGTCCGATCTTACACAGATAATCACCGAAGCAGCCGTGCCCGGTAATTATCTGTGTCAGTCTGTAGGTGAGTCTTCCTCCTCGTCGCTGCATCCAGGCCTCGAAGACCGGCAGGACTGCACTGACGACGCGTTTGCGTGCATATTGCTCCTCGCGGAGCCGAGCACGCCACGTCGCCAATGCGCTCTGTCGTTCCTGCCGTTTGATGGACTCGAGCGCCTCATCTGGCTCGCTGCCACCGCTCTGGCGGAGGGTGCGGATCCGGTGATACACCCTCGCATCCATGTCCGCCAGTATGTCCAGCGGCGGAAAGCGAGCCAGGACGGTCGCCGCCTCAAAAAATACCGTGCGGTATCCTCGTACGATCCGTATGGCCATCCTCCGCTGGGCACTGTAGAGTTTTGTTCTACAGCGTCGGATGGCTAGCCTTTTTGCTCATACGGGCGCCCCGTACAAGGCTACGGATCGTACAACTCCCGCATAGAGGCGGCGGACTTCCTCCCTCGGCCCCCCGAGATTGGGCAGCAGTCTGTGCATGGCACCCGCTACCCTCTCGATCCGGGGGACTAGGCGCTCGAAGTGTTCTTCGAAGCCCCAGCGACTATCCAGATGCAGGCCCAGGTATTTCATATACCGGCCCACTCTGACTTCAGACTCACCTACTCGGATGCACGAGTCGGGAGGTTCCTTGCTACGTGGCAATTTGTGGAACCATAGCGCCTCGGTCTTGTGAGGGGCTATCTCCAGTCCCAACTCGTGGATTTTGGCGACGACGATTTCCGCCCCAAGCTCGGCGAGCTCCTTGGTCCTCTCGAAGGTATTCCCGCTGGCGACCACCAGTGTGTCATCTGCATAGCAGATGACGTTTACACCAGCGGGAAACCTAACCTAACCTAACCTAACCTAATTTCATTACATATATAACCTAAAAAATTTATTTTGATTTTCGAAGAAAATGCACATCTGTTATCCTTTATTTTTAAACAACTTTCTTTTAATTCATTTAATACCTTATAAATGGTATCAAGTGGGACTCCAACCAGGAATGTACTATTAATATATCATCCGAAAATACAATAATAATAGGAATATTTTCAAACAAATTTATCACTAATCTGAAAAATTCTCGGGCTTATCGCTAGACCATAGACCAATCGATTGTACATAAAAAAGTCCGCTATGTTTATTAATTACTGTAAATATTTTTGTGTCATCTAATTACATTTGGTTATATGCCTGAGATAAATCAATCTTATTGTAGTATTTACTGTCACTTAATTTAGAGAACAATCATCTTCTATCTTTGGTACCGGATATTTATCTACAGAGAGCACACGATTAAAAGTCACCTTGTAATCTGCACAAATACGCAATCCACCGCCTTCCTTATAAGCACCAGCGGAGTAACCCAATCAGAGGTGTCAACTCGGTGAAAAAACTCGGTGTCGACGCGCTCGCGCAGCGCGTACGGCACGGGCAGCGCGACTCAACACGGGCCTAGCGCCCTCGCGCACGTGCAGCCGAGCCTTCCCCACGGTAAAGCGGCCAAGTTGGCCATCGAACAGTTCAGTTAATCTGAAAAATAAATATTCTCTTTCTTATTAAACTTATTACATTCCAATTCATTAACTTGAAACCTTGGTAAATCAATGTTCAATTCGGCTAACCACTGCCTACCCAATAATGAAGTCGTACCGTTATCCACAACATACAAATCTAGAGCTTTAATATGGTTTTTATAAGTAACTGCAACTTCTATATAACCCAAAGGCTTAATTTTAGTTCCATCGTAGACTAAAGCATTAAATTACATGGTTTTAATTTCATGTTTATAAACAATGTATCATACGTTTGTTTGCCGATTGATATAGTATCAACTTAATATATATACTAATTATTTTGTTATTGATTGAAATGATTAAACTAACCGGCTTACAATCTCGTAGAGTCTCGTAGTCATATGATATACAGGTTCCTCGTCCTCTAAATTACCAACTTCCAGATCATTTCGGTTACTCTGTCCTCCGCCTGTGTCCTTTCCCCTTCCTGGTATTGTATAATATGCTTCTCCGACCCCGACAGTTTTCCGGCGCCAGCTCCTCGCCAGTATGTACCATTTCGACCCGTGTTGCTAATTCCCCGTCCGCGCGAATGACTTCCTCGGCCACCCCCATTTGTGACACGGCCGCCGCTCTAGGACGTGCATCCCCGCAAGCCGAGCACTCACCCACTTGCACACTATTAACCGCACCGGATAAGTACCGGACGTCATCAAGGTCGCTGCTCCCGTACGCGCCATGTGGGTTGGGTGCTCTCGCTACTCTCCTTTCTACGATAAGCGTGGCGCGCTCCGCAGATTCTATAGCCGTAGCCATCTGTAGCGACATCTATGTCGCCACATGAGAAGCTCAAGAAATATTCGCATACGTCCATAATCGCGCTATGAAAGTTTTCTGAGATGCGAACTATATATACAAAATCTAAATATTACTAGTTGGAGGAGACGTCCTCCCCAGATCAGACCACTCGATCTGGCGGGTAGCTGGCCTTTTCCTTAGCAATATCATCCGCCAAAATGGTGACCCCGTGATCATCCGCAGCCATCTTCTCCGAACCACAGCAACAATGTCATCGGCCAATTACAGTCACAGCACAAGACTACTGTCGGCACAACGCGTGCTTCCTAGTCTCTCAGCCACTGAGGATCAACGACCGCCCCTTCTCCTCAGGCTGACTCCTGCGGCATCAAAACTTGTCTCCATACGTCTCGACGCACTGAAGACCTGGACACAGGTTCACCGCAACGCCAGACTGTACCTCATCGCCTGACGCCTCAATTTCTCCGCGCTAACTACGACTTCCAGTCTCAGCGGGGGAGTGATGTAGCGACATCTATGTCGCCACATGAGAAGCTCAAGAAATATTCGCATACGTCCATAATCGCGCTACGAAAGTTTTCTGAGATGCGAACTATATATACAAAATCTAAATATTACTAGTTGGAGGAGACGTCCTCCCCAGATCAGACCACTCGATCTGGCGGGTAGCTACCCTCATCTTCACCGCTTTGCCAAAATCAATTGTTTCGACGGAAAATAGCCTTTGACGTACCGCCTCATTGCATATGCCGCATATAAATTGGTCCCGCATATTCTCATCAGAGGGAAAATGAAAACCAAAAGATGGGCAGCAGCATCATTCTGGAACATCTGAAAAAATAAACTGCGGTTGCCAACCCGCCTGCCAAGCGTGGCAACTATGGCAAATCCCCCCCAAAATAAGAGCTACAAACTTTTGTGGCAATCTGTGGGGGAGGCCTATGTTCAGCAGTGGACTAGTGATAGGCTGAAAAGAAGAAGAAGAAGAAGAAGAAGAAGAATTCTCATTAAGATTTGCCTCAAAATCTCAAAAGTGCGCCGTTTTTCAAGTACCACCAGATATTCCGCGATTGTTTCTCGGCTTTTCTAAGCTCAAAGAAATTAAATTAGAATTAAAATTGGTCAAACATATGACTAGCATAAGATCTTTTACAAACGACACGATTATATAACTTGACTACATTTAAAGACAATCTTGAAAACAACCTAAAAAGATGTAAGGAACAAGACATAAAAGGGATTAAATGTAAATGAAATTAAAAAGATCAAAAACAACTTACCATGGTTGACTAATGAGCCGGAGATATTTAGGAGAACAGAAAATACATTTCGACGGACGAAGAACGGTTCTACTGCGCTGCGTAACGACACAGAAACACGCAACAAAGACATCATTGCTATCGTTTGGTCGTCGTGACAAAGTCGATCTCATATTTTGTGGAACCGTCCAGGCTCATTCTGGTCCACTTTCTGTAGGGCCTGAAGAATGAGTTCATCACAAATTGTGAATTCATTCGAACTACAAGCAATACTTTTATTTAAAAATCAAGAAGTTCCAAAGAATCTGGTACTTTATAATATAATTGATATAATATCCCTGTGTAACTTGTCAACCCATCTTCCAGACCCTAGATCCTCTCGTCGGTCCTCAGCGTGGGTGCGTTGTATAATGCCAAGTTTAGTGGTCGTTAGTGGTAGCACGATGTCCTCCGAGGATTCTTTGCAGCCCTGCCCCGCTGTTAAAATTACCGATGCCGTAGCCAGGACTAACGGGTCCGCGGGAAACTAAGGGCCATTTTTCTTTTGTAACTCTTAGGGGGCCGGGGGGGGGGGGGATTTGCCGTACTTACCACGGTCGGCAGGCGTGTTGGCAACCGCAGTTTGTTGACTTTGATGTTCTAGGAATATGGTGATGCGACTTTTACGACACCCACGGTACGAATTGGGATGGTAAGTTCTCTTATGCCGCCTCCACACAAGCTCTTAAAGAACTATAGACTCATATCGCTTCTTAGCCGCATCTAGGTGCTACTCGTATATTCGACAGTCATTACGAATCGTGAAAAACATCATGAATTTGCCCGATTTGCACTTCGCAATCCAGCGAGCGTTTATAAACAGACGACGCCGTTTCTAAAAAAAACTAATTATACAATCTGCATTAGAATTATACAATCTGAGAAAAGAAACTTGATTTATTATTTAACACTTGCAGTGGAATGATTTAAGATACGTTTGCATAGTTTATAAACATAACTTTAACTGTTTTTAGTTTTTATACATGAGAAATAAATACAGTGCTCGGCTATCGAACCACCCCGCAACATCCCTTGGGTGCTGTAACTCGATTAACAATGTTTGAAAAAACGTCCGATAAATCGCGGGATCACTATCACGATAAAGCCTGACCGGCAAGGTTGACGCAGTAGTTATGTTTCTGCGTTACAGGACGCCGGTTATAATCCCGCATGGGACAGATAGTTGTGTTGATAGCAGATCTATGTGCATTCCTCTGTTTCTGATATTAACTCTGCAGTTACAACTGTTAATAAAAATCTTGCTGACATTAAGTCCTGGTTTGATAATTTTGGTATCTCTGTTAATCCAGCTAAATGTCAAGCGATTATTGTAGGCAGTTCACGACAGCTTGCCAAATTAGATATGGGGTCAATACCACATGTAACTTTTAACAATGAAGTGATACCATATTGTAATAGTGTAAAGAATCTCGGCGTCCACATCGACACTACCTTAAGCTGGACAGTTCAAGTCGCAGAAATATTTCGTGAAGTCACGGCCATGCTTAGCTCCCTTAACAGATTTAGAAATTTCCTTCCGATTAAAACAAAAATTGTCCTGATTCAAGCTCTCGTTTTCCCAGTTATTGATTATGCCGATGTGTGCTATCCGGATGCAAGTGAAGCCCTTCTTAACAAATTGGATCGCCTTATTAATAATGCCATTCGCTTTATCTTCTGTCTTCGTAAATTTGATCACGTTTCTTCATTTCGGTCTGAACTAAATTGGTATTCTGTACGACAAAGAAGGACTATAAGACTTCTCTCCACTCTTTTCTCTATCCTCATTAACTCATCTTCTCCTGAATATTTAAAAGGTAAATTTCAATTCCTCTCTGACTTTCATGATCGTCAACTTCGTTCTACTAATAACTTTATTATTTCCATACCCATTCACCATTCTGGTTTTATGTCCAACTCCTTCACTCTTCAAGCTGCTAGACTTTGTAACGAACTTCCTGATGACATAAGGACACCTACAAGCAAATGTTCTTTTAAACATAGGGTCCGTAGGTATATCGAGAATTCAATGTCTCTCTCTTAACACATCGTATTATCATAGGTATGTATTTGTGCATGTGTGAATATATATGTATGTATATGTACTCGTATATGTGTGTGTGTGTTTGGTGCAGGTATATGTTTATTGATTTCATGTTTGTAGATATGTAAGTCTAATTTGTTTATATATCTTTGTCATCTTTTGTACCGCCATTGACTTTTTATGTTTTCTCAAAGGTTGGCTAGTATAGAATGCATATAGCATTAAGCCCGCCTATTGTACCTTTACTTTTTTATGGTCAATAAAGATTAAATAAATAAATAAATAGTTGTTCTTGGTCTGTGTGTGTATGCATGTGCAATTGATTATAAGACTCACCCACGACACAGAAGGCATCTTAATGGGAAGCATCGGTTTTTAGAACAAAACTTCACACTCACACAAACCAGTGCCAGCAGCATGAGCATGATTCGAGGTGTTTGGCAGTCTGGTTACTCATCATTGTGATAACAGCAAAGTGGTACAACTGATATAAGCATAACACATACAAAAATGTACAGAATAATTAGAAACTCGTAAGTAATCACATTTTTAATGACTTTTAATGAGGACTTAATTATGTAAGGATTACAAAGCAGTACACAGTTAGTCTAATGTCAAATGGTCAATGGAACCCATAGATGCAGTCATCCTCGATGTAGAATCATGACGTAAGCGTTACACTAGAGGACTACGATAGAGTCCCTCGTCTGCAGATATTAGATCCTTAGTTTTTGCCAGTCACCGTGTAAGACATAGTGGCGTTAAACGTTCTGATGGTAAGTGCAACGTCTGCCCAAAGCAAATGCTGTGTCATCCAGAAAATTTCTGTGTGACACTACACTGCGTCAATCACCCTGAGACATCAGTTCTTAAGTGAATTCACTGGGCATGTGCGATGCCCGGTGATCACGCTAACTCACAGTGCCATTCAGGCCGAAACACAGTAATGTTTGTACATTACTGCGTCACGGCAGAATAACTTTTTTTTTATTGGATAAAGTAATGAAACGAGCAAAACGTTCACCTGATGTTAAGTGCAACGTCTGCCCATAACAAATGCTGTGTCGCCCCGAAAATTTCTGTGTTACAGTTGTACAATGTGTCCATCACCCTGAGACATAAGTTCTTAAGTCTCATATGCCCACTGATTGCGCTAGCTCAAAGTGCCCCTCAAACCGAAACACAGTAATGTTTGCACACTACTGCTTCACCGTAGAATAATTGGCCCTGGGGTGGTATCTAGACGGATCTGCTTCTTCATTCCGATGATATTCTGTACGATCGTGATCATTCCCCGGTCGAGCTACAGCGAGGTGCTTCCACGTGAAAAAATCATTATTATGCAACGCAAGATATATTAATATAGTTTTCCATGACATAGAAGACTGAGCATTTTTTCTTCGAAAATATTTCAAATAAATTTACGAATTAAGGTTTGTAGGTGTTCATATTTCAGTATTTTTTTCGTACTATTTAAATTTAAATATTTACGTATTATTTAAATATTTCGTTCAAAGTCTACGTTCCATGGCCTACGTTCAGCTGTGAAATATTAACCTTGCCGTGTGGTGGCGGCTTAAGAGAAACCACCCCATCTCGGCCCATGGGAGTCAAAATGTCGACAGAGGAAAAACGAAAACCAGGAGATGGGCAGCAGCATTTTCCTGGAACGCACCTGCCAAGCGTGGCAACTATGGCGAAATTCCTCCAAAATGATAGTCACAAACTTACGTGTTTTGTGAAAATCTGTGGGGGAGGCCTATGTTCAGCGGTGGACTTGTGATAGGCTGAAATGATGATGATGATGATAATGAACCTGATAATGCTTTTGTAGCTTATGTGCTCCATTATAAATACATACATAAATACATAAGATCACGACTGTATCCCATAAGGGGTAGTCAGAGACTGGGCACTCACTGCAAAAACAGATGACTGCCACAATCCACGTTTCACCAAAACAATATAATGCACTTGGTGTGATAGGTGGTGAGCCCATCGCCACCATGCGCTGTTGGGTGCACAGTGCAGTTTAATTCCTTACTCGCCTTTTACGAGATCCATTGGATGAGATGGAGTGGTAGTATTCTTTTAAAGAGCCGCCGCCACACGTCCATTATACATAAACGTTTACTTATAAAACATTGCTCACGTAAATCTTACGGAACTGGTATAAGTACCCAATGCTCTCTCTGCTTTTAAAAAAAAGTACTAACTTGTGTAAGTGCGACACATGACCACTCGGAAGTCGCTACTCAAGCAGCTACGTAACGACCTCATCCGCTGCACTTAAGCTAATTGTCGCTACGCTAAATGGATGCCATCTGCCATCATTTGCATTTACTCCATGTTGCTTCATTACTTAAAAATATTTCGACAAATTCAAAAATCATTTATTTACTTTTTCATAGATATTCTGAGACTTGGCGGCTGTCTGTTGCAGTGTCTTGGCTTATCGGACGATGAACAGTGGCGCGTTTCATAGTGAGGAAAATAGTGTGTTTAAAAAATACCTCATAAAAATATCAAAAACTACACGAGATATCTTGTTCAAACCAATTTTAGTTGAAAGTGTTTTCTAGTAGTTGTGGGCGGACGTTGCACTTACCATCAGGTGAACGTTTTGCTCGTTTCGTCACTTTATACAAAAAATTTCCACTGCATAGTTGAAAAGTTAGAGGTGGTGTGCATACTTTTTATGATTTTAGAAGTCAAAGAAGCCAACTGTTGGTAGGTCGGTCTAGGGAGGTACCGCCCCAGGGCTAGTTATTCTGCCGTGAAGCATTAGTGTGCAAGCATTACTGTGTTTCGGTTTGAAGGGCACTGAGAGCTAGAGTAATCACTGGGTATATGAGACGTAAGAACCTATGTCTCAGGGTGATGGGCACAGTGTAGTGTCACACAGAAATTTTCTGGGTGGCACAGCATTTGTTATGGGTAGACATTGCACTTACCATCAGGTGAACGTTTTGCTCGTTTCATCAATTTAAGCAATAAAAAAAAGTTACGAAATAAGTTAATAGACCGAAAATATAACAGGGAATGACAAATTGATTATTCATCGTTCTACTCGTATCTATTATTGATTATGAAACGTTTCAATCTATTACTAAAACAGACACAATCAAAAGCATATACTGTAAACATAGTCATTGTAAGTTGTAACAAGGCTCAGCTGCGTGTACAAAGAAGGCTTTGATTTTACCTAAAATATAAGTTTGTTATTTATATCACATCAGTGTTTGTATTATTATTGTTGATAATTTGACAAACAAACTGCAAATAAATATAGTTATATATCATATCATATATATCATTAAATGTGTATCGAGTTATGAAACATACTTGGTTCCGCAACTAGAAATGGCAATCAATAAAATTGCGTTCTTCAAAAAACGTAATAACGTATCGCTAAACAACGAAATATAACGTTTTTTGTATGTATTTAATAATGAAAGTTTTATTAATACAACACTTCCTTCTGAAATGCTCCATAAATTGTATACATACTGAATTTCTTTAGTAAAATCGGCGCCACGGTCAGTGACGATTCTCATATAAAATTTCAATTACGATGAATTTATGTGCGATTGTATCTCTTCATGTGGTTCTATATTCTCTAACTTAAAACTTTGCTTTAAGTTCGCTTAAAGTACCACACGTCTAGACTGATAATAAAGTAAACAAAATGTCTCACATTGGCCATGAAGTTCAAGATTATCTTAATGAATAAAAGGTTCCAAAAGCTAGAGCTCCTTGGAAGAACTATTTATATTTCATTTAGACGCTGTTTTTAGTATTGGTATTTCAGTATGTTGTAAGATAAAAAATGTTTGCTACTATATTTCAACATATCCTAATGTTTCCCGGCAGTGTGTACTACACTATACAATTTTATCGAAGATACTAAAAATACCAATACAGTGCCAACAGATAATATATACGGTGTAAAGACATAATAAAATCGTAGTAAAATAATATTTTGTAAGCTTAAAAGTTTTTCCAAGAGGTCTAAGTCTAGATGAGGACTAACATGCCATGACAGTGATGGATTTAGCCAATATTTACATATTATAAACTTAGTAAAACACAACAACGCCGTAATGGAAGTATTATTATAACGTTGACCATTCCCAAAGTAAATAGCAGGATTATCTAAAACCAAAAAATAACCCAAATAACCATTTATAATGATTGTGAAGCGACCAAAGCACTTCACCGTCATTATAAATGTATACTTGTAATCTCCACGAACATTTTAATAAGATTTTCAAGATTTCCTGCAACGGCTCAAGTGTCCCGCTGACACTTAAAAACGCAAACGTCAATTACTGTCAAAATAAACTGACAGAGTATTTTTAAAGAAAATCAATCAATATAAATTTAACGAAGAACTAGTTTAAGATACTGTGATGTGCGAGATACTGCAAGTGTTGATGTTGTGCGCACTGGTGTGTGGGGCGGGCGGTGCGCGCAATGTTAGTACCTACGCGTTTTTTCACGAGCTTCGCGGCGCGGGCCGGGCGGGCTCGCGACGGGTGTCCGGCGGCGCGCCGGCGGAGTTGCGCGAGTTCCCGGCGACGTGCGCTCTGCTTGATCGCTACTGGGTTGCGCGTTGTTCGGCGGCCGCGCTGACCCCGCACTGGGCACTTACGGCAGCTCATTGTATCTCTTCGCTCATCTCCTATATTAAATACAATACTCGGCGTCCAACGTCCACTGAAGGCGACGTTGTAGCTGTACATTATCTATACCGCCATCCCGAGTGAGTATAGATTTTTTTTAATTAATATTTATCTAATGTTTCGATCATTATAAAACATATAAGGCGACTTAATTATAGCGATGAGATTTGGCTCAATTTCCGTAGTCAGAAAGTTTAACAAATGATTATTGTTAATAGAATCAGGCGTTACTTTGCGGAAATCCATTATAATGAAGGAAAGTAAGTTACTTTGCTAAGATCAGCATGCAAAATTATTGGTTGTTTTTTTCACGTACATGTGTAAACGACGCAGTCTATTTTAAGATAAGACATTTTTATTAATATATTATATACGAGTAAGTTGCAAGACGGTGCAATCTCCGTTTACTTTTGAATGTCACGTTTACTTGGTATATTATATTTAGCAGTCGGTCTCCGACATTTTGTTAAAGGCGTGTGAAGCATAATATATTTTATTTTGTTCATCATCGTCCGAGAAGAATACATTTTATAAATTTAAATACATTTTCTTTACTTTAAAAATATGTATAAAAACATAAGTAGTGACCAGTAATTATCTACGAGTATATTTAGATAGACAATAAAATCTTGGATTATTTTATTGGAGAAAGTGATGAAACGACCAAAACGTTGACCTGATGGTAAGTGCAACGTCTGCCCATAAAAATACGGTGTCATCCAGAACATTTCTGTGTGACACCGCTTTGACTGCACCCATCACCCTGAAAGATACGATAAGTTCTTAAGTCTCATATGCCCAGTGATTACACTAGCTCACAGTGCCATTTTAACCAAAACACAGTAATGTTTGCACACTACTGCTTCACGGCAGAATAACTGGCCCTGGGGTGGTATCTACCTAGACGGATTCCTGCATAAGAATCTTAACACTAGTAAAAAAGATTTTAGTTACTTGATACATTTGTAATAATAAAACCAGATAGAAATAAACAGTATAATAAAAATAACAGACATAATTGGAAACGTCTTGCCCTGCTTCTACCTAGCTGCAGCTGTACCTTTGTCAGGCAGACATTTTAATTGGAAATATTACTACTCCACTGGTGGTAGGATTCTTATGCAGGAATCCGTCTAGGTAGGTACCACCCCAAAACCAGTTATTCTACCGTGAAGCAGGAGTGTGCAAACATTACTGTGTTTCGGTTTGAAGGGCACTGTGAGCTAGTGTAATCACTGGGCATATGAGACTTAAGAACCTATGTCTCAGGGTGATGGGCACAGTATAGTGTCACACAGAAATTTTCTGATGACACAGCATATTTTATGGGCAGACGTTGCACTTACCATCAGGTGAACGTTTTGCTCGTTTCATAACTTTATGCAATAAAAAAAAACCTGTCTAGTGAATTGAAAATTGTTTATTAAATTTTCAATAAAACAATAATGATTATTATGTAGTCTAATTATTTTGTGGTATTTTGTTTCGCGATTAACTTTTTTAAAATGTAAAAAATGTAACAACGTCGGATGTTAATAAACTTTTTATGTGTATAAGGTACCGGGTGCTTCAAGAAGACGATGGTCATGGAATGGATGTCACGTTGCTACATCACGACGTAGGGCTCGTTCGAACGCGGGACACTATGAAGCTCCACGCCGCTCTGCCGCTGGAACCACTGGCGAATATACGTCGTTACGATCCAATGAACCTCATGACAGAAGAAGTTCAAGTGATTTAATTTTCATTTGAAGGAAAGAAAGTTAATTTTCTAAGATCCGCATGCAAAATTTAAATGGCATGTATTACCTAGTTTTTGAACAGCACCGCCCGTTTGACCTCAATAGCGTGCACAAGCAAATTAATACTGCCACCGGGATCCGCCATAACTACCCTCCAACATAAAATAATAAAAATAAAAAATCCAATATCGAATGTCTGACTGACTGTCGTACACGTGTCGTGTTCTCGACTTCAGTGGTGTATATTGCCTAGTGGTAGTGTTTGTAGGGTATGAGTAGTGGTGGAGGGTATCTGGTGGCGGCTCCCGGTGGCGGTATTAGTTTGCTTGTGCATGAGGGAGAGCGGGCGGTGCTCTTCAAAAATTAGGTAATACACCATTTTAAATTTTGCATGCGGATCTTAGAAAATTAACTTTCTTTCCTTCAATATATTTGATTTCCGCAAAGTAACGTCTGATTATATTAACCATATTAATTTTCATTTTTAAAACTCTTGACCTGAATAGTCATAGCAATGAAATATTTTCAAAGCATTCCTAAAAACAATATTTATTATTCCGCGAGTCTGCTTTCCGTGACCCAGGAGGAGCTTGTAAACGCTTAATAGTGCCCTAAATATATTGATTACAAATTTTGTATTTAATATATTTCAGACCGAACCTATTTTACTGCTTCTCGAAACTAAAAACTTTTAAGTGTCTGAACTAATATAAAATCATTTTATCTGTGATGACAATACGATTATTTGTGACCAGCTGTGCCCCGCAGTTTCATCCGCGTAAAATAAGCCGACCACATGATTGCGTCGTACGGCTTGGTGCCGGGCTTACCTGAGCGTTAACAGTTCGGCCCTTCTCGGACTTCTCGATATAATATTAATAATAAATTCAAATATTAAGTATTTTAGTAAATTTATAGTCATATCTTTTGATCGTAGCAAGATTTCGAAATGGGACATACATGAAAATTCAAGTAAAAATGCCTGTTTTTATACCCTAATATTCGCTAAAGGTTATACAGGTATACCTACCTCGGCAAACCCCGACGGTGAGAAGGAAAGAAAGAAAACATTTATTGCAATAGTACGCCACAGACACAAATACATTACAATAAGTAATGTATACAACAAACAAAGTATACAACGGGCAGAAAAATATATTAAACAACAACAACATAAAACTGATCATTAAACACAAATTGTTGTATTAAACTTACTGAAAAGCGATTCGGTGGGATGGCACAGAAAAGAACTAAACTCGAACTCGACGCGCGAGTGATCTTTGACTGCACGTCGCGCGATCACACTATTTTTGAAAAAAGAGGGCACTTTGCATTTGATTAAAACAAAATTTAGTGTTGTTAAGTGATGGACTCAGAATCATGTAATGGACTTCAGAACTCAACGTAACGTGAGTGCGTGGCGTTATATTGAAACAAAATCTCGCACAGGTATTCTAATCATCATCATCATCATTTCAGCCTACCATTAATCCACTGCTGAACATAGGCCTTCCTCATAGATAGCCACAAAAGTTTTTAGCTCTCACTTTGGGGAGATTTTGCCATAGTTGCCACGCTTGACAGGCGGGTTGGCAACTGCAGTTTATTTATTCAGATGTTACAGGAAGATGCTGCTGCCCATCTTCTGGTTTTTCTTTTCCCTCAGTCGACTTTCACGACACCCACGTGATGAGATGGGTTGGTAGATTCTCTTAAGCCGCTACCACACGGCTACAGGAATTCTGCGCTCGTTGAATTAGTTTCTGACTGCATATTAATGAGCGAGGGCCGTATACTACATCTATATATTTAAATTTCGAAAGAATTAGCGAGTCGCAGAGACTGATACGAATATCTGTATTGAGGTAATTTCTGTAAATAAATATTTTTAGTCTATAGAAGCAATTTTTAGCAGTATTAACTATATAACTTGCGAAACGAAGGCAGTTATCTACGTGTAGACCTAAATCACGGCCTCGGTCACATGTTCAGATTTTCCGCCACGTACAGATATCTGAGCACCCCATGATTTGCAATTTTATAGATTTGTCTAGTCGTTCCAATAATCATATATTTTGACTTACCTCTATGGCCACAGCTGACCGTGTTTCCTCAGGTTTACACGGTAATTAAATCTGAGTATCGACTGCGTAAATATGGTATGTGTAATGTTTAATGTGACTAGTATCGACACAATATATATAAAACAAAAGAGGTCCTAAAATGGAACCTTGTGGTACGTCTTGATTACCACCTCCGAAATCTGTGATTAGGGGTGATCCACTCTGATCAGAAATTTCTACTCGTTGTGCGCGATGCTTGAAATTACTTTTGAATCGTCCAATTACTGAAACGTCAAAAGTGTGCAATTATGACAGAAGCAATGGTACATTCAGACAGTCAAATGCTCTAAAAAAATCCAACATGGCCACTACAATACCCTTACCACTATCTTGATCCAATAAAAAGTCATCAACTACTTTACTCATATATCTTCGATTAAATTGTCTAAAACTCGATTGCAGACTTTGAAGCATATCACTTATTGTCTCTTCCAAATATTTCCTCAGCTGGACAACCACAACTTTTTCCAGCAACTTTGACACACATGGGAGTATACTGATTGGATGAAAGTCTTTCATGCTAGTGAGATTTGTGTTTTTAGGTATGGACCTAATTACTGCATGTCGCCACTCAGTGGGATATGCATGATTTTCGATAGATTTATTTACAATATTTGTTATTATATGTTTTGTAATAGGAGAAGATATTTTCAACATGTCCAGGTAAATGCCATCTATACCCACCGCATTTCAGTGACCGTGCTATTTTTAGCTTTGCTTATGTAATTCTGTGCACGACCTACGCGCCACGACACTAGCTTCATCCCGCAATTTCATTATTTTTTATGTTAAATGTAATTAATCCATAGATATCGAAAATGTCTTATCGCCTTTTACGGCGGGCGCGAAAATTTTAAATGATGTTAGCAACATATAGTAAAATTTAGATACCACATCATCGACGCTATGTAAGTTTTTTAAATGTTCTCAATTTAACGAGTTCAAATCAAATTCAAACTTTTCTACGTCAATTTATTGCAAGTCTCTGTATGATACCAGAATTGATTGTTGTTTTGTTTTTTTTTTAATGTTTAATTCGGAAGTAATAAATGCGAGGCCACTTAGATCTTGAGCGTGATATACAGAAATTTAGCATTTTTGGACATCTGTACACACAACATCTATAAAGAGAAATCTGTATAATGGGTAGGTTCAGTAGGACATTGTCTCAGTTTACAGAACTTCAAAAATCCTATTAATTTTAATCAATGGGATTTAATTAATACAATTATGTTCATATTTCTCCTTCTGTAACAAATATTGTTGAATGTCTTGGTCATTAATATATTACTCGTAAATAATTCCATACATGAGTTTAAAATTGAGAAATCACGAAAAAATGTGCACAGGTGCTGGGTTTCGGACGTACAGAAAGTTCGGTGCTGGGCGATGAGTTGTGCACAGCCCGATTGCGTCTGAGGGCGTGCGAGCGCGGCGCCTGGTACCACGTGGTATGCGCCGCGGGCGGGCCGGGCGGCGCCGTGTGCACCGGCGACTCGGGCGGCCCGCTGCTGTTCGCCGGCGCGCAGCTCGCCGTCACGTCGATGGGGCCGCGCGATTGCGCGAGCTCCGGAATACCGGCGCTCGGCGCGGTCAGCGTGTTTACAACTCTGCGACCGTATGTAGATGTCCTCAACGCAACCATGATGGACACCGACGCAGCGCTGCGCATGCGTATGATATCTGCAGCATCGCAATCCTACGTCCCCGCTGGTGCAATCTTTTCCACAAACATTACATTCAGTCTACTTTTACACTTTTACAAATCATGTTTTATGTGACTTTAAATAACATTTATGAATTCGTTTGTTCTAGTGCTATTTACCTTTACCTTTCTGTTCATTTTATAAAGTCTGAACAAAAATTCATTGTTTGTTATTTGCTCAAGTCGAGTTACATCATTGCTTACAAATGTTAAAAAAGTGAAAATGGTTGTCTTTACTGACATATCACGGACGTGCGACACTAATACCTAAGGGCACAGCCCCCGTGCCTGCCCAGGTGCCAGTGCCAGTGCCCCTAGCCAAGTCCAGCACACAAACAACGCGGGCACAGCCATAACTCCTTTTCTCGAAGCACCATGTATCTTCGTCGTGGGTGAAATTAGAAGTGTGAAATTTCAGTTACTTGGATTTACCGAACCTATCTATATTCCCACATTACAAGTTTGTACCTAACATAGTTTACGAAATATCAGAAGTTAAATTTCCCCTATTTTGTTATTGACTCACTCACCGATCATCAAAATTCTAAGGTACTTCTAGCAGATGTAGAATCCTACAAATTGGGAGGACTACATCCACAACGAATGGAGAAATTAAAAACTCCTCAAATTTCAGCTCCGTATTCTTTGCGGTTGGTAAACTTAATTTGTTTTACAATATTACAAATTATTTTATATTACAAATTATTTTATCAGCCGCAAAAGTAAGATTGTCGATCGTGTAAGTGACAGTCGTTGGTTATCTTTCAAATGAACATATTAGTACTCGTACATTTGACGACAGCATGGACTAACAGTCAGAGACCTGATTTCTTCGCCGCAGATCATGGGTTCGAATCCCAGCCGAAGTCAATGTTTGTGGAAAAACAGTTAAGTTTTAGTTTTCGGGTCTGATTATGTTGTGATCGTCCCCGTGTTTCTGAGACTGCATCCTAGTCTACCTCAGATCTTATCGAATGAGCGTTACATCGGGCCTGGGTAGGTTGGAACAAGTGAGTGAATCTGTGTTTGTACGAACACTTGTGGCACTATAATATCTCTCTCTAGTTCATAGGTTTCGACTGCATTTGGAAGTTATCACCATGGTCGAAAATGGGCGAGGAGGACATCATTAGTACATACTATATGACAATGTGGTGGCGGCTTAAGAGCATCTACCGCTCCATCTCATCCCGTGAGTGTCGTAAACGTCGACAGAGGGAAATAAAAACCAGGAGATGGGCAGCAGTATCTTCCTCAAACAACTCAATAAATAATGTGCGGTTGCCGACCCGCCTGCCAAGCGTGGCAACTATGGCAAAATCTCGTCAAAATGAGAGCTAGAAACTTTTGTGGCAATCTATGGGGGAGGCCTATGTTCAGAAGAGGGTTAGTAATAGGCTTAAAAGATGATGATGATGACGATGATGTACTAATGTAGTATAGATTATTTGAAATAGTTTTTACAAAATATCCTTTTTTTATTAACTGAACGACTCCTAAAGGAAGTCGTTTTATACTTTATTTTTCCCAGAAGATAATTACAAAGTACTTTGCAGTCCGGGTGCTGGAAAGTTATTAGTCGCCCTCGGCAAGCGCCGCTCCGCGTGTCGTCGTAGAACTTATTCTAATTTACTTGTAGAATCCAATTTTGCTGCATTTTCGAAATCTGCTTCGTAGCGAACGCGAAACATTGCTAATGAACAGCGTAAATCTCTTTACTTGTTGTGTGTTCAATTTTCATGTTATTTTCGACATCTCTCACATACTCGTAGCTAGGTGTAGTTTTAGATTTTAACATTTTAAAAAGTTTTAAGATTTTCATTATAATTGCACCGCAGCGTGTTTTGTAAGAATTTATAATATACACAAAGCAAGACTGATAAAATGAATGAACTACTTAAATTAAATGTCAGAATTTTTAGAACGATCTTACAACAATTTAACTTATTTGTTATACCTGCGAATTGTTAATCTGAAGTTCTATACGAGAGTTTCAATACCCACGTGTGAATTGCGCGGTGCATTGAGACAATTCCTTTCATTAAATTCAGCGTCAAAATCATACTTTGATTAACTCCATTTTACAAATACCGCGTTCTAACTCCCATCCTGATTTTTACTTGGTATTTATTTTATAAACAGCTGTGATCGATAAAGGTTACTATGACTTATGTCCAAACGGGGACCCATGCTGTGTTATCGATACGTTAAAGAAGATTAGTCGGATTTGTCGAACGACCGATAAAGTAAGCCCGATGTAGATATCGGTAACATGGGGTTTACTTCACTAAGTCCTATTCTATATGAATATAAACACGACCTTCCATGAAGGTCCCACACAGCACTAAGGTGTGCTTTTCCTCCGCTTGAAAAGCTTGTTATCGGCTATTCTTTTAACGTACTCGTATATTTTTATCTATCCATCCATCTATGACTGAGCGAATAAATAAATTTATAGACACAAATATTGGCTTCGGCTGGAATGAGTACAAGGAAATACAATATGAAATTAAATCGCAAATCGCTTTGCCAACTTGTTCACAGCTTATCATTCGCAGTGCGGTGCCACAGAGAGCTTTACAATTTTAAATTTCGGATGAATCTGCGATTGTTATAGGCAGGCGATGCACTTACTATTACTTGCGAAAATGTGTTGTTTTTTATGTCATCTAAATTATAAAATAAATTTGAATAATATTCAAATGGAAATAGTTTTAAAAAAAATACCTTACTTAATTTGATGGCGATAGGTGTCCGGCGAAGTAGAATAGCTACCTCCTGCTTCCTACCGAGGTGTGGTGAGAGGCGACTAATGCGTTGTACGCATAGCCTATATTTATGCAAAACAACATCATAATATTGAATGCCTTCACTATACTGGTCGTGGGAACGCGATGGGGAGTAAGATTTTTTTTGACTCGTATAAAAAGGCGGTGACGTGGTTTGTCACCCGTCACGTCCTGTTTCCCACGGAGGCGAAAAGTGGGCTATATGTGTGGCCTGACTATATGTATGTATGTTTATAATTTGATACATGCATGAGTTCGTTCGTGTTTTAGGTCGTGACAGTTTCAATACTTTTCTTAATATAATGATTTCTTATATTTACGCGAACACTACACATGTAAATGAAACTAAGTTTACGGATTTTATCGCGTTTAATTTTTTTTACTATTTATAACCCGACGTTTCGAGTGCTTTACAGCACCCATGGCCACGGGAGGACTGAGGTGACAGATGTCCTGATGTCATAGTTAACCTGGGGTACAAAATATTTTTGAAACTCGATTATAATTTGAAAATGAAAGTTATTCTGCCGTGAGTGTTCAAGCATTGCTGTGTTTCGGTTTGAAGGACACTGTGAGCTAGCGTAATCACTGGGCATTTGAGACTTAAGAACTGATGTCTTGGGGTGACGGGCGCATTGTGGTGTCACACAGAAGTATTCTGGGTGACGTTGCACTTACCATCAGGTGAACGTTTTGCCCGTTTCGTCACTTTCTACAATAAAAAAAGTGTTTTGCGAGTACACTTGAGGCACTATAATATCTCCTGCGCAGTTGATAGCTTCCGACAGTATACGAAAGTAATTGCCGTGACGGCCAGGAGGTCATCATAAGTACATATTATACACATATAGGGGTAGCCGTAGGAATGTTATGAGTGGTGGGACTGGTTCTATGGTAAAGGTGGAGAGGAACATGTTATCATTCTGCCAATCTGCGAATCAATTCGATTTAGGTACCTCATTTCTAAACTTAATTTATACCTAAGAAGTCTTTTAAAATGTATGTATCGGGGAAAACGATGTCGTTAAATAATAAGTTGCTAATTTGATTATTGTAGTACTAGGGAGGTGGTAAACACCGTGACGTCACTCTAGCGGCACGTGCAAAGAGTCTTATTTAAGAGTTCGGATAGTGCAGGGGGCAGTTGAATTCGAGACACCGACCTTGTCACTCCTTCGAAACGAAACTGTCGGTTTACCTAGTTAATTGGTGGTTAAGCGTAGTAAGGTGAAATTATTACACAAGGTGCATTTGAAATTGTTATTCTGCGCTATCTACACAAGGAACCCTGTACCGCCTAATCGAGAGGTAAGCGGCGCTATCGCTCAGCCATCGCTGACTTCGACATATGTAAAAACATATAAACGGTGATCACAATATAAACAAAAAATTTTGTCGAATTTGTTTTGTATTATGTAAGAGAAGTGGCTAACTATGTATTTCTAAATAAAAGTAAATATCCTTTTATTCATCTGTAGCCTTAACTCATTGGCGGTCCATATCATGTGGATTTTGAGTTTTTAACCAACGAAAAAATGGAGGAGTTTCTCAAGTCGACGCGTATATTTCTTTTACATATGTCCACGCATAACTTTTTACGGAGAAATCCTAATGATGATTACTTTTTAATTGGATAGGGTATATCTCGAAGTTGGTCTCATTTAAATTTTAAATAAAAAAATCCACCCCTAAGAGTAGTAAAATAGGTGATGATTGTTTGTTGACCCACAATGTACAATAGTTTGAGGTTATGGTTGTGTGGTTAAACTAATTTGTGCTCATATGAGCACAAACTATACTCGTATAAACTATGTAATCGGTCGAAAAAGAAAATGAATAAGGGATCAGTTCTCCAAAATATACCTAAAATATTTAAATATGCATCCTGTATATCTCAGTTATCTCAATTATTATAGTCTCCACAATGAAATTAAAACCAATCTACGTAAAATAAAAAAAATATTCTATACTTTACATTTAAACAAACCTATATCTTTTGTGATATTGTAGTGACATATTTTTATCATGTCTAAGTATGCGGCATCGGTCGTGGCATTTTTTTTATTGCATAAAGTGATGAAACGAGCAAAACGTTCACCTGAGGGTAAGTGCAACGTCTGCCCATAAAAATGCTGTGCCACCAAGAAAATTTCTGTGCCCTGAGACATAAGTCTTAAGTCTCATATGCCCAGTGATTACGCTAGCTCACAGTGCCCTTCAAACCGAAACACAGTAATGTTTGCACACTACTGCTTCACGGTAGAATAACTGGCTGGACGGACTCCTGCATAGGAATCCTTCCACCAGTAAAAATATAAGGCATACGTACTATATCGATACTCTCTTTCACAAATGTATTTGAAATCTAAATGGTTTCGCTTCTTCAAGGAACGAAACTCCTAAAACCAAATGAAAGTAAAAAGGATACTTGATATAATCAAAGTCCATCCAGTCATAGCACGTACCTATACGACGTCGCATATACAAGTCTATGAATAATTAATACGGTCGGCCGTTGTCATCACGTATGTCGTCATATTCAAAATAGGTATTTTGTGATACCAGAAATTGAGAGAGAGAGAGTGGTAATTACGAATATCTTAATATACAATGGTAAATTCTCTGTGTCAGTATGCATAAGTCGTAGAATAGTACAATAATTCGCAAAAATAACTCTGGTAATAAAAACCATACAAATTTTTATTTCTTATATTTACGCGAACACTACACTTTTAAATGGAAAATTATTTTACGGTTTTTTTATTCGCGTTTAATTTTACTATATATAACCCAACGTTTCGAGTGCTCTACAGCACCCATGGTCACGAGAGGACTGAGGTTCCGGGGGTAGGATTCCTATGCAGGAATCTTTCTAGGTAGGTACCACCCCAGGGCCAGGTATTCTGCCGTGAAGCAGTATTGTGCAAACATTACTGTGTTTCGGTTTGAAGGGCACTGTGCGCTAGCGTAATCACTAGGCATATGAGACTAAAGAACCTATGTCTCAGGGTGATGGGCACAGTGTAGTGTCACACGGAAATTTTCTAGGTGGCACAGCATTTGTTATGGGTAGGCGTTGCACTTACCATCAGGTGAACGTTTTGCTCGTTTCGTCACTCGATGCAATAAAAAAAAAACAGAACTGAGATGTGGTAATTCCGTAACGGTCGCATGTCGAGAAGCCGAGAAAAAGAGAAGTGTTTCTAAGAGGCAATAAGCCAATCAGCTCCAATAACCTATACATCAACAGACGACCGGCACGGCTTTGCGGGAAGCCGATGAATGCATGTGGCTCAGGACCGTGTTTTGTGACAGTCTATGGTCAATGTTCTATACTTTGTGTATGTTCAGCAGTGGACTTGTAATAGGCTGAAATGACATTTTTCGTACATCCGTAAAGATCACCTTGATTCTGAACAAAACCCTAAAAGAAAACTCTTTCCATTGTATGTCAAATACTGTAGCAACTACAGTAGCAATAACTGTACTTACTTTAAATTTTTGATGAGGCTACTAAGCCGATACGTGTCCGGCAGAGTAGAATAGCACCTACTTATTTCCTACCGAGGTGTCGTAAGATGCGACTAAGGTATTGTTCCAACAGCCATTATTCCTGCAGAATAACACAGTAATATGCAATGCTGTCACTATACTGCTCATGTCAACGCAATAGGGATTAATATTTTTTTGACTTGTACCAAAATAGCGGCGACGTAGTTCAGCACCCGTCACGTCTCGTTTCCCGCGAGGTCGAAAAGTGAACTACGTGAACCCTTACATGGAAAAAAGGAGTAACTGTATGCTAATTATCAACAACATGGCCGTGTGGTGGCGGCTCGTTAAAAGAATACTACCACTCCACGTCATCCGATGGATCTCGTAAAAGGCGAGTAAGGAATTAAACTGCACTGTGCACCCAACAGCGCATGGTGGCGATGGGCTCACCGCCTATCACACCAAGTGCATTATATTGTTTTGGTGAAACGTGGATTGTGGCAGTCATCTGTTTTTGCAGTGAGTGCCCAGTCTCTGACTACCCCTTATGGGATACAGTCGTGATCTTATGTATTTATGTAATTATCAACAATACATTAAAAATGGATATATTGTAGTGATGATGATATATAAAAATGCTGATAATAATTAGAAAGTTATTTATAGGAAAAATATTAAAAAATGTCAAAGCATTTTATTGAATGTTCACATTTCAAGGGTCGGAGGTTTCGTCTCCGTGTCGGCTCGATATTGAGCGACACCGTCAACAGCTAAAGGCAAAGGTTGCCTGGCGTGCGGCCAGATCTGTGACATTTGTGACATCGGTTTACTTAAGTAAGCACTTACAAGAACACCAAAATAAATATTATATTTTTAGTGTCAGTAATTTCAATGGACATGTGCGTGTCTTAAAATATAAATAAATAAATTATAACAAATAAATCATTAAATTAAATCTATATGACTGTAAACCTGTGTCTCAGATTGACTGATTGATTATTATTATATATTATTTTTAGTCTGTTGCTTTGTTTTTACATAATCATCATCACCACCAGCCCGTTATGTAATTCACTGTTTAAAAATAGCTTCTTTGAAGTTGAGAGGATTGGCCGTGATTGCCTCGCTTGACAGACGTATCGTATTCACGAGCGCAGTGTCAGTCACCTCGCACTCAGTGGCGTACTGGGGTGCGGTATTGCTTGCACGCTGTTGTTATTTGGGTGGGCGGACGGTGCTCTTCAAAACTGGGTAATACAGCACAATACAACCAGACCCGAGAAAATTCGGATCCTCTGATCATTAGGCTAAGCCGTCGTCGTAACAGCTATATGTTAGTCATACCGTTAAGCTAGTGTTATTAATAACTGGGCTCATATCACTTATGGACTGATGTCTCAGGGGGACGAGTGCAGTGCACTTGTAATGGGCAGACGTTACACTTAGCTTCAAGTCAACGTAATGCTCATTTCATCACTTTCTCCTATAAAAATAATAATAACTTTGTTTCTCACCTTTACTAAAACGGATTTCCTCAAAATAATACCTCATTCTATTAATGATAACGAACTTTACTTAAAGTGTATACGTATTTAGGGAATACAATTCGGCAAACTGTAGATTATCGAAAACTTTGCTTTTGATTTTATTAAATCCAGCATCAAAATGAATACCCTTTCAAAATCAATCCGGATTAATCAACAAAAGTCCTAAGCTTCCCTTTATAGAGGTTCTCACGTACATCTGATGTAGGAGTAACTTAACATTTGAGCCATTGGCCACTGCTTTAGGACGATATTAATGTCGCAAAATCGGTACTTCATCGGTATTGGAAGTATTCTTTTTTAATTTTATTTTTATATCATACTTTGATATTTATTGATCGTTCTGGAACCGAAATGTAATATCTAAAGATATAGTAGTAATGATTACTGTCATCATGATCACACTCAAGTCCACTGCTGAACATACGCTTCCCCCATAGATTTCCACGAAATACGCGCCTGAGCCATCAGCATCAAAGGACTTCGCGAAAAACCGTGCAGGTCGTCGCTCCATCTAATGGACACTTCCCGGTAAGAGGTTTCCAATGGAAAACCTTTCTTTTCCAACTGTTATCGATCTTCCTTCGTCTATCGTTCTCTCATCTATGTTGCCGGTCCATTGCTACTTCAGCATACATATCCTTATGATTACAAAGTTATTATACGATGTCTCATAAAAATATTTTGACTTTTAGAAGTACTCGTGCCGATACTCGAATTTGGTATGGTTCCTTTAGTATTACTGAAAAAGCAGAGGCACTTTTGTCTCTTTCCAATAACCAATACAATATCCTATGCCATAATAAAGTTATGGTGATGAATCGATGATGTTAATTTAGTTTATTAAGAGAGTGAAGTCTGAAATATAAATGATAATTATTTCTTAGTAAGATACATCTTTCTATTATTATAGATATATACACGCTTAATATAAAGGGGATTTAATGATAGCCATGCCAAGTACAGCTGCCAGTCGTGAGATTAATTCCAACGTTTTCCGCGTAATAAAACTGTAATCTAACACAGCTATTATTCCCAGCGCCAAAAGCATTACTGTCATACTTTTCAAATGCTGGTAACGTTTATAGTAATGAAAGGAGATTTGTTTTTATTGATTTGATTGATGGAAATGCTTAACCAAATCTATCACCAGATTTTGTACCGTAGGTGTCGTAAACAGCGACCGAGTTAACTGTAAAGGAAATCACGTGACCGGCGAATTATGGCAAAATATCTTAACTGTGTTAGACCTAAATACAAATACCGATGACAAACTGCGTCTAAAGTGCGAGGTATTTGGTGATAAGTTCGCTGTACTGTCTACCAAGCGTGGCAATGACGACAAAATACTCTCAAATTAAAATATGATAGAGGACAACTATGCAGCAATGAACAGCTCACAGGATGATTATAATAATATTGACGTCTTGATGAATATTTCGGTAACCATCTAAGATAGGTTGACTACGAATTTATAATATACTTGTAGCGACATCTATGTCGCCACATGAGAAGCTCAAGAAATATTTCATACATTCCATAATCGCGCTATGAAAGTTTTCTGAGATGCGAACTATATATAAAAAATCTAAATATTACTAGTTGGGGGAGACGTCCTCCCCAGATTAGACCATCCGATCTGGCGGGTAGCTACCCTTTTCCGTGGCAATATCATCCGTCAAAATACTCGTAATTTAAAGTTAAGAAAATTAAAAGTTGCAATGATCAAATTAAAAATCTGTATAAAATTTATACATATACAAGCTGATCCGCCCCGGCTTCGCATGGAAGATATTGTTATAAAAATGTGTAGAGATTTAGAAGTAAAATAAAGTTAAATCCGCTATTAGAAGCAAATTACACGTCAATTAGGTCTTGTAGTTTCGGAGACATCGTGATGAGTCAATGGTAAATAGCTTATATAATGTTTACAGGTATAATATATATAGATATGAAATCGTGGAGTGTCGAAAGAGGCGATAAAGTATTGTAAAGACAGCCTTTATCCGTGCAACATAATACCATATGCAATGGGGAGTAAAAATTTGTTGACGCTTACCAAAATGTCGGCGACTTGTTCGTCACCCATCACGAGATCTCGCGGGGGCGAAATGTGGGCTACGAGTGTGGCCTCTGCTTACACATTATATGGGAAGAAGCCGTGACTCAAGGTATATGTATGTATAAATAAAAATAAAATATAGGTATTTTATTACTCTCGCCGTGAACAAGAGTAACTGGCAGTATTGTCACTGTATATAAATAAAATGTATGTTGAAAAACACAGTTCCGAAAGAATTCACACACAAAAAACAAAAAGAGTTTACAGTTCCGAGAAAGCACAGCGTCCGACAGTGTAAGGAAGTTGTCGCCGTGGGCCGTGGAGAAATACGCCATGTGGAACATCACGTTATTTTATAATTTTAAATCTTTTGTTAATTTATTTTAAGTAAAATACACCAATTATTAATTTACTGAATGAATATTCATCAAATCAAAGTCAATGAAATTGCATATGTATCTTTATATTATACAAACATTCAATTGTTATGTTTCCCGATACTTTAGTAGAATATTTTTATTCATTTTCCATTTTCTTCTTCATATATCTGGCTTAGCATATTTGGCTGGCAAAGCAGAGATCAACATAATATGATAGGCTGTGGAGCAAGCAATATGAGAATAAAAAATAATTAATTATGACTTAATATACAAATATAAATACGTAAACAATATACAAATATAAATCACTGCAAAAACAGATGACTGCCACAATCCACGTTTCACCAAAACAATATAATGCACTTGGTGTGATAGGTGGTGAGCCCATCGCCACCACGCGCTGTTGGGTGCACAGTGCAGTTTAATTCCTTACTCGCCTTTTACTAGATCCATTGGATGAGATGGAGTGGTAGTATTCTTTTAACGAGCCGCCACCACATGGCTCCAACAATAAAATATATATAATTATACCATTACATACGTATACACAAATACTCACATAATGCGGTGATGGATTATGTATATAAAAAACACACAGACACATGAATAAGAGAGAAAAATAGAATTTAAACTTTTAAAATATTCCCGGACTTTATTTTTGAGCGCAAACTTGTTAAGAGCTTTTTTAATGTCAAGAGATATATTGATTGTGTAACCAGAGCGGTGTAAAAGCATGAGCAATTTGAGATTACCCGAGAAACGGAGAAAACAGTCATGAGAATCTCAGAGGTATTGAAACCTAGATTTCAAATATTTAGTACATATATTGTTTAGTATTAGGAAAAGTGTGCGGAGTATTCCAACATACCTGCGTTGACGAATAGGCAGCCAGTTGAGCTGAATGCGAAAGAAAGATACATGAGCAAACTTACTGAGACCATAAATGAATATGATACAGATATTGAGGAAAAGATCCAATGTATTAAGATGTTTTTGAGACAAATCAGGGCAACACACAACAGCATAGTCGATAATCGGCAGAATAAGAGATTGGACAAGCAAAACCTTGGTTGTGCAAAGAAGAAAATGTTTCCAACGATAAATATATCGTAAGGTAGTAGTATCTTTCCACTTACCTTCTGAATCTGTTTGCTCCGCGTAAAACAGCTATCAACATTCTATCAATTTACATGTGGACGAAATGGGATGGCATTGTTGTTAAACATAACCGATGGTTATCTATGATTATGGTTAGGCATTTGAGGGGTACACATTAATATTGCCGTGTGGTAGCGGCTTAAGAGAATCTACCACCCCATCTCATCTTGTGGGTGTCGTTGAAGTCGCCAGATGGGCAGCAGCATCTTCCTGGAACATTAGAATAAATAAACTGCGGTTGCCAACCCGCATGCCAAGCTTGGCAACTATGGCAAAATTCCCCCCAAAATTAGAGCTACATATATTTGTAGCAATTTATGGGGGAGGCCTATGTTCAGCAGTGGACTAGTGATAGGCTGAAATGATGATGATGATGATACCGCCTTGAGGAACGCTGGTGAGTACATTACACCGACAGACACTTTATGGCCAGTACGCACTGCCTGTTGGCGCCCTCGAAGATAAGTTCTGGTTTAAGCCAGCTTTCAGATATGTGTATAGCATGAGCAGCAGATGAAGATAAAGATAAAGTATCCAGGAGCTCCGAGTGATGTTGAGTGTTTCGAGGTCCTTGGAATGTTTCGAGGTCCTCGGAGTTCTTCAACCGATGACGCTTACCGTCAGACAGCTTGATGTAAAGATTGCCATCAATTGAGCAAACATGTCTGAAATCGAAGTGTTTGCGTGCAACAATGAATAGCGTTTGGCGGTGGCGAGTAAGAAACTCGGAAAGTACATACGAAGTTCCCTTGAGCTGTGTCTTCTTGGCCCAAATGATTGACTTAATGAACTGGTCTCTGAACCGTATTAGAATATGTCATGCACGACTCTCTGAAACTGCACCCAACTGATGACAAACTATGATAGAGCTCGCAGAATCGGGTGGTCTAAGGTTTTTCTGCAGGATCATCACAACTGTATCAGTAATGTTTTCTTTTGAATCCTTCGGAACCCCATTCAATAACTAATACTTCCTACGATGCCGCATCTCAAAATTGTCAACACTCTGACTTACTGACAGAGTTTTGCAATCTGTATGACATTTTCTTTGAATGCTTGAATTCACCAACTAGAGTGTTCAAGTCAGGATCGGGCAAAGATGAAAAAGATGTATTATTGATAAGAGCTTCGAAATGAGCCATGCGTTGGTTGAGAGAAGTCAAGGCTGCTTTTTGGATGTCTCCCAAATCAGCAATAGTGGACATTGTCTTGAAAGTAACTTTTCTTCTGGTGTAGTGTGATGTGATTAATAATGTGAACATACCAATATACATATATACCATATACCAGCATTATATATATATATATATATATATATATATATATATATATATATATATATATATAATAATAATACTGGTAGGATTCCTCTGCAGGAATCCGTCTAGGTAGGTACAACCCCATAGCCAGTTATTCTGCCGTGAAGCAGTATTGTGCAAACATTACTGTGGTTCGGTTTGAAGGGCACTGTGAGCTAGCGTAATCTCTGGGCATATGAGACTTAAGAACTTTTGTCTCAGGGTGATGGGCACAGTGTGGTGTCACACAGAAATTTCCTGGGTGACACAGCATTTGTTATGGGCAGACGTTGCACTTACCATCAGGTGAACGTTTTGCTCGTTTCGTCACTTTATACAATAAAAAAAAACGCAATGTATTTATTCATATTTTCCAGGAAGATGCTGCTGCCCATCTTTTGGATTTATTTTTCCATCTGTCGACTTTTACGTCACCCACGGGATGAGGTGGGATGGCAGATTCTCTTAAGCCGCTACCACGCGGCCATGGAAAAGACTAAATTGTTATCCTGAAATTATTTCTTGGAACTATTTTGGGGGCTGTGCGAAGTGAGACGTTGAGGCCAAATTTTTTTTTAATGAACAGTGGATAATGAAAACCATTTAAACTTTAATTCTCAAACAATATATATTAAACAATAACTTTCTCTATTTTCCTTAATAAAATTACATAACTTTGTAATAATATTCATAATGATCGCAGAGATTGAGTTAAGCGAATAAGGCGCAGAAGCGATCAGCGCCGCTGATGTAACACCGACCGAGTCAGGTGTTCATAATTATATCGACAGCTTTCGTCAATGATCTTTTGTGTTTTGTTCGAAAGGAGCTCAAGTTTTCTAAAGTATTCAATTCGCTTTATGAAACAGATGAAATTTATATTATTTGAAAGTTATAATTTAAAAAAATTTTTGAGTGTTTTTTATTAATATATCGATTTTTAACATGATTATTTATAATTGCTACGCACCGTGAATCACGCAATAGTCCTTGT
This sequence comes from Luehdorfia chinensis, assembly GCA_019845155.1. NCBI lineage: Eukaryota > Metazoa > Arthropoda > Insecta > Lepidoptera > Papilionidae > Luehdorfia > Luehdorfia chinensis. Next base: position 53,538 of record JAHVAK010000226.1, read on the forward strand.
AATCAGATTCTTTAATGACCACATGAAATGTAATATCTGTATTGTGAATGTTTTTGAGTCTCTGACGTTGCTTCCGATACTTTTTTGATATTATCGTTATATCAGACATGCTTCTGATGTGACATGAGAAGCATGTCTGATAAAGAGATAAAGAGACATGAGAAGGTGATAGCGCAAATGTACAATTTTTACAACAGGTTAATATCAACAACGGTAGTATCGAGCAGATGAAAGGTTTTTCTTTTAATGTAATCAACGAGATGAGCACGACACATGATGGAAAGTGCAACGCAAGTGTAGCTGCGTAGCACCGCACTACGCTCGTTACCATAAGAAATCGGTTCTTAAGTCCATATGAGTCTCTATGCCCAGTAATTACACTACCTATCTTTGGCCTTCAGACTGAAATTTCGGTGCTTTCCGGCAGACACACACCACTGCTTGATAGAATAGCCGGCACTACGGTGGTTACGCGGATTCCAAAATAGAAATTCTACCACCAGTCGTATGGAGGCATTCATGCCACCTTAACTAGATTAGACAGATGAAGATCTTCCTTATGCCGCTTTTAAACACCTGATCTAAAGTGTTCCCTTAGTTCGCTTTCATAACTGCACGCAAATATATAATACAGACTTTTTCCCATATAAAGGGTAGGCAGAGAAAGAGGAAAGAAAAAGAGGATTACGTGTATGGACACGTAATCCTCTTTTTGGCCTCGCGGGAAATGAGACGTGACGGGTGCCGGACCACGACGCAGCCATTTTGGTATGAGCTAATTTTTGTTAACTGCAATGCATATTATGGTATTATTATGCACGAATGAATGCTGTCCATACGATACCTTAGTCGCCTCTTATGACACCTCGGTAGGAAGGAGGTAGGTACTACTCTGCCGGACACCTATCGAATCCGGCGAAGATTCAAACGTATAAAATTACAAATACTCTAACATTGCATAAAATAGTTAATCTTGCTCTCTGACTCGAAATGCTTTTTGCTGCTCAAAATGCTGGTATTAGGATTCCTGTGGTACCAGCGCAGGGCCAATTATTCTGTCATGAAGCAGTGTTATGAAAATATTACTGCGTTTCGGTATGAAGGGCACTGAGAGCTAGTGTAATCACTGGGAATATGAGACTTCTCTGGGGGACGGGCGCAGTGTGCTGCCACAAATAAATATTCTTCGTAGATTTCGGAAGGTTGCACTAACCATCAGGTGAACGTTTTGCTCGTCACGTCCCTTTTTCCAATGAGAAAAAAACTCACTGATGGTAGGATTCCTATGCAGGAATCCGTCTAGGTAGGTACCACCCCTGGGCCGGTTATTCTGGCGTGAAACAATAGTGTGCAAACGTTACTGTTATTCGGTTTGAAGGGCACTGTGAGCTAGCGTAGTCACTGGGCATATGAGAATTAAGAACTATGTAATTCACTACGTATGCCCCGCGGATTCATCCGCATAGAATAACCATTGCTGCGGAGCATGGCATGTCATTTCGTTGACCTGAGCTTTCAGAGGTCGGTCCTTCTCGGTTATATTCGACTCTCAGTGTGCGGCTCTTTATTTTAGCGAGGAACTAACCGCATTATACAGGTTATATTATGCAAAAATATTTTTTCAAATTGAATTATTATTTCTCGAGATCAGCGCGTTCAAACATACAAACTTTACAGCTCTATAGTAATAAGATTAAATCTATCGATTTTGAAATTTATGGCCGATATTATAGGACAGTTTGTTTACTTTATTATCAGTCTAGACGTGTCGCATTCTTAGATAACTTAAACCAAAGTTGAACTTAAAGAAAATGGAACCACTTGAGAGATACAATCGTACATAAGTTTATGGTAATTGAAGTTACATTTGAGAATGTTCATTGACATCGTAGCGCTGATTTAATTAAAGATATTTTATATTTATAGGTATATTAGGTACTCGTAAACCGTCAAACTCGAAATGTGGTGCGCTTGGTTAAAAGTGTTTTAGTATGCAAGCAACTTGATTTCTATATCCGGTGTCAACACCACAGTTGTTAATTGCAATTTAAGTGTCAGTGTCTGAAAACACCGTAATTACCGTAATTATCACTAGTGGTAGGATTCCTATGCAGGAATCCGTCTAGGTAGGTACCATCCCAGGGTCAGTTATTCTGCCGTGAAGCAGTAGTGTGCAAGCATTACTGTGTTTCGATTTGAAGGGCACTGTGAGCTAGCGTAATCACTGGGCATTTGAGACTTAAGAACTGATGTCTCAGGGTGGCGGGCGCAGTGTGGTGTCAAATATTCTGGGTGACACCACATTTGTTGTGGGCGGACGTTGCACTTACCATCAGGTGAACGTTTCGCTCGTTTCGTCACTTTAAAAAAAAGTTAAGTTTCAGCCTATAAATGTCCCACTACTGAGCACAGGCCTCCTCTCATTTCTGAGAGGGTTTTGGAGCTAGGAAGAATCTGCCACGCTGCTCCAATGCGGGTTGGCGGACTTCACATGTCTTCGAAATATTTCTATTCCTCGGACATGCAGGTTTCCTCACGATGTTTTCCTTCACCGCTAAGCACGTGGTAAATCAGCACTTAAATCGTCACTTTATACAATAAAAAAAAATGTACATGTTTGCTTAATAAAAGTATTTTAAACATGTAAAGTCTGCTCACTCGCAATACAGCGTGAAGTTTTGCTATTAATTACAAGTTTAGATTTGACATGAATATTAACCAACTTTTTCCGAACAAAGTACTTTTGGGAGAAGTAAATAGTTCCTTGTCGACTTTAGTTTTCTTCGTATATTATTAATCATTAAGACTGTAACATAAACAGTTAATAGAATTTGGAATTACTTTGTGAAAATCCATTGTGATAAAGGAAAAAAAATTATGAACTATCAAAATATAGATCTAATGTCACCCCTCGCAACTAAGAAGAAATGCCGCTAGTACTTGGTACGGTTACAGTATACACGGCGGTCGTAGCTAGTTATTCAAATTCTAAGAGCAACAGTAAAGTAAATAAATTTACTTGTGCTTCATATTTATTTTAAGACGAGCTTAGCAACTGACTGCAGATGGAAAACTGACTGCAAATAACTGTTGCAAACTGAAACCGTAAAGAATATTTTGTTTTTGTCTTAGTAGTAGAATAAAACTTTTGTATTTAGCATTAACATGATTTTAAAGTGTGGTGGCGGCTTAAGAGAATCTACAACCCCATCTCTTCCCGCGGGTGTCGTAAAAGTCGACAAAGGGAAAATGAAAACCAGGAGATGGGCGGCAGCATCTTCCTGGAACATCTCAATAAACAAACTGCGGTCGCAAAACCGCCTGCCAAGCGTGGCAACTATGGCAAAATCCCCCCGAAATGAGAGCTACAAACTTTTGTGGCAATCTATGGGGGGGGCCTATGTTCAGCAGTGGACTAGTGATAGGCTGAAATAAAGATGAAGAAATATTTAATTACAAATATTTTATTCGGAACTATACATAAATAAAATGCTAATAGACCTCCCTAGTATTTCATTACTTGCGTCAAATTAAAAATTATAAATTAAGTAAAGACGAACAAACATCATAAGAAACCAGTCACTATCAGTATCCAAATATTTTCGAGCAATACGTTAACGAGCACAATGGCGTTATTACCGACTTTGTTACGACGGCAGGGAGGTGCAAATTCAAACAACAGCTCGAAATTCGTTAACTCCGAACCAATCTCATCAAATTCCAGCTGCGAGCTTTTAATCCTAAAGAGATTTGCTTGTGCAAGTGTAGGAAATACGAAAGTTTGTTTTATCAGTATATGGTTAATGTTGTATCGTATATTTCGTACCGTTAAATTCATTACTAAATACTAGATTAGATCGAGTCAAGAACTTTCAGATTTTATGTCAATAAACAACTGGTAACCATATTATGACTTCACGAATATTACACATTTAATAAAACTAATTTTACGGTACGGTCGAGTGATTTACATAACCCACGGTCACGGGGGGCTGAGGTGACAGATGTCCCGAAGTCATGGGTAACCCGAGGTACTTTAAGCTTTTAATTATTATTTTTAGTCCGATTAACGCAAAATGAGCTTAAAGTGTCTTGAAGTCTTGCAGTGGTATGTTTGGTTTTTGATTTAATTTTATTAATTATAGGATTCCAATCCGGTGGCAGTACCCAACCATCTTCTCTATAAAAATTTGGATTTTTTTTTAATTTCAATAGCCTCGCGAATCATCTTTGTTCGGAATCGGTGTCCTTTGGCAAGAATTTGTGGTCTATCAAATCTAATGTAATGGTTGGGATGATCCAGAACTTTGTCACAGACTGCAGACTACCTGGAGCGACGATGCTTCACATCACCTATATGTTCTTTTACGCGGGTTTTTCCTGATCTTTTGGTTTGCCCTATTATTTACCCACAGTAGCTAACTGTGAAGGATGGTGGTGAGATTCGCCGTTTGAATACCTATTAATAAGGATCTTTTTCCTATACACAGTGTTACCCAAGGTGTTATTTGGATTCCGAATTACTAAAACATCTAGAAAAGCTAAAGAGTTATTTGCCTCTAATGCCATTGTAAATTGTATTTTAGAATCTATGGAGTTAAGGTGGTCTAAAAATGCAGTGACTTTATCAGATGGTAGAATTGTGAAAGTATCATCTACGTACCGCTTGTAGAATCTTGGATTTACAGAAGAAGTACAGAGGGCTTTCTCCTCAAAGTTTGCCATGAATACGAGTATGTCAGCGATAATCAGAGCCCATCGCCACACCATCAACTTACTTGTAGTACTGTTCCTTCCACAATAGATAGCCAGATATTAGGCATTGTCTAAGGAATTCTGCATATTCTGCTGGAATGTTGTTTTCTGCTAGTTTCTTAGTTACAATTGAGATGCAGCCTTCAACAGGTAGGCATGTGAATGGCGACTGGACATCAAAACTGACCATAGTTTCATTGTCAGCAAGATGTTGGTCTCTTATCTTACTGACAAAATGTTAAGAATCCTTTGTGTGTGCTCTTGTGTATTCTGTGAGCGGTGAAAGTATTTTCGCTATATGCTGAGCCAATCTGTAGGTTGGTGAATCGATCTGGCTCACTATTGGACGTAGTGGATCATTTGGTTTTTGTATCTTTGGTAACCCTTACAACTTCGGTGGGTTGCACGGCTGTATTATCGAATTAATGTCCAAGTCCAATATCTTGTAGTGTTTCTTAATAAGATCGCTACTATCTGATAGGTGTAGTGTAGACATATGAGAACCTATTACCCCATCTGATACCGTGGGTGTCGTTTAAATTCGACTAAGGGAAATACCCGAAAATGCTGAAGGCTTTCAACAGATGGCATAATGATCATTAAAATATGCCAGGTCTATTTAGCTAGATCGGTGTCCAACAGCAGCGTTTAAGGTATAAGATGATTGGTACTGCTATCGCCAATTCGCTTGTGCGTGATTATGGCAAATTGACCAAACTTGGGAGAATTTCAGTTCCTTTTTTCAATTCGACCCTTTGAACAGTGGAGCAGCGGCTTGTTGAAAGGATAATCTTAAATTTTATGATGATGATGTTGAGTTATCTAGAACAACACATTCATGCCTATTTTTTTTTATTGTATAAAGTGATGAAACGAGCAAAACGTTCCCCTGATGGTAAGCGCAACGTCTGCCCATAACAAATGCTGTGTCAACCAGAACATTTCTGTGTGACACCTCACTGTGCCCATCACCCTGAGACATCAGATCTTAAGTCTCATATGCCCTGTGATTAGGCTAGCTCACAGTGCCCTTTAAACCGAAACACAGTTATGTTTGCCCACTACTGCTTCATGTCCGAATTACTGGCCCAGGGGTGGTGACCTAGACGGATTCCTGCATAGGAATCCTACCACCAGGTAGTTTATTTGGCCTTTGATCTTTTTGAAAGTATTAATATTAGCTTATTACCTTAGTTAACACAATGTAGTGAAAGGTTAATGGGTATAATAAAGGCATATATCTGTAGTTTTATTAAATGACCTAGGAAAATGAAGGACCTCTTTCTTATGTGCCGGCAACACGCTGACAATGCCATATACGCAAGATGTGCTACGTTGCTATTCTCAGTCATGTACTTCGTTACTTGTAATAATATCGAGAGTTTCAAATGTTTCATTCTCAATGTTGTCAAGCATTAGATGGTAGTGATAAAACCAGGGTCCATGAATGCTGCTTTCGGTAAAAATTTGAATCAATGATCCACGATACAGCAGTTAGACTAACCATATAGCTACACGTATGCTATTCATGTTTGTCCTTGGTCACCATTGTGTGTTGATGAATTACCATGCTTTTAGATAATAGTATTTATAAAAAAGGAAGTTTCTTTTTAAACTCTTAGAACCTGGTAACTGTACCTATAAACATGTTTAAATCATTTAAGTAACTATAAAATAATTAATATTTACTCAATATAAAGTTGATGTCAATGACAAATACCTCTACATGAATTTAATGAATTCTCTGAAATCTCTATGAAGGCCTAATTACAAAAGAAAGCTTTGTAAACAACCCATTACTACCTTCAAAATAATTGCTTACCAGCTAATTTTGATTACAAACTCATTACGTACCACTCAATTAGTCCACATTAGATATTGTTTGCGGTGCTGTAATATTTAGCTACACATTTCACATAAGTTGTAATGGAATTTATCCAATCGTGAAATTACTTGATACTTGTTGGTGGTTGTATGTTGATGGTTGTACACTAGTGATTTATGTTTGCGTTAAAACTTACTTCAAACTAAACGTGTCTTATAAACTGCCTCGAGTGTAATAAGACGTCGTGTTTGGGTAGTGAAAGTGATTAATTCGGAGTGTCGTCGTGAGCCGACACCAATTCTGTAACCACATCAATCGCATTTTTCTGGTTATTTATAATATAAAGAAAAATATATTGCTGCTATATTTGTATAATATGTTTTACGACCTATTAAAAATTGGCCGTATAAAGCACGTTATCAGAAGAATTTTAACTGTTTATATTTACACAACAGAAATTAGATCGTTCTAATATTAGGTTTCCGCGGAACATATTGTTCTAAAGTATTGGTTCTTAACCTTATTTTGCCTACCGCCCAGTTTGAGAACATTTTTTTTCGAGAGCCCCGAATTTTTTTTTACTTGCCATCTGCCGCGAATCCTAAACAGCTATTGCCACGATTATATTGAAACGTGTAATATTATATAGTCGTAAGATGGATATGACACATATCCTATTTCTGAGTTTAAAGAAGAATATTTCAATGAGAACAATTAAAACGCGCACTTAATTATATTGAGTAGTATTTTTATTACGAGTATCATTCAGAAGCCATTGAATGTATAACTTATATAATGAAAAGGTTGAATTTGATGCATTTTAAGCAGTTTGTAAATATCAGGCTAGATTTCACTTAAAAATAAGATGGGTCTCACTCATATAACTGAAACATCCTTTAAGCATTGTCATCGACTTGGTGTTCATAATACTGCTCATAATAGGCCAGTTCTTATATATTTTAAAGACCACCTCACAAAATCTGAAGTTTGGAAATCAAAGTCCAAACTAAAAGGATCGGTTATCTCGGTATGTGAATTTCTGACGAGAATAGGGCAAACTATTCACAAAAATGCCCGCAAACATTTTGGGATGAGAAATGTCTGGACTCTAGACGGTGCCATATACATCAAACACTCTGGAGGTCGTGAGAAAGTATGCACTGAAGCGGAGTTAGAAGCATTAATAGCTAAACATCCCATAGCGAGTACTTCTGGCAATGCTTCCATGGTTGTGAACAATGTTGCAGAGAGCATGAAGTCCATGCAGGTAAAGCAAAGCTCCCCTAGTGTCAATCGTCATCAAATAGCAACCCGTATTAAGCAAACTTCTGCAATGACTAAGAGTGACGATTCCAAGAGATCTAGGCGAGTAGCAATCAAAAAGTAGTCTCCACAGTATTTTAGTTTAGTGCGATTATTCTTGTTATGTATACTTTTCTTTTTACTATTTTCATTCCTATTTTTTTAAATGTAGCACTTGCTTTGATTACTTTTTATATTGGCTTAAAGTCTCATATAACTTTTATCTTTAAACGTCACACATATTTAGTTGTTATTATGATATTATAGTATTGTTCGTTTTTACTTAATGTAAGACTTTGCTTATTTGAGTAGTCACCTAAAAATCTGCCTGTAATATGTAGTATTTTCATAGTTTGATATGATGTTTAAGTTTTTACTATTATATAAATAACAAACGAAATGACAAATGACAATGTCATCGATGTCTACTGTAATGATCAAAAAGGCACAGATCGTTAACTATACAGCCGATCAATTTGTGACTCTGTTTTTGTGATCAATACCTTCAGCTTTTAATTATTATTTTTGGTCCGATCTACGCAGAATCGGTGTTCTTTGCGATTCCTACCAAGGATGATTCGCGAGGCTATTGAAATCAAAAAACATCCTAATTTCAATAGAGAAGATAGTTGGGTATTACCACCAGCTTGGGATCCAATAATGAATAAAATTAAATCAAAAACCAAGCATACCACTGCAAGACTTCAAGACACAGTTAGCTCTTTCTGCGTAGATCGGACCAAAAATAATAACTAAAAGCTGAAGGTACCCCAGGTTAACTATGACATCAGGACATCGATCACCTCAGTCCTCCCGTGACCATGGGTGCTGTAAAGCAGTCGAAACGTCGGGTTATAAAAAGTAAAAAATTAAACGCGATAAAATCCGTAAAATTAGTTTAATTGAAATGAGTAGTGTTCGCGTAAATATAAGAAATCATTAAATTTCCTTATTTATACATAAACATAACCTACTGAGTCCTTATCAGTCTGGGTTTCGCCCTGATCACAGCACCACTACTGCATTACTTAAAATTACAGATGTTATTAGAGAAGGGATGGAAAATAAGAAAGTTACAGTAATGGTGCTCGTGGACTTTTCTAATGCTTTTAACACAGTCGACCACGATTTACTCCTAGCTGTTTTTTCCCATCTTAAATTCGCTCCTACAGTGTTGGAATGGTTCTCTTCTAATCTTCGCGGGCGTAAACAATCCGTCCACGTGGGGCAAAAGACCTCTCAGTGGGCTGATCTTGTTTCGGGCGTACCGCAAGGCGGAATACTTTCTCCCATAATCTTCTCAGTTTTTATTAACTCTATCACTTCTAGCATAGATTTTTGGTACCATCTCTATGCAGACGACCTTCAACTTTATGTGCATTCTAGTGTTGACGAACTCCACGGCGCGATTGCTAGTTTGAATACTAATCTGAATTCTGTTTTTAATTGGTCGTCGCGCTTTGGAGTCTCGGTCAATCCTACGAAATGCCAAGAAATGCTCGTTGGTAGCTCAAGAATGTTAGGTGAAATTGACTTCGACGCTTTGCCTTTCGTCTATTATAATAACAATTTGATACCGTTTACTAGCTCAGTAAAGAATCTTGGGCTGATTATTGATAACAATATGAACTGGGGTAGACAGGTTACCGAAATCAGCCGTAAAGTTTCAGCCAAGTTGCGATTACTCTACCGTTTATAAAATTTTCTTCCTTGTAAGACCAAGCTCATGCATGTGCAAACGCTTATTTTACCGATTTTTGATTATGCAGACGTGTGTTACATAGACTTGAACAATGACCTTCTTAACAAGCTAGAGCGCCTTTTCAACAACTGCATCAGATACGTTTTTGGTCTTCGAAAGTATGACCATATCTCTTATTATCGATCTCGCCTTAACTGGCTCACTATCAGACAGAGGCGTAATTCTTGAATTTTATTTGTTCTCTTCTATATTTTAAATGATCCTACTACCCCTCATATCTTTAAGATAAATTTCAGTACCTTTCTTTAACCCATGATAGGGTTCTTCGTTCCTCATCTAACCTTAAGATTAGTATTCCACAACACTTCACCTGTTTCTTTGGTAACTCTTTTGTAATACAGGCTACACTCCTGTGAAACTCCTTACCCGAAGACATTAGGAAGGTTTCTAATAAGCTGACGTTCAAAAGACTAATTCGAGAACTTTTTTAAAATCATCTTTGTAAGTTTATATCAACTTTGATCTTTTCTTTCTTTCATCGGTCATTCTGTAATATGTATGTATATTTGTAAATGTTTATATCAGTTTTACGTGTATGTATATTTATGTGTAATGTGATTTGAAATATTATTTTTATTGATATCTAATCAATCAATATTTTAGTACAATTAGCGTACTGTTTTTATTAGCAAGAATTTAAAATGATGAATTTGTAAAGCACCTATAACAAGGTCTCTCTATGCTTTGGGTTGACTGGGAGAGAATGCCAAAAGGCATTAAGTCTGCCTTTTGTAATCCTTTTTTTTTAATTAAAATTAGGTAAATGCAATAAAGAATAAATAAATAAATAAAAACAACTGTTAGTCGCCACTTTCAGTAACATGGAGCAGACTTCTGTTTTGAGTTACCAACGTTGCTACAACATTAAAAACTCAGCTAAATACTATGGGAATGCTATCATAAATCGTTGAACTATCGACCATAATCCTGGGTACAGTTGCGAAATCGGCTTCTGCAGTCAAAATTCTTGGTAGTATTCTTAAGTTTAATTCCTCATTTGTTGTTAGTTCAATTAGTTCTTCTTCTAACTGGGATGATCCTGCTACGTTCACATTTAAAAAAAGGATTCAAAACCCAGTCTGGTATGTCCACGGTTAAGATATACTGGAATCGTTCCTTGAAATCACTGTGGAGTTTTTCCATGTGTTGACATTAAAAAAGCAAGTCTAATTTCTTGAATGATAGTGCTGATATATTTGGGAAGTTATTGAATTCCCGTCTGCCGATATTTCTTTAGTAGAATAGCAGTTTGGATACAAAAGTAGCAACGCTATTTTTTGTCTTAATCAAGTTTAATTCGTCGTCTTAAAGTTGGAGATTGACATCATTAAACAAATTATACAGGTCAGTCAAGTACGTAATATCGTTCTTTGATGAGATGCGGTTATGTCTTTCTTCATCATCATCAATTCAGCCTTCCACTATTGCACACAAAAGTTTGTAGCTCTCAATTTGGAGGGACTTGGCCATAGTTGCCACGCTTGGCAGGCTGGTTGGCAACCGCAGTTTGTTTATTCAGATGTTCCAGGAAGATGCTGCTGCCCATCTCCTGGTAATCGTTTTCCCTCTGTCGACTTTTACGACACCCTCAGGATGAGATGGGGTGGTAGATTCTCTTAAGCCGCTACCACACGGTACGTCGGTTTGTTTCCTAAGAATTCTACCACAGGTCTAAAAAGATTGTAAAATAGGGTGAAACAAGTACCTTTTGACAGCCAACGCACCTCTGTGTGAAGAAGCGATCAGTTGAAATCTTCATCATTGGCAATGCAAAGCTGACTAAATAATCTATCATTGAACGAGTTATTTCTGATTTTATCAAATGCTCGCTCACATTTTTCGCAACCAAATGCTGCGGATGAATTACGCAATGCACAGTCAAATGCAAAATTCTCACAAAATGAGAGTAAGAAACTCTTGTGGCAATCTATGGGGAGGAATATGTTCAGCAGTGGACTAGTGATAGGCTGAAATGATGATGATAACTCACAAAACTTTTACTATGTATTAAATATGGTTGCTCCTTTTGTGTATGTTTCCAAATTTGTTGTAAACAATATTTTCTCATCGTTAATGAACGTTACGTATGACAACAACAATGCTTCATTGGTTGGTAAAGTGGACTCATCCAACTGAATTGAAAATTGACAAGTCTGCAGATGATTGCACAATGATTCTTCAATGTTTTTAGCCATCTCATTAGTTCGTCTCTGCACAGAACTATTGCTCAAATAAATTTTTCGGATAATATATGCTTAGGAGACGATGAAAAAAGTTTTGATATAGTTGGCTGAATTTTGTAGTTGTTTTTCATGTCTTGAAAATAGGTCACATCTTTATCTTTCTTATCGGGTTGTAATTTATCAAAAAGGTCTTGAAACCTAGAAGGTTGAAACCTTGAAGCCTTCTAGGCTTCATTGCTTTACTTGAAATTAATTTTTGACATCTAAGATACATTGGCGATGATGGATTGATGGGATTTTAGATAAATCCGTGTTTAATATAATCCACACTATACTGCCGTATCTTCTTCGGTTTTTACTTTACAGATACATGAGTAAAAAAATCAACTTTTAGAACCCTAATGATTTCGACACTCAATGACACACAATGACACGAACACTACACAATTAATTGAAACTAATTTTACGGATTTTATCGCGTTTAATTTTATTATTTATAACCCGAAGTTTCGAGTGCTTTACAGCACCCATGGTCACGGGGGAACTTAGGTGACAGATGTCCTGAGGTCATAGTTACCCCCAGCTTGGGATTTAATTAATGAAATTAAGTCAAAAACCAAGCATACCACTGCAAGACTTCAAGACACAGTTAGCTCTTTCTGCGTAGATCGGACCAAAAATAATAATTATAAGCTGAAGGTACTCCGGGTTAACTATGACATGAGGACATCTGTCACCTCTTTCCTCCCGTGACCATGGGTGCTGTAAAGCACTTGAAACGTCGGGTTAGAAATAGTTCAAAATTAAACGCGATAAAATCCGTAAAATTAGTTTCATTTAAATTTTAGAACCCTGTTATCTATCAATTACGCGCGATAATGCTTATGAAAATGAAATGAACAAAAACTGTTTTTATAGGTTGGAGAACACGCATCGACAGGAATAAGATAAACAGCCAGTGACTCGTTTTTAACACCCAGCGCGGAAGTACAGCGCGGGCGCTGTGCGGGCAAGGGCGAGGCGGGAGCAGAGTGCGGCTCTGGGGCTGCGGATTCAGTCCTGTCGGCGCATATACGCTCACTCGCTGACTCCTAAATGCCATGAAGACACTGAGCAAGTTAGAATAGGCACAGATAATGCTGCCAATTTATGCTTTTGCAAAAATCGCATTATTTAACAGAAACTTGTTATATCTTAATTGCTGCAAACAATTTGTTTTGCTGTGTATTATTATCAGGCTTTTATTAAAATTTTAATACATATCGAATTTCTGTTTCTTATCATCCAATTGAATGTAGATCTGAATGTAATGGAATCTTTTAGTTCAATTTTCATCCACTTTCCGAACTATCGAAATATGTGAATCTTTGCACACGTGATAAAAGTTACGATACATACAAAAACAGAAAAGTAACCGCTATTAAAGATTATTACGCTATTTACTTTAGCAAGTGACAAGCGTTTTCTTTTTGTATTTCTGAGAAGTTTTTTAAACTGCCCACGCTCCCCTGTGCCACCTCAACGCCCTCTGATTTCCTCTGGGTCTTCTACTGCCCTCCTGAAAGTCTCGAATACCCACAAGGGACCGTCATCGCCAACGTTGAGAACCTATGATGTAAAGTTTGTAGTTTATGCTTAGATAAAAGAAAATAGATTTAGCGAGAGATAGTTTAATTATGCGAAGATGGAGAATGAACGTAGAAAATGAGTTACTCCACGGGTCCAAATTATAATACCAAGTCGTTGATGTAGTGTGTCACTTTTAAACTACTTCACAATTACATCGCAATTAAGTGAGAGAATTTCGCTGAATTATCTTATGTATGAAATACCTAAATATAATATATTATCGAAGGGGAAATATCAAAGGAGTCCCTTTGTTATTTGCATAAATTCCAAGCAAAGCAAAATTTGTCACGTTCATCGTCGACCGAACTGAATTTACATGAGAGTTTAGCATAGCTATACCGAGGTTACAATTCAAAATGATGGCTGTGATTCAAAATGATGTCCTAAGAGAATCTTCCATCCTTTATTTACAGTTTTATTTTATTTATTCAATAGATGTTTTCACAGAAAATATTTTATTATTCACCACCTAACCTTTTACATAGTGAGAGATAAACCGATTCAGAAGTTCTTTTTTTATTGCATAAAGTCATCAAACGAGCAAAACGTTCACCTGATGGTAAGTGCAACGTCTGCCCATAACAAATGCTGTGTCACCCAAAACATTTCTGTGTGACACCTTACTGTGCCCATCACCCTGAGACATCAGTTCTTAAATTTCATATGCCCAGTGATTACGGTAGATCACAGTGCCCTTCAAACCGAAACACAGTAATGTTTGCACACTACTGCTTCACGGCAGAATAACTGGCCCTGGGGTGGTACCTACATAGACGGATTCCTGCATAGGAATCCTACCACCAGTAAAGTTCCTTTAGATAGCTATTTACAGTAACTTAAGAACTTGAAGAAATTGAGAACGATTGGCTTAAGTGTAATTAGTTTCGCATAAGGATATCAGATAAAGTTTCGCATAAGGATATCAGATAAAGTTACAGCAACCCCTCTAAGGAATGTTAGAATGAAACATCTTTGTGAAGTTCCTACAGCACTGCGAACTTTATTTCTTTGTAAACTTCTGGAAAGGGACGAAAAGTTTCGTATAAGCTGTAATTAATGATGACGGGTGAAGCGTATCGAAATTATGGGAAGACATTTTTTTTATTGCATAGTAGTTTAAAAGACGTTTGACGATGACGAAATCTCTATTTAAAATAAAATTTAATATTCTACAACAGTCATCAACGAATATAATAAAAATGTAAAATGCATGTTCTAAAATTTTGCGAAATAAATAATTGAACTATCATTTTTAGTATAGTGTATCTGTTTGTTTGTGAACGCATCACGCCTAAAGAACTAAATTTATTTAAAACACTAAGTTAGAAAATCATAAAGGGTATCTTCATGTAACGTTTAGTTTTTGTTTTATTAAAATCGGTTTATTCTATAAAAGTTATGAGTATTTGAAGTTTGAGCCGTGGTAGATCAGGATCTAGGCGCTCGCTTTAAATTTCATAGTAAGCCTTTCATAAGTAAGGGTGGCCTGGGTTCGATTCCCGGTGCAGGCACCACTAAAATTGTTAATTGTAATTTTAAGTGCTGAATTACCACGTGCTCGGCGGTGAAGGAAAACATCGTGAGGAAACCTGCATGTCTAAGAAATAAAAAAATAAAAAATAAAATATTTCGAAGACATGTGCAATCCGCCAACCCGCATTGGAGCAGCGTGGCGGATTCTTCCTAGCTCCAAAACCCTCTCAGAAATGAGAGGAGGCCTGTACTCAGTAGTGGGACATTTATAGGCTGAAACTTAACTTTTTTTTATGTGAAGTTTACGAATTTGTTCAATTGTGGCGATGAGTCAATTAAGTGTAATTTAAATGGCAATAAAAGATGTAAAATAATGTTCTATAGTAATAAACTAATACCTGAACCTGAAACAGGCCATAAAATAGAATAGAATAGAATAGAATAGAAAAAACATTTATTCGGCACAAGAACATAATACAGTTGAATATTAAATGAAAAATAAATAAATAGTTCTGTGTCGAAAAGGGGTTGGCTCAGCATGGACTGTGTAAGAATAGTCACACACAGCGCTGATTTTCAGCCAAAAAACCTTTGAATTGGCAAACGGACGAGACTCGACTGAAAAATATTTTTATTATATTATTTTTAAAAGTAATACAATGTAATTTGAAACATACAAAATCGGATAATTTGGGTAAAAACAAAAGATTATAAAATGTATTCTATTAATTAATAATATATATGCATAATACAAAATAATGGTATTTATATAAATATGAGTAAATAAAAATATTTATAAAATTGCAAGTATCATTCAGGGAGCATCGACGCATGCGTGAGTATTTAACCTAGCATAGGAGGACAGTAAATCCGACATGTCAGATAAAAGAAACATCCTGGTGATTGCCATGATGTCTCTGGGATTCAGTAAGAAAGGTCTTGAGTTTCATTTTGAAAGCAAAAATATTATTTAAATTCCTAATTGGTGGTGGAATATTGTTCCAACACTTTGTTGCTGCATATCGAAAACTGCCTCTGAATGCAGCTGATCTGTGTGTCTGAATAGATAATTGCTGGGAGCACTGCCTGCTAGTACAGCGTCTGTTGTCTGTAACCATAGATAGCTTCTCATGTAGATAAACAGGCTTTTCATATTTGACTACACCAAAAAGAAGACATGCTAGGTGCAGTTTACGTCTTGATTTCATATTTAAGATGCTTAGAATGCTTATTCAAAAAAGGTGTAATGTGACTGCGCGGGGGAACAGGATAACAAAACCTAGCGCAAGCGTTCTGAACCCTTTGTACAAGACGCTGTGTACGTGCAAGCAATCTAGGTCCATAAACAGAGTCCGCATAGTTTAATTTTGAAAGCACGAAGTGCTTCCACCAGCTGTGTACGTAACTCAGTGCTAAGGAAAGGTCTTATTTTATACAATATTTTTAATCTATAAAAACAAGCTTGTACACAGTCAGCTACATGTTTCTCGAATCGTAATTCAGCATCCATGGTCAGACCCAGATTCCGAGCTTCAAGCACACGTTCAATTGGTACGCCTAAGAGCGTTGGCTGAAGGGCCGATCGAGAGGGAAAGGAAGCTAAGCGTTGCCTGCTGCCCATTAATAAATACTTCGACTTTATTGGGTTAAGAACGAGATTATTACTTTCAGCCCATGTCACTATTCGCTGCAAGTCTTCGTTTAAATATTTTATGGCAGTATCTAGGTTCTCCGGCTTAAAAGAAATGTAGACTTGGATATCGTCAGCATAAATATGGTACTTGCAGTTGCTTATGCATCTTGTGATATATGCAGAGTATAAAATAAAAAGTATAGGGCCCAGAATCGATCCTTGAGGAACTCCTCGATTAACTGCTGCCAAACTAGATCGGAGAGGCGATCCATCGGGCATCCTTAGTTCAACGAACTGAAATCGGTTGCTGAGATAGCTGCTAAACCATTTCAACTTTTTTGTGTCAAAGCCGTAATAACTTAATTTCGACAACAGAAGAGTAACGTTGATGGTTTCAAACGCCCGGGAAAAGTCTAGCAGCACCAACAAAGTACACAATCCCTGGTCTTGTGACTCCAGAATATTATATTATAGTGACATCGAGTAAAGCTGACACCGTGCTGCGCCCCTTCCTGAAACCCGATTGTACCTCTGGTAAAATAGCCTGATGTTCTAAGTAATTCGTTAGCTGATGACAAACGACTTTCTCAATCACTTTCGAAAGACATGGTAAAATACTAATAGGTCTTAGATCTTTTACACCTAATGGGTTGTTATTTTTAGGTAGCGGTCGGACTATAGCTACCTTCCAATTATCCGGAAACCTAGAAGTAGCGAACGATGTGTTTATTAAAGCCGTTATAGCTTTGATAGTTTCTGGGCAGGTTAAAAGAAGCATATTAAGTGTAATTCCATCGTAACCATCAGCGTTGGAATGTAAGTTCTTTAAAACTGTAGACACAAATTCCATACTTGTCGGTTCCAGGCTGAATACACTTTCACCATATCTATTAAATTCTAAATAGGTTAAATGTGACATTTCAACATCTGAACTTCCGGGAATATTCAAAAAATGACTATTTATTTGTTCAGCATTAGTAAAATGGGATGACAATTCGTAGTTTTTTTTAAAAGGTAGGACGTATGACTTTAAGTTTTTCCAAAGTTGTTTTGGTCTATGTTTTTGATTATTAATATAATTTTTATAATAAGCTGTTTTTTCAAAAAATATAGTTTTATTTACTAAAGAATTTAGACTTTTAAAATATTCTTTTTTTAAAGTTAATTTAGATTTTCTGTATTCAGACAGGGCCTTGTTTTTTAAAGAAATCATGAATTTTAAGTTATCCGTCATCCATGGGTACGTGCGAACTTTCGATACACAATTTTTAACCGGGGCATGAATATCAAATATTCTGAGAATTCACTTATTAAAATTATTTAACATTTCATTGATATCTGTTGCCTGTGCGATTAAATCCCAGGGAAATAGTTGTAGGTCATTTTTAAATTTTTTATAACATATATCTTTCATTGGGCGAAAAGAAAAATATCGGGGGGTAAATTTATCCC
Source organism: Luehdorfia chinensis (assembly GCA_019845155.1). Lineage (NCBI taxonomy): Eukaryota > Metazoa > Arthropoda > Insecta > Lepidoptera > Papilionidae > Luehdorfia > Luehdorfia chinensis. The sequence goes on from JAHVAK010000226.1 coordinate 71,552, forward strand.
GACTCAAGTGGAATTCACAACAAACCATAGCGTGACCGTACAGTGACCCCATTGCCTCCACCGAGACGCGTCGCGCACGCATATCTGTGCAAATAATATCGATTAATGACGAACTGGATTCAGTGAAATGTGTAGGCGAATGCACTATTTGTGTAAGACTAAGGCAGTTTAAAAATGTATTACATTTTATAGTATTATTACTGTTTTGTTGCAATAAGTTAATATTAAAATCGCCTAATACTATAATGTGATCATATGAAGAAATACAGTTGATAGTGACCGTCAGTGCATCGAAAAAAATATCTACGTCGTGCCAAGGTGGCCTGTACGCCGTACCTATAGCTATTTTTTTCCCACCAATGGTGGTCGTTAACCACATTTGTTCAACCGTCCTATGACATGGTTCGACAGGAAATGCAAAGGTACGTACATTTACACCTTGTTTAATATAAAAACCAACTCCTCCTCCTCGGCCCCTCTTCACCCCCGTCGGACGCGGAATATGACGGAATCTATAATATGGAACCTTCGGCGCAAAATCATCTTCTCCAGACTTAAGCCATGTCTCATTTATAGCCATTACATCCACGGAGTACTTATTCATTAATGTTATAAACTCATCCTGTTTAGTTTCCAGTGAACCTGCATTGTACAAACCTACCTTTAATTGAGGATTATCAATCATTGTTAAAATTTAAAAAATAAATTACATAATAATAAAAAACAATACATATACATCTTAAATGGTTGCATAAATTATCAACATATGTTATTTGTTTGCATAGATAGTTTAATACATACGCATTATATTCTGTCAAAATTGAAAAATTACTTATACATAACACATACTTATATTTATAAAAAAGTAACAATATGATCCGATATTGCAAAGGCATCAAGAGATTAATCAAGAAAGCATTGATATATATGTAACATAAGTGGCAAAAGATGAACCACCTGTCGACACAAAACATATAGTATAATAACAAAAATGTGCATAACAATATCAAAATATGCATAGTAATTACAGTAACAGGGTAAAGTATACACACAAAATATAAACATATCAGTAGGTTGAGATACTCGTACAATAAATCGTTGGGCGTAACAATAACTAATAAGTGGACATAATTCGAACAAGTTCTTAACAAAAAATCCTGTCTATATCTTTCGAGGTACGTATGCGTTCAACAGGTTTGCCATCATCTTTCCGGAGAAATATCTTACCGTCCCGCGTCCAGGCATATTTAAAATTTTGGCGTCGGCTTTCTTCCCTCACACGGTAGAATAACTGTCGATTTAGGCGCGTGAGTCGTTCATTCACGTACAAGCGTCGCGACGCCCCTGTCATGCCAATCTCAGTTGATGTGATGATTCGACGCACTCGTGCAGCACGTAAGAACTCGTCACGAACTAAGCGTCGCGACATGCGCACGACAATGGGTCGCGGTCGGGATGATGTAGTGCCTTCTCCTTCGATTTTGTTCGAACAGACAGGGCCAGTGCGTTCTACATGTACTATGTCGCGCTCGTCCAGATTTACGCCCAACTTTGTTGAGAGGAGCTTTACTGGGTGTAACGGGGTTTCATCTTTGCTTTCGGGGATTCCAGCAATTTCCACGTCATTAAGCAGAAGCTGTTGATCCCGTTCGTGTATTTGCGCTCTTAGTTCACATATTGTATTATCAAACATTGTGCTGTTTGTGGGAATTTCCTCGAACTTCTTCTCCAAAGTAAAGAGCCTAGCTTCCATCACATCAAGCCGTTCCGTACACGATTTTAATGACAATTTGAAATCAATGATCTCTTGTCGAACTTCTTTAATTTCTTCTCTAATCTCGGCTGTAGCTGCCTGTAGTTCCTCGCGGAAGTTACGGATTTCGAGAACAAGACTTTCGTTTATTTATTACTCCCGGCGTACGTGAAGAGTCCTCTTTAGTCAATCGGTCATTGACTGGTGAAGAAGTTGTGGTTAAGCCTTTAACAGGAGTAGCCGAATTGTCACCCCTTGGCAATCTGCTTTTACAGCCAGGACAAGTCCAACTGCTACTTACTCTTGCGTTTTCCGATATTTTTACGCATGCCCTGTGAAACTCAGCATGGCATTTTGAACATCCTACACCTTCTGAAGAAGACATAAATTTTCCACATCCACCACACTTAGCCATTATATTTTATTCACAAAAACTTGTTTTAACTTTTTTTGTAAGTACCCACGTTCAGCTGATCCTCAATCAGCTGTTATTTATTAACTGATTTTTATTTAACTATTTAGTAAATCTCGCACTAAATAACGTTCACAGAGGTTAATAGAACCACAATAATGTAACCTTTAATGAACCCAAAATCTCCTTAAAACTTTTTTGAAAACAAAAATATGACAGAGCAACAAAGCAACCGAGTCCGGTCCGGAACCTTATCCCTACCCTTATCGGTCGGATATTATATTTTCTTACAAATACTATAAGTTATACAAAGTGCAATAGTTAAACAGTATCCATAATATGGTGTAGTGCAAATTATGTAATTTCCTGATTTGCGTTATCTGCTGTTGAATGACGTTGAGATTTTAGCTTAAAATATCGGCACGCGTTGCATTCTCGGATTTTTGTGGTCGACGAACGGTTAAATTCTGAATTAAAAGATTAAAATGTAAACTTAGTGCACTTTTCGCCGAATTATATTGGTTGGTCCAATTAATATTAATTTAATTAGCCTATTATTTTGCTATAAATGTTTTTTACTCCTTATAAGTAAGTTTAAACATTGATTGTTTTTCCTATCACAAGCCTATCACAAGTCCACTGCTGAACACAGGCCTCCTCCATAGATAGCCACATAAGTGTGTAGTTCTCATTTTGGAGGGATTTTGCCATAGTTGCCACGTTTGGCAGGCGGGTTGGTAACCGCAGTTTATTTATTCAGATGTCCCAGGAAGATGCTGCTGCCTACCTCCTGGTTTTCATTTTCCCTCTGTCGACTTTTGTGACTCCCACGGGATGTGATGGAGTGGTACGATTCTCTTAGGCCGCCAAAACACGGCCTATTGTTTGTAATAGTATTTATTTCTTGAACGTCGCGTTGCGGTAATTTTTTACGCATTATTCGCTGTCGAAGTACAAAAATAGTTAATTAGCATTATCGATAGATGGCACCTAGGCAGAGTAGGGAGGTATTATGTATATAAGCTTCGGTTAAACCAAACGTATTTATCCGTGCGTTGCGTGTCTTATAGATATAATTTACTATTACTGTGCTTTACTGTAAGTGAACAAAATAACTCAAAATCAGCGAACTGTGTTGCTTACACTATCGCAGTTGTGTTCGCAGTAATGCGGCACAAGTTATTCGGAGTGTAGCTCATGAATTATTCACGCGTCAGCGCTCCCGGCGGGACGTAATTATGATCCATTTCATACTTATTAAGCAGCGAGCTTTTACAGAGTTACAGCCCTCAGGGAAATTAAATACAAATCTTTGGAATTCATATTTTCGAAACTCTGAGCTAATTTCATTAATCTCGATACTGAGTGCTAGTATAAAGAAGTTATTGCAGGAATGCTTAGGGTTTATAAGAGAAGTATTGTAGTTAAATAAAATTAATAAATTTATTAATACCTTTTATAAACTTATATGCCTACTTATCAGTCAGTGCTAGGGCGACATTAGAGGCAGCTGAATTAGGCGAGAGCCGCAAATGTGAGTGTTAAGAAAGAAATGGTACAAATACATATTGTATTCGTGTAATTTCTGTAGAGACGAGCGGTCCGTTGACTCCTAACGCGATGGAGAACTCTATCAACGTCTCTTGCCGCTGGCAAAGGTTGGTTATTTTCTCGGCCAGAGAATAAGTATAAGCATTTAGCGTGTAAATGGAGCCAGCGTTCTTAACACTGTGACACGGGGAGTTGTATATTAGTTTTAATTTATAATTTTTAATTGTTTATAATACACTACGATCATTAAAAAATATATATCAATAAAAACTAATTCATGATGAATTAAAAACAGGGAATTAAAATGAACTGATTTTTTTTTATTTTTTCAATTAATAACTTTTACGCGTAAATGTAAGAAATCATAACATACTAGGTCCATCTGACGGATAAGTACCAGGAGCAAAAAACTGCGCAGATATCTCCTTTTGATTTTTTTTATATTAGTCCAGCAAAACATTTTACAACAAAATTGACAAAGAATGGTTTACATTTAAATTCAAAAAGACAACCGATGCACGCCCCATGACGAAATTTTAGACGAGATTCAATTATTAATATATAAGCGTATTGCAGGCCAACCCCCACAAACAATTCACGATCACAAGTATGACAAATGTGGCAGCCATTGGGAAGAGGACGACCCGTCACACGAAGCCGATGTAAGTAGAGAGGTTAAAGCGAGTATGACATATTGAAATCGACTTACCGCAAAACCGCGCAGGTCGTAGCTCCATCCACTGAGAGTCGCTCTACACTGGTACGAGGTTGCCACTCGAGAACCTTTCTTCCCCAACGGTTATCGGTTCTACGAGCTATATGGCCCATTGCCACTTCAGCTTGCTAGTCGTTAAGGCTATGTCGGTTACTTTCGTTCTGCTGCGGATATCATCGTTACGGATTTTATGTCGCAAATAAACTTAGAACTTTCCATTGCTCGCTGAGCGACTCGGAGCTTCCCCATGCGGCCTGCAGTCGCTGCCTGCGACCATGGCTTGGTTCCGTATGTAATCACTGGCAACACGCATTGGTTGTAGAATTTTGTTTTGAGGCATTGAGGTAAACTCGTCGAGAAGAAGTGACGCAGTCCCAGCAGACTTAGCAGTGAAGAGTTTCGGACTGTCTTACCTTTTTGCAATTGGATCGGTTTCGTACTCTGGTGCTGTTCTCGGAAAGCCTACGTAGCTTTACTGTACAAGCACTGCACACACATCGACATACCGACAGTCAATTTGGCACCGCTGAAGTGACTGCAACACTGCCCAAAACTCGACGGCATTGAAGGCTTTTTCATAGTGCCATCCATAACGGGAAATTCTGGAAAAGGGTATGTATATGGTTTATGGTACCAAAGCCTTCTCGGAATCCGGCCTGCTCGGGAGGCTGAAAGTCGTCAAGTCAAGAAAACCACACGTAGACGCGGCTCAGAAGCGATATCGGTCCATAGTTCATCAAGAGCGCGTTGTCGCCCTTCGTGAAGAATAGGACAAACTCGCTCCTACTCCACGCTTGCGGCGTCGCGCTGCCGCGGATGGAATATGACAGATTAAAAATAATAATTTTCACTCAATCTGTATATTTTACATTTAATTTAAGTAAAAGAACACCTTTAAATAAAACTAATTTTACAGATTTATTACAAATTAATAAACGACAACGACAAAATCAGATGTTAGGAATGCATTCATGGATTGACGAAAGACAAAATAAGCCGATTACTGTTTTTTTTCTCTGATGTACACTAACAAAACTGCAACAACTGCGTAAACTAGAAAATAATTAATTAATTAACAAAAACTTTAATAATATAGAGTAAAATAAAGTGGTACATACTGTAACTATTCAACTTTCACGTTGATAAATTAATTTCGTGACCAGAAAATCGACTTAATCTTTTTCAAGATCAATTTCTAAAGGTTATTTCATTCTAGGCCATTTGAATGATATATGTTAATAAATTGTGATCGTCATAGGTAGGACCCTTTTATTTACGTTGTGTTTAATTTTAGTAACTTGTTATTTTAGGTGTATCATGGAAAAATGTTTATTCACTAGAGAAGCTGCAAGTCCAAGACAGTGTACTAATACTAATTAATTACTATTCCCTATACTCTTGTAAAGGGTTCACAATGTTTAATATCTATTGCAAAGAGATTTGTATTCCGCACCTGTATAAGATTAACTTTAAATTATTAATAACCCACTACAAGCTATCGCTCCCCCAACATTTTTATTTAAAAAAATGTGGGGAAGGCACACGGCTCCAACTCCCGCCGTGTGCGGTGAGCGCCTTCCAATCCATGCGCTCCCCCCGACACAGGACAAGAAGTCGGGAACAAGGACCGTAGTCTACAGCAACACTGGCGAACTTGCTAGTGCGTAAGCACAAACTTAGACCGAAGTCTCGCATGTCAATGCGTGTTTACATCATACAAGTATACAGCTAGTCCAGTCTTCGTGGATGTACATCGCATGGATTTGGCACACGTCGAGCAGTTATGAGCACTCGGCCCAATAAACTAGTAAAGCCTTCCGTACGCGCCATCACTTCGCCAGACCGCTGCAACTGTAGATGAATGTCGAGTGTGTGGCATCAACATCCAATACAAGGTCAGCACGGCAATTTGCCGCAGAGCACGTCGTGAGTCCACTGCTCACTTCAAGGGTATGGGGTCCCACGTTGTGCAGCTTTCGGCTGCAGCCTTGAGAGTCTCCTCCCGCCAGCTACCATCCGCATGAAGTAGACGCATTAGCTCCACCAACCATTGTAATGATGTATTTTGCCATTATTTATCATTTATAATTATCATTCAGCCATCAGGCAATCAGCATTCGATTATATTCGTCAAATGGGTTTGTGTAATTGACGTTGAGTATTATGTATTTCGATCAAGTTTGTCTCACCCACCACCAAGTTTCCAGTTATCATTCATTTGTGGGAATTTACTGAGAGCTTTATTTAATATTGTTGTTATCCAACACATGGAGGGCAGACAGTCTGCAGTCTCGTTATAGAGAGACCCGACTTGGACAAAGCTAAAGAAAATGTGAGTCAAACCAAGTGCAAGACGCAACCATTATATTAACGACATCTAAGCAACTGTCACTAGGACGCATTGTCACAGGTGCAACAAGCATCATTACGACCATCGCTCAGACATACGCCAACACAAGGGCCTCTGTACAGTCTTAGCAAACATCTACACTTCTGCAAAAAACCTCCGTCAACCCGAATCATAAGTTGTATTGAATCAGATGCAACTCATTCATATAACCGTCACTAAAAACACAATACCACAATAGCAGTAAGTATTATTGTGACTATCACATAGATGGTGCCTCCTCACAACACCCCTATATGATAATTATCGACTTTGGCAAAAGTTGTTTAACTAAAAAAATTTACCAACGTGTCATAGTAGTAAGCCACTAAGACGCCGGTGTATGAACCATGTATCATAGAACTAATGCTCTAAGACATGGGGCGAAAGAGTAAGCTCCAGCACCGAAATGCTAAAAGCCACACCCTCTCTTATGTGATTGTATGAAAGTCTAATGAATTCTCTATCTTAATAATTTTAAGTTCCAACTCATTTTTATAATATCATATCTTACAAGAGACCTTCAATGATAGACCATTTTATCATATACTTTACTTACATAGGATCTTTGTATGGAACATTAGCACTATGCAACTTGATACTATAGAGAGTCATGCTCGACCTCACACACGTCTATGTTGAGCTGTTGGTATGCCCCTCCGCACGGTACTCGCCTCTCGGACTTAATAGTATGGTGTTAGCTATACACGAACACTTTCTAGTTTTAAGATAGGTTTTATAATTGGTATTACATGAACACTTTCTAATTATGAATAACTATATAGAGTATTTTCCATACAAATGAAGTTATATTGTAATATTTTTAATTAACTTCTATAGTACTTCGAGAGATAAGGTCTCTTGGATATATTTTATATGTTTTAAAGTAATTTTTAGGCACTGATCTATGTAATATTATGCCAAGAAAAATTAAATTGAAAATAATGAAATTTCACTATTGGGATTGGTCCTCATATATATTTTCCCAACTTTTTTGGACCACCATTTTTTTTTTTTTTTTATAATTTTTAATATTTTCTTAAATCTTTCTAAAACGTAAAAATACGTAATTAGAGATAGTATATCGTTACAATACCATCCCAGTTATTTCGTCGTTAACGTACTAAAACATGAATGTTCTTCCGGCCAGACTAATCACTGCGTATCGAGTACCGATGCAAGTACTTTTGACCGATACCAACTTGGTACTCGGTTTCAAAGTATAGATGCCAAAACCACTCGCAAATAATTGGTATCGAAAGAAAAGTTTTTTTTTTTAATTTGTTAAAGTGACGAGACGAGCAAAAACGTTTACCTGATGGTAAATGCAACGTCTGCCCATAATAGATGCTGTGCTACTCAGAATATTTCTGTGTAGCACCACACTACGCTTGACTCCCCTTCTCATTGCCCTTCAGACCGAAACACAGTAATGTTTGCACACTACTGCTTCACGGCAGAATGAATTTAATTGAAAACAAAATTTTTACAGTAGTTATTACTTTACCAAAAAGAAATATACAAAACATTGTCTCGTTCGTTATTTCTGTTTAATTATCACGAATAGAACGGAATAGAATAAATTTTTATTCAACATAATACTTATTTAGAGTCATATTTTTCTTTTGTTTTTTAAACTACACTGGTTCGCAAAAAAACCCTCTCTCCTGGGAAGAACGAGTCCTGCTGAAGAATGACCCTGCGGCCAAAAAATATTTTTTTCTTATGACATTTTGAAAATTATGTATAATTGTAGTATTTATAAAGATGTAGAAATAGATTGGCAGCAATTACCTCATTCCCAGGGGTTATCATCATCCATGTATTCTTTAATATTATAATAACCCTTTTTAAAGTCTTTGTGTAATAAAAAAAAATTAAATAAAACTACTTTTTTACGGATTTTATCGCGTTTAATTTGAACTATTTTTACCCGACGTTTCGGACGCTTTACAGCACCCATGGTCACGGGGGGACTGAGGTGACAGTTGTCCCGATGTCATAGTTAACCCGGAGTACCTTCAGCTTTTAATTATTATTTGTAGTCCGATCTACGCAGAAAGAGCTTACTGTGTCTTGAAGCCTTGCAGTGGTATGCTTGGTTTTTGATTTAATTTTATTAATAATAGGATCCAAAGCCGGTGGTAATACCCAACCATCTTCCCTATTGAAATTAGGATGTTTTTTAATTTCAATAGCCTCGCGAATCATCCTTGGTAGGAATCGGTGTTCTTTTGCAAGGATTTGTGGTCTATCAAATCTGATGTAATGGTTGGGATGATCCAAAACATAGTCACAGACTGCAGACTTCCTAGAGCGTCGATGTTTCACATCAGCTATGTGTTCTTTAACGCGGGTTTTAATGGATCTTTTAGTTTGCCCTATGTAAGAGAGACCACATTCACAATCCAGCTTGTATACTCCTGCATCTTTTAGAGGGATGTTACACTTGACAGATGGTAAAAACTGACTTATCTTCTTCGGCGGCTTGAAAAATGTTCTTATAGAAGCTCGCTTCAAGATATAGCCAATCTTGTCCGTGACTCCTCTGACATATGGAAGAACAGCAGGTACACGCTCGACTGTGGCCGGCTTCACTCGGTCACTGCGACGAAGGCGCGGAACCCGAAGCTTGTTGTCTTGCAAAACTTGCTTGACATGCTGAAGCTCGGCGGCCAGGTGTTTACTGACACAGATCCCTTGTGCTCTCTGAAACAAAAATTTACCCACGGTAGCTAACTGTGAAGGATGGTGGTGAGATTCACCATTTAAATACCTATTTGTATGGGTCTTTTTCTATACACAGTGTGACACAAGGTGTTATTAGGATTCCGAATTACTAACACATCCAGAAAAGCTAAAGAGTTATTTGCCTCTAACTCCATTGTAAATTGAATTTTAGAGTTTAGGGAGTTAAGGTGGTCTAGAAATGCAGTTACTTTATGAGATGGTAAAATTGTGAAAGTATCATCTACATACCGCTTGTAGAATCTTGGACTTACAGGAGAAGTACGGAGGGCTTTCTCCTCAAAGTCTTCCATGAAAATGTCGGCGACAATGGGAGATACTGGAGAGCCCATCGCCACACCATCTACTTGCTTGTAGTACTGTTCCTTCCACAATAGATAGCCAGATGTAAGGCAATGTCTAAGTAGTTCTGCATATTCTGCTGGCATGTACCACCGGCTTGGGATCCTATTATTAATAAAATTAAATCAAAAAACCAAGCATACCACTGCAAGGCTTCAAGACACAGTAAGCTCTTTCTGCGTAGATCGGACTACAAATAATAATTAAAAGCTGAAGGTACTCCGGGTTAACTATGACATCGGGACAACTGTCACCTCAGTCCCCCCGTGACCATGGGTGCTGTAAAGCGTCCGAAACGTCGGGTAAAAATAGTTCAAATTAAACGCGATAAAATCCGTAAAAAAGTAGTTTTATTTAAATGTGTAATATTCGCGTAAATAAAAGAAAACATTATAAAAAAAATTAACTTTTTGATTGAAAGACTTTCTGCACTTTCTGGGATTTTGTTGTAAGAACGTATACATTGCCCCTTAGAAGAGTTACTGAGCCTGTATAGTCGAGTAACTGGCGTTATTAATTTGTGCTTGTTCCTGGTATTTACATTATAAACATCACTTTTTTAGTAAACTGTTTTATATCTTGTACGTGTAAGATTTATTACTACACTGTGCTTTTCGGTGAATTGTTTGTATTAAAATATGTTATATTCAGTCAATAATAATGTAATGTACATTCAACAAATCATATATATTTTTAAATACTTTCGCAATATTATAAAACTCACTATAAAACTTATAAAACTCGCTGCTGATTTGTTGATTCAGAAAGCCAGCATGAAAATGCAAGCCGCGCATGGTTTGGTACTTTAATGTTGTCTAAATCAACTCCAAGTACTAAACATTTATACTTAACCTTTTGATAACAGTCCAAAGTAAATGGGTTAGTACAGGGCATGAGGAATGTTTCTCTAGCGTATCATTTGATGGCCTTCTGGCCGATATTCGACCATGTCGTCAACTTTCGGATACTATCAGAAGCCATCAACTGCGCAGGAGATATTACAGTGCCACCAGATTAGAAAACCAACAATTTTTCAGGTAGTCTAACTAATAAAGCCAAGCGGTCGTCATTTATCGCTTTAGTCACTAATCACTAAATGTCACTAAATTCCTATCAAAATTAGTCAACTAATAGTTAGCTTTCTGACCGTTTTATTGTATTACTATTGAGAAGCATTATCGATATTGGATTAAACAGAATTTAATAAATTTGTGTTAAGCGCGGCTCAAGAGACTCTACCATCCCATATCATCTCGTGGGTGTCGGAAAAGTCGACTGAGGGAAAATGAAAACCAGGAGATGGGCACCAGCATCTTTCTGGAACATCTGAATGAACTGCGATTGCCAATCCGCCTGCCAAGAAAAGAATAGAATAGAAAAAAAAATATTTAATATAGATTATTTACATAATACTTATTGAAAGTCATTTGTTAATGTTTTAATTAAGCGTGGCAACTATGGCAAATCCAAATGGGAGTGAGAGCTACAAACTTTTGTGGCAATCTATGGAGGAGGTCTATGTTCAGCAGTGAAAGAAGCTGAAAAGATGAGAAGATGGTATTAAAATAGCTTGTGTTTATCGACGAAATTAGAATGAGTAAATTTGTTATTTGCAAATATCGGTAAGTACCGATTCCGCCGAAATTCCGCTTTGACTATAATACAAATGATGGTCCGCTCAAGGATAATCCAAGAAATATATATAAATATTCTTATTTAGTAATAAAAGTACCGTTGATTAGATATATTTAAAATACAAATAAATAAAATTGAAGTGTCTGTTTGTAATAACAAAATAACAGATTTTTATTCAATGCCTAATCTTCCACCCCATCCCATCCCGTGGGTGTCGTAAAAGTCGACAGAGGGAAATTTAAACCAGGAGATGGGCAGCAGCATCTTCCTGGAACATCTGAATGAATAAACTGCGGTTGCCAACCCGCCTGCCAAGCGTGGCAACTATGGCAAAATCCCTCCGATATTATAGCTACAAACTTTTGTGGCTATCTATGGGGGAGGCCTATGTTCAGCAGTGGACTTGTGATAGGCTGAAACAACGACGACTCAATGCTAATGAAAGTATACACGGTACTTATAAAAGAAAAACAATTTTTACAATTTTTGTTTGTCCGTCTGTCTGATTGTCTGTCGGTTGGTTTCGGCTAATCATATATTTTAGATTACAGTTACATCAGTTTAGTTTCTAATAAAATCAAATGAATCAATAAATCTTTTATGATAGACTTGAGTTTATCACTATGCTTCTTCATCATCATTTCAGCCTATCGCTAGTCCACTGCTTAACATAGGCCTCCCCATAGATTACTACAAAAGTTTGTAGCTCTCATTTTGAGGGGAATTTCGCCATAGTTGCCACGCTTTGCAGGTGGGTTGGCAACCGCAGTTTATTTATTCTGATGTTCCAGGAAGATGCTGCTGCCCATCTTCTGGTGTTAATTTTCCCTCTGTCTGTTCCTTTTACGACGCCCACGGGCATGACATGGGGTCTACTACCTCACCTTCTCTTAAGTCGCTACCACACGGCAAAGTCGCTACCACGCTGAGTGCCTTCAATAACATTTGATAAACTCAATTTACGAGTATGTTTAAAACGCCGCAAATAATGAATTTTCATACTGTTCAATTTGAAATATATGACATTAGTGACCCTTTTGTTAGGGATTTGTTACTCCTAATGAGGGGTTCGGTCTGCAAACCCGTAACGATCAACGTTACGGGTTTGTAGACATGAAAATAAATTAAGAAATCTTTATCTTTTCAAACATGAACGAAACTTAAACTTTCTTTTTAATTTGTTTCAAGAAAAAGGTTTTCCGCTCGATTGAGTCAAGCCAACTTTAAACAGCATCAGGGAGCGTCACGACATCGGACATGTGGTCATGTGTGGCGTTATTGCATGCATAATAATTTCCTTTCTATCTATGCGTTGTTTTGTTTTGTTGGTTGGTTACGTAATATATAGTATATTAAGGAAGTTCTGTTTGAGACTTGCGACTATTTGTTAATTTAACATCATTATCAGATTACGAATACTTTGACTAGTACTGTTCTCAATCAATCAATATATTTTTTATTGTACACTAAATACAGGAATAAGCACAAAATAAATAAAAAAGGATAAAAATATGTACAATAGGCGGTCTTATCGCTCAGAAAGCGATTTATTCCAGGCAACCATTGTAAACGGAATTGTTGTGATTAAAAAATAAAGAAGGGAGCAGAGAGGGGTGTACATAAATTAATATAAAGCACAGGATAAAGGTTTTGCTAGATAAAAGCAATAGACTATAGTTTAGGAAAAAATAGAAAAACAAGGAAGCATAAAATCATAGTGTCAGCATTAGCTTCTACAAGTTTTTTAAAGGAACAAAGGGACTAAGCTCGTCGAATGTGTAGGGGTAAAGAATTCCGCAATCGCACAGCTGTGACCGTAAAAGATTTCTTGAAGAAATAGGAGGAATGCATAGGAGTTTGGTGGGAGAGATTGACAGAAGAACGAAGGAAACAATCATGGGAGAGGGAAATATACTGAAAGCGATCTTTCAAGTATTAGACGCAGTACAACGCAAAGAATATGAGTATTCCTGCGAAGAAGGATTGGGAGCCACTTGAGCTGTTTACGAAAATCTGAAACCTAATCATATTTGCGAAAATGAATCGTAGGCACAAATTTTGAATTCGCTCAAGTTTTTCAAGCTGCACTTCGATAATGTCAAGATAGCAAACATCAGCACAGTCAAGGATGGGCAGAAGTAATGAATGATATAATTAATTGAAAAACTCGATAAATTCTCTTAAAATATACAAATAACGGCATCCGATTATTAATTTTGGTGAATAATTCCGTGTGCTACAAGATTATCGAAGATTGAAAATAACTTGAAGAGATATTCTTCGATTACACCGAAGCTAAAGCCGTGGTAGCTCAGGGGCCTGGTGCTCGTCTTTAATTTCATAGTAGCGAGTTACCTGGGTTCGATCCCCAGTGCCAGCACCTCTAATATTGTTCTACAATTTTAAGTGCTGATTTACCACGTGCTTATCGGTGAAGGAAAACATGGTGAGTAAACCTGCATGTCCGAAAAATAGAAATATTTCGAGCACATGTGAAGTCCGCCAACCCGCATTGGAGCAGCGTGGCGGATTCTTCCTAGCTCCAAAACCCTCTCAGAAATGAGAGGAGGCCTGTGCTCAGCAGTGAGACATTTAAAGGCTGAAACTTTACTTTACTTTACTTTACACCGAAGCTGGTCAGCCGCCAGCAGCAGCAGAATGCCTGGAGACGATATCTGCTGTAAATCCCATCACAAGTGATCTTGGATTGCGCGAAGATACGTGGGAATATTTATCATCTGCATATTGTGAATATACGAGGGTGGATTGATAAGTACTCGGCCTAACCAAGAAAATAAACACATACTAAATCAGTTATATTTTTATTTTTCTACATAATCACCATCAAGTTCAATACACTTTTGCCACCTCCCCTTCCAAGCATTTAGACCGTTAAAAAAAATGATTCTTCCTTAGAGTCAAAATATGCGTCTACAGCTGCTTTGACCTCGTCGTTTGTCGAAAATCTTTGACCTCCCAAGTGCTTTTTTAGGTTAGGGAACAGAAAGAAGTCTGATGGTGCCAGATCAGGTGAATACGGCGGATGCGGTAACAGTTCAAAGCCACAGTTGTGAATTCCAGCCATTGACTGTACTGACGTGTGAACACGGGCGTTATCTTGATGAAACAGGACTTTTCTTCTGAGCATTCCTCGACGTTTTTCTTTTATTTCCTCTCGTAAATGACGTAGTAAGGTGCAGTAGTAATCAGAGTTTATAGTCTGACCCCTTTCAAGATAATCAATCATAATCACACCTTTTGAGTATCAGAATACTGAAGCCATCACCTTATTTGCCGACAAAATCGACTTAGCCTTTTTAGGGGGTGGTGAACCAGGTCTTCTCCACTGTTTTGACTGTTGTTTTGTTTCCGGTGTACAGTAATGAACCCATGTTTCGTCCATAGTAACAAAACGATTCAAAAGATCATCTGCATCGGCTTCAAATAACTCCAAACAGTCGCGTGAAATAGTCAATCGCGTCCTTTTTTGTTCAACTGAAAGCAGTCGCGGAACCCACCTCGCAGACACCTTGTGGAAACCCAACTCGTTGACAATGATGTTTTGAGTTCGTTCATAAGAGATGCCTATAATCTCGGCTATCTCTCTAATTTTTAATCTGCGGTCTCCCATTATTAAATCAAGTACTTTTTTAATATTTTCGTCAGTAGTTGACGTCGAAGGCCTTCCAGAGCGGGGTTCATCTTTCACACTCTCTCTACCACGCTTAAATTCTGCTATCCATTTTTTGACGGATGAATATGACAGAGCACAATCGCCTAATGTACTGACCATGTCATCATGGATGGCTTTTGATGATAGCCCCTTCTTATGGAGGTACTTAATGACGGCACGCTGCTCGATTTGCTCCATTCGCGGAAATTATGACCGATTACTTTGTTAATAAATTTATAAAATCACAACTAATTATCGCACACGTTTCGAACTTCACACAATGAACTAGTCTGAACTGAACTAAATAATGTGGGTAGATTTGATTTTTAGAATTGAATGGATCTGTGCTAGGCCGAGTACTTTTCAATCCACCTAGTACAAGTGTTTTAGAGAGTTAACAATGAGTCTTCTTATATCGTGTTCATCCATAATACGAGTAACTATTTATAGGTATTGATATAAATATAAAAATATAATCGTACGTATGTGCACGTGATGCTGCTATTTACACGCCGCATCACCATTTAGTAGCATACATACATACATACATAAGATCACGACTGCATCCCATTACGGGTAGTCAGAGACTGGGCACTCGCTGCAAAAACAGATGACTGCCACAATCCACGTTTCACCAAAACAATATAATGCACTTGGTGTGATAGGTGGTGAGCCCATCGCCACCATGCGCTGTTGGGTGCACAGTGCAGTTTAATTCCTTACTCGCCTTTTACGAGATCCATTGGATGAGATGGAGTGGCAGTATTCTTTTAATTTAGTAGCAGTGGGAAGAAAATTACGTAGTCGTCGTAGAAAGCGAGAGCAGAGAACATTTTTCTACTAGTCTTATTTATCTGCGGAGTCCATGTCAGACAGGCGTCAAAGTATATTCTCAGATTCTTCTCCACGTAGTTTAATCACTGGTTTGACGAGGGTAATGGGAACACAGAAAAACTTACGATAATAAAATTTACGTTTTCATTACAACAGCAAGAGCCGTGGTAACTCAGGGGCTAGGCGCTCGCTTTAAATTTCATAGTACGCGAGTGACCTGGGTTCGATTCCCGGTGCCGGCACCACTAAAATTGTGAATTGCAATTTTAAGTGCTGATTTACCACGTGCTCGGCGGTGAATGAAAAACATCGTGAGGAAACCTGCATGTCTCAGAAATAAAAAATATTTCGAAGACATGTGAAGTCCGCCAACCCGCATTGGAGCAGCGTGGCGGATTCTTCCTAGCTCCAAAAACCCTCTCAGAAATGAGAGGGAGGCCTGTGCTCAGCAGTGGGACATTTATAGGCTGAAACTTTACTTTTATTACAACAGCAAACACCCATCTACACGTTTCTATTTCCTATAAATATTATGATCTATAACAATAATCACTACAACTGTGCAGATACATGTAAATTAATTAATTGTTTGACTTTTGTCACAAAAACTACATTTTGTCTCGTGGTAGATGTACACATAAACATAAATTACTGCAAGAGGAAGAGCATACCGATGTAATTTTTTTACTTTGTGATGTCTTTATTTTATAGCAAAACTATTCTTTCTTTCTTTTTTCTTTTTTGCTTTCGCTGCGGATTCCCCTAGTATTCGGGCGAAAGTCAGCTTTGTATTGTCATTCACGTTGTACACAGAAAAGGACTGAAATCATTTGTCTGCATTGTCTCTCAGTCTGAAGATATCAGTGTCTTTAAGAAGAAACTGAATAGGATTCCACTAAGCAGTGTTCTTTCAATGTGTCCTAAGAAGTTTATGTTACAAGATGTTTTCCATACATGGAACATTATACATCCGAGAGGATTAGAGGTTAACCGCCATTGTTATGAATTTACTTAATAAAGATGAAATAAGTTCCCCTTGTTATTATTGATTGTTGCATGCGATCTCAAGTTACGCGTTAATTAGGTTAGCTGCAGCCAGAGGTTCGAAAAAACCTAATTTACTTATAAAATATATTTAAAATTAAAATTACAAAATATGTTACTATAACTAATTATTCTAACAGAATGGACATGGTGTAATTGAGTACATGATATTTTATACATCCGGCGCGTGGCTTCAATTGCTGCGCCGGCATTTCTGTTGGTTTACATAGCAACTGTTCTAGGTACATAGTCAGCGATCGTCATAGCATAGGTATATGTAACTCCTCCACCCTCAGAACGGCAATTATTTGAGTATGTTCAGGGAAAATGTTGCCGGAATTTGGGGATTTCCATGTTCCTCTGGAGTAGATGTTGATGCCAGTACAAAGATAAGGATACCTCCACTCGCTAATATGACATAAAAGGTAATTGTCGTACGGCACGTAGTTGTCCTGGTGATTGCATGAGAATTTTGTCTTGGATGCTGTGTAATCCTTGGAGATAGATTGAGTTGGGTGGATGCGGGTAGATGCTGTAGCTTCATCAGTTCCAGAGATCCGAAAGGTAGTCCAGTGAGTTATAGGATATAGGATATTAGGAATATATTAGCTGTTTTCCAGTGACTCAGTGGTTTGGTTCTACATTGAGAATTGCTTTAAGAATTGCGACTGTGTCTCAGACAGAACCCAGCAAAATATAGAATACTGAGCGGCTCTAGCTTCGATATTTGCACTTATATGAAATCGATACTGATATTAAAAATGCAAATCTCTGGCCCTCTGTCTGTTTGTTACCTCTTAATGGTTGAACCTCTGAACCGATCTTGACGAAATTTGGCTCAGACATAGCTTGCATCCTGTAGACTGACATAAGAGACTTCTATTTCGGAAAATCAAGTAGTTCCTACGAGATATTTAAAAGAACCTATATCTCCGCAGGCGACGTCGCGGGCATCAGCCACTAGGTTATTATTGCAAGCACTTGCAGGTAATGACACTTTTTTGTTTAAAGAATAATTGCGTAGTCTTGAGCACATCATCTGTCACCTGTATTTCGATTATGGTGGTGCCGATGGTTTTTAGATACTTATATAACATCATATAAAAATTTCAGCCTTACTAAAATATTTTGAAAAACAATTTTTTTCTTAATTCAAAATTAGCGTCTAGCACAGAATAAACAACACTTAGATGTCTAACAATAATAGATTCATGTTGCAAAAAGTTGAATTAAATTAATAAAAATTGATATTTTACCTGTACAGGTACGATGCGCACTTATGAACCTCTTCCGCCAGCCGGATACCCCGAATGACGTCCGTGAGAGTGAGACAGATAAGATATCTAAAATCTAGCCTACCTGAAATTCTTGTTTTCCCGACGCTGCCAGCTCTCGTACTATTATGTTAAAGTGATATCTATAATGTAAATGCCAGGAACAAGCATATTAATGTTAGTTAGTTGACGGTACTTGTAGTAGCTGTGATAGGCCAGGCCAGGTCGCCTTAAATTTAACAGGGCCTGTGCTCGGTAGTGGGAGATTTATTCTCGATAAATTACTCATTCGCAATGTGTACACATGTGGCGGCGGTGATCACTTATCATCAAGCGGGCCCCGTCTTGTTTCCGTCTATAAGAAAAACTAAATCCACACATACAAAGCCAACACTTTATAAAATAGTAAGTACTAGGTGGATTGAAAAGTACTCGGCCTAACACAGATCCATTCAATTCTAAAAATCAAATCTACCCACATTATTTAGTTCAGTTCAGACTAGTTCATTGTGTGAAGTTCGAAACGTGTGCGATAATTAGTTGTGATTTTATAAATTTATTAACAAAGTAATCGGTCATAATTTCCGCGAATGGAGCAAATCGAGCAGCGTGCCGTCATTAAGTACCTCCATAAGAAGGGGCTATCATCAAAAGCCATCCATGATGACATGGTCAGTACATTAGGCGATTGTGCTCTGTCATATTCATCCGTCAAAAAATGGATAGCAGAATTTAAGCGTGGTAGAGAGAGTGTGAAAGATGAACCCCGCTCTGGAAGGCCTTCGACGTCAACTACTGACGAAAATATTAAAAAAGTACTTGATTTAATAATGGGAGACCGCAGATTAAAAATTAGAGAGATAGCCGAGATTATAGGCATCTCTTATGAACGAACTCAAAACATCATTGTCAACGAGTTGGGTTTCCACAAGGTGTCTGCGAGGTGGGTTCCGCGACTGCTTTCAGTTGAACAAAAAAGGACGCGATTGACTATTTCACGCGACTGTTTGGAGTTATTTGAAGCCGATGCAGATGATCTTTTGAATCGTTTTGTTACTATGAACGAAACATGGGTTCATTACTGTACACCGGAAATAAAACAACAATCAAAACAGTGGAGAAGACCTGGTTCCCCACCCCCTAAAAAGGCTAAGTCGATTTTGTCGGCAAATAAGGTGATGGCTTCAGTATTCTGGGACTCGAAAGGTGTGATTATGATTGATTATCTTGAAAGGGGTCAGACTATAAACTCTGATTACTACTGCACCTTACTACGTCGTTTACGAGAGGAAATAAAAGAAAAACGTCGAGGAATGCTCAGAAGAAAAGTCCTGTTTCATCAAGATAACGCCCGTGTTCACACGTCAGTACAGTCAATGGCTGGAATTCACAACTGTGGCTTTGAACTGTTACCGCATCCGCCGTATTCACCTGATCTGGCACCATCAGACTTCTTTCTGTTCCCTAACCTAAAAAAGCACTTGGGAGGTCAAAGATTTTCGACAAACGACGAGGTCAAAGCAGCTGTAGACGCATATTTTGACTCTAAGGAAGAATCATTTTTTTTAACGGTCTAAATGCTTGGAAGGGGAGGTGGCAAAAGTGTATTGAACTTGATGGTGATTATGTAGAAAAATAAAAATATAACTGATTTAGTATGTGTTTATTTTCTTGGTTAGGCCGAGTACTTTTCAATCCACCCTCGTATAATATTTGTCTAAACTAATGTAAAAAGAAACACATAGATGGTGCTAGGATCGATTTAACTCGCGGTGTAGAGAGTTTATTTGTAAATGTTATAGTCTTGTGAGTGATAAAATAAATGTCTATGCGTTCCGGAAGTAATTCAGTAGTTTTATTTCTACGATTCGGTTTACAATTGGACATATTAATGAATGTATTGATGATAATAGCCACTGGGAATGAGGTGATCGCTGCCGACCTATTCTTATATGTTTAAGTTTATTTAAAAAAAAAAGTAAAGTTACAGCCTAAAAATGACCCACTACTGAGCTCAGGCCTCCTCTCATTTCTGAGAGGGTTTTGCAGCCAGGAAGAGTCGACCACGCTGGTCCCGTACGGACTTCACATGTTCTCGTAATATTTTTTTTTATTTTACAGACATAGATTTCCACACGATGGTTTCCTTTACCGCCGAGCACATGGTAAATCAGCACTTAAAATTGCACGGCGCTGGGTATCGAACCCAGGACACTCGCGTACTATGAAACTAAAATCGAGCGCCCTGTCCGATGTCCGTCAGAGACTCAACTCCTACAATTCCTCGATCTTTATGATCGATTCGATGCAGTTTATTTTACTTAAGTACTTTTTAAAATTATTGACTAATGAAGCCCGCTTGGTCTTTTTGTAGTTATTCCCAAACATAGGCATTGTTTGCGAACCACTGTAGCTTAATTCAAATGACCAAATATGATTTTCCTGATGAAAGGATTCCTTTGCGGGAATCCGTCTAGGTAGGTTAGGTTAGGTTAGCCACCCCAGGGCCAGTTATTCTGCCGTGAAGCAGTAGTGTGCAAACATTATTGTGTTTCGTTTTGAAGAGCACTGAGAGCTAGCGCAATCACTGGGCATATGAGACTTAAGAACTGATGTCTCGGGATGATGGGCACAGTGTCGTGTCACACAGAAATGTTCTGAATGACACCGTATTTGTTATGGGCAGACGTTGCACTTACCATCAGGTGAAGGTTTTGCTCGTTTTGTCACTTTTTTAATATGTATTACGTATTTTTTTAGTGTTAAGAAACGATGCCTATAGTACGATTTTTGTATAGTGGGTGAGTTTTACAGACTTATTATTTTTATATTAATTATTATCAGATGTACAGCGCAGCCAAACCTGGAAACCAACCCAGGACCCGCGGCGTAGAATTCAGTTACTCTGACCACTAGGACGGTGGTCTTCAAAATGATCTACATTGACTAAAAATAATTCTATTCTTCTCTAAACCGGTGCTTAACTACGATCTTACTTGATGGTACGAGTAAGTGGCGGTGCGAAGTTTACTAAATACACTAATTGTAAGACTTTTACATTGCTTCCGAAATGAGGGGGTGCTGGATTCTCTCACACTACCACCACACGGCAAACTATCGAACAAAAACACAGTAATTTTAGTTCATTGTATCAAACAATTCTCCAAAACATCCTGCACGCACCACCGTTGGTACCAGGCACTGCCACTTTTGTCACACGATACATTTTCTGTCATTTTAATGCTTTTTATTATTAACTAGCGACCCGCCCCGGCTTCGCACGGGCATAATCTACCTATGAAGAACATGGGAACTGCTCTTAGCATATAAATATTAAGTATGTTTATTTTATAACATGTCTCTATCTCTAAAACTGTCAAACTGAACATCTCTTTTTTATTGAGATTCTAATTCAAAAATATCATCCAAATTGCAGACTTTTCCGGTAGGTTTCCTTAAATTTTCTTTCAGACAAACCTCGTCCCGACAATTACAAACACAACAAAAAGAGCCAGCCAAATCGGCCGAGCCGTTCTCGAGGGACGATCTTTCATACATGCGGCAATTGATTTTTATTTATATAGAAGGTAGAGACAAGAAAGATTTACAACAACTTAAGCGTGATATTTTTTACGTCTTAATAAATATGTAATTATGTTGTATGAACAACTACAATCTTCATCGAGGACTGATGTTGATGTTAATTCGCAGAGATCACTTAGTGGTGGTAGTGATTGTGGTGGACAAGCAGTAGTGTGATTCTTCAATAACTGTAGATGTAAGTGTATCCCAGACACTGAAGCTGTTTTATATATAAAAACTTTTTATTTAATTAACTTCCACATTCTCGTTCGTTTGATCTTACTTTTATAATCTGTAGAGTTTTTTATTTTTGTAGGTTTGGCAAACGAGCAGACAATCCATGTAATGGCGCTCACTGTTGACCAAGATCACTACATTCATCCTCAATTAAGAATGAGGATGCAGAGGTGTGTTGTCACTCCTCAAGATTCCGACGGAACGCCCCGTTGCAGGCAATTGGGCGCGATTGTTATTTGGAATTGATTTTAATTGAAGAAACAAACGACTTCTTAACGATATTTATTTATGACATAAACTAGGAACCAATTCGAGAGAGACGGCATCAAAAAAAACTTGATCTGACTTTTGATCACCCGCTGTATTCTTTCTGACGGCAACTACACCGCTCGTGCAATGCTATTGCACCGTCTTTTAAAGACGGTGCAATAGCATTGCAAAAAGAATTTTGTTTTGTGTGCAATAATAAACTGTAACAAAGTGAAGGTTTTCTATGCTGGAATCCGTCGAGGTAGGTATCACCTCAGGGTCAGTTATTCTGCCGTGAAGCAGTAGTGTGCAAACCTTACTGTATTTTGGTTTGAAGGGCACTGAGATCTAGCGGGTATATGGGTAGATGGAATCACTGGGTATAGAGACTTAAGAACTGATGTATCAGGGTGACGTCACACAGAAATTTTCTGGGTAGTACAGTATTTGGTATAGACAGCACTTACCATCAGGTTAACGTTTCGATCGGTTCGTTATATTTTCCAATAATAAAAAAAATAAACAATATTTTATTTTGACATGTTCTTAAAAATAAGTTTATAAAATAGTTGATACAAAATATTTGAGAAGTCTTTACTTTGTACATAAATCTAAATCTATTAATCGGAATCTTCTCTAAAAAGATTCGGAATATCTTCTAGCGACATCGACAGTTGGAATCCTATTTAAGCCGATGTCATCTCATCCGAATCTGCTCGAGTGCAAAACTGTGAAATTGTCCATGCTATTTTACAAAAGTTTTTAAGCATAATGGCTGGAATATTTCTACTAATGAATTTAAATTCAATGTCAGGGTACAATCTGACATAACATTAGGAAAACTGTTCTAAAATTTTCTAGAAACTGAAAAAAATGTTTGTGAAAAAAGTAGTGCGCTAAACGTGTAAAACGTGTAGACAGTTCCTTTCAAATTGACATTCTTATTTCTCTGAGGTAATAACTAGAAGCCGTGAGCATTGTCGGTAATTACAGTGGTAAGGTCTAAATTGCAAATGTCTCTAGACCGTTCAAAAGTATTGACATGAACCGATTTTAACTATTTATTAGCAACTGAGACATTTCAGCTCATGTTCCGAATAAAATAAGTAAAGTTACAGCCTATAAATGTCTCACTGCTGAGCACAGGCCTCCTCTCATTTCTGAGGGCCACGCTGCTCCAATGCGGGTTGGCGGTCTTCACTCGCCTTCGAAATGTTTTTTTTATTTCTCAGACATGCATCTGGTGGTATGATTCCAATGCAGGAATCCGTCTAGGTAGGTACCACCCCAGGGCCAGTTATTTGCCGTGAAGCAGTAGTGTGCAAACATTACTGTGTTTCGGTTTGAAGGGCACTGAGAGCTAGCGTAATCACTGGGCATATGAGACTTAAGAACTGATGTCTCAGGGCGACGGGCGCAGTGTGGTGTCACACAGTAATTTTCTGGGTGATACAGCATTTATTATGGACAGACGTTACACTTACAATCAGGTGAACGTTTTGCTCGTTCCGTCACTTTGATGAAATAAAAAAAAATAAAAAAACTATGTTTTCCTTCACCGCCGAGCACGTGGTAAATCGGCACTTAAAATTGCAATTAACAATTTTAGTGGTGCCGGCAACGGGAATTGAACCCAGGTCACTGGCGTATTATGAAATTTCAAGCGAGCGCCTAGTCCCTGATTCTCAAAGTTTGCCGTACACGAGTTAGCTAATAACTAATTCCGTGAGCTGGAAAAAATCTACCGCGGTTTTAGGTTCTTTATTACCACGAGCACGGCGGTGAAGGAAACATCGTTAGGAAATCTATATAGGGTAAAGCACCTATTTTTTGACACCTTAAGAGATACTGTGTGCAAATTAGCACAAAAAGAATAATTGTGTAGAGTTGCTAGTAGAAATAAATGATTTCAGAGAATAAAATAGGTATTAATGATGGTAACCAATATAAATTGAAGTGTCATTATACTCGTAAATGAACCACATAAATTTTTCGACTTTAGAAAAAAATTTGCCCGGTTATTTATCATCATCATTTCAGCATAATATGACTACTGCTGAACTGAGGCCTCCCCCATAAATTGCCACAAAAGTTTGTTACTCTCATTTTAGGGGATTTTGCCACAGTAGCCACGCTTGGCAGGCGGATTGCCAACCGCAGTTTTTTTAATCAGATGTTTCAGGAAGATGCTGCTGCCCATCTCCTAGTTTTGATTTTCCCTCTGTCGACTTTTACGACACCTACGGGATGAGATGGAGTGGTAGATTCTCTAACGCCCCCACCACACGGCAGGCACACGTGGTTGCGCTGATTCAATAATATCTTTTCGGTAATCCTTAATAATAATAATCACCGCCCGCTGACGTAACAGTTTATGTGAGAAAACTGTTACATCAGCGCAATCAGTCAGCACCTTGCCAAGAGGTGTTAGCGCCGTGCCTCGGCAAAATTGTGGGTGCAAGGGCCCGTTTGTGCGTATAGCTACACCATATAAAACGGTGCCGGGCCTGGGCGTCTCCCGTCGACTGACGCCCGAAAAATGGATGACGGAACTTAACAGATTGTGCATAAGGTCGCTGCCTGGGGGACATCAGGGCGCGTCTGAAGCAGCATGCGGGTCGCCAGCCAAACGCGAGGTGCTGCACGACCACCTTGCAGCCCTTCGCATCCATCATCCCCACCAGAAGGTTTGCTGTCGGCAGGGGCAAGGGACATCTCATATGAATCAGAACGCATTGCCGGCGTACTTTAGGGCAAAGAGGGGGAGAAACTGGTAGGTTTGCGTTATAGGGTTAGGATGCACCGCTATTTTGCTGAGCTGGAGCATCCATTGTCGTTACGGAGCAAAACCTGGCAGACCGAGTTCGGTACATCATACGCTCGAAAATATTTGATGATGCCGAGCTCGAACGACTACGGCGTGAGGCTATTCCCTCATCGGATGAAAATACTACTGCTGGAGATGCGGCTCCTCAAGTCGCGGAACAACATATAGATGTGGACGCTGCCGTGAATCTCGCAGTCGTGGTGGAGTCAGGCGATGATGGAATAGTTGCCCGAGAATTGGAGCCGATGAGGAGGACATTGGAGCAGGCGATTTTGGAAACGCGCAGCACGCCTCTTGAAAATCGACCACGACTCCCTCGCATAACCCTTAGCATGCGGAATCGGGCTGTCGTGAGGGCTTTGAACCCGATGCTGGCAACCTATTTGGAAACCAGCCGAGATCTTTGCGATACGGACTCAATTCTCTTTGGCGCCACCCTGGCAATCTGTCGTCTTATTAGCGCCAAACTTCCCAAGGCTGGACGCGCTACTAGACAAAGTAGCGCTATCCCAGCATGGAGAAGAAGAATTGAGGATCGTATCGCAAAGGCAAGGGTCCTCATCGGCAGACTGATAAGCTTCAGGTCGGGCAATAACAGGCCGAGGATTGTGAGCTCCGTCAATATGGCGTTTGCTGGGACAAATGTAAGTTTGTCCCAGCCGTATATAACTCAAAAAATGACAGAGCGCATAGACGACCAAAGAATCGCTGCTTGGGGGAAGCGGATTCGACGATATACCGAGAGGTCAAGGCGGTTCAACCAGAATTGTCTCTTCCAGAGTGACCATAAGAGGCTCTATAAATGGTTGGAGCGACCAGTAATTAAATAATACTTTTACTTATTTATTTTATTTACGGTCAAGGTGTCGTTTAATTATTTATTAAACGACACCTTGACCGTAAATAATCAGGTAATGTCGCGAATCGTCCTCCGGTTTCTTTCCCTTTCCCCATAACCCTCGGCCGTTTGGTCTCACCTGCCGAGGGCTCCCGTCTGGTTGGGATTTTATTTATATATTTTATTGTATAGTAATATGTTTAGTGTATGTCTTATAATATCATATTTATTTTACCACGTGCTCGGCGGTGAAGGAAAACATCGTGAGGAAACCTGCATGTCTGAGAAATAAAAAATATTTCGAAGACATGTGCAGTCCGCCAACCCGCATAGGAGCAGCGTGGCGGATTCTTCCTAGCTCCAAAACCCTCTCAGAAATGAGAGGAGGCCTGTGCTCAGCAGTGGGACATTTAAAGGCTGAAACTTTACTTTTTTTATATTTATCTATATATTCAACCAGGCGAAAAAAGTATAAAAATACCACAATAATAATAATAATAATTTATTTTCTCACCATTCAATTTACAATTAAAATGTTTACAATTATTTTTGGGACCAACTAATGTGGGAGACTGATGCCTGAACTAGGCGACTAACCTGTATTTCAGATCATCAGGTCTCCCTCCCAGTTGTTCATACAATAACAGGTATAGATAGCAATCTGCGGTGTGTCTGCGAGAGTGAATTTGCGTGCGTGTTGTGTGTATGTGCGAGTGTTTGTGTGTGTATGTGCGAGTGTTTGTGTGTGTATGTGTGTGTGTGTGTGTGTGTGTGTGTGTGCGTGCGTGCGTGCGTGCGTGCGTGCGTGCGTGCGTGCGTGCGTGCGTGCGTGCGTGCGTGCGTGCGTGCGTGCGTGCGTGTGTGTGAGAGAGTGAGGGAGAGAAAGAGAGTAAGCGCGAGTGCGTGTGCGTGCCTTAATAACTTTGGTTGTTACAGTTATTTACATTGTATGACACCACTTGAAAACCACAACATTGCATTCATGCCACAGACGCAA
This sequence comes from Luehdorfia chinensis, assembly GCA_019845155.1. Classification (NCBI taxonomy): domain Eukaryota; kingdom Metazoa; phylum Arthropoda; class Insecta; order Lepidoptera; family Papilionidae; genus Luehdorfia; species Luehdorfia chinensis. The sequence continues at coordinate 98,649 of JAHVAK010000226.1, forward strand.
TAGTCGGTGGTGCTGCCTAAAGTGTGTTGAGTCAAAAGCAACCGTCGTGTTACAAACTCCAAACGTTCGTGTATTGCTCTGGGAATTAGATGGATGTTAGATCAATCAGGATATTGAAAATCAACGCTACGTACCCACATCGTGTCGAAAGGTGTCGTGCCCTCTCCTTATCTAGAACTGCATCGTTTCTTACCAACTCCTACTCAATTCCATTGTTATTTGTACTTTTGCATCAACCAAATTGTCGTTTTGATGTTTTCGCAAAGGACATTGCTCAGCTCCAATACAAAGTTCGCCCAAGAACCAACGGTCATAAAACATTGATTATTGGGTTTAAAATAACTGGTGGTAGGATTCCTATGCAGGAATCCGTCTAGGTAGGTACCACACCAGGGCCAGTTATTCTGCCGTGAAGCAGTAGTGTGTAGACATAACTGTGTTTCGGTCTGAAGGGCGCTGAGAGCTAGTGTAATCACTGTGCATATGAGGCTTAAGAACTGATGTCTCAAGGGCTGACGGGCGCAGTATGGCGCAACTCGTTGTTCTGGGTGACACAGCATTTGTTATGGGCAGACGTTGCACTTACCATCAGATGAGCGTTTTGCTCGTCTCGTCATTTTATCCAATAAATAAAAAATTAAAACATATGCATCCGTGAAAGCAGATTAAAACGACGGACACTAATCAGAATTAATTTATTTACTAAAATATTTTAAGGTTATTCCAAATAGCTTTGCTGTTTGATTTTAATTTAATTTCAAAATTTCAGATGTTAAAATTCTGTTGTCGAAAAGCAAATCGAAAAAAAACTCGGAACACCTAAGAAACAAACACAAAGATCGCCAAAATTACATTTAAAAACAAAATCTAATCAAAGATTGCCGCTTGCGTATTGGCGTTTGTCAATACTCTATTGTTGTCATTTGCCGTTTAAAATCTATATCACTCGCACGCTAATATAATTATGTTTTATTTGTTTTTCACCGCACATTGTTAACACGTCTCACTTTGTTAACGTTTGGAGTCGCACTGTTATGTTAACACTGTCGGTTTTACTACGGTTTTTAGCTGAGCCTTTTTGTGTGACACTTAGCGCTTTAAGCAGCTTTGACTACTGTCTCTTAGCTTACGGATCCAGTGCTGAAGCGATGCTTATGTATGTTATTCGAGAACGGTAAAGTGTCGTAATTAATGAAACTCCAATTTTATTTTCTTTTATTTATCTGATGTGTGTGTTGAATTATAGTATTTGGAATAAAGGGCTTAGATAAGAATGAATGAAATGAAATATGCTTTATTGTACATCGATGAACAAAAAAGAAAAATACTAAAACCGGAAAATGCTAACAAATTAAAGGTACAATTGGCGGCCTTTACCTATACGTTTAAAAAAAGAATAATAAGGCAAGAATCATGATATACGTCAAACGTACGCTGATACGTAGGCGAATTTGGGCAACGTCATTGAGCTAACTCGCGCATACAATACCTTAATTTGAATTTTTCAATTTTGACTTTTACTAACCATTAGTATGCGAACATTTGTCGACCGCAAGCAAAGCGTACAAACGATTGTTGATTAAATTAAACTCAATCAAGTGGCTTGTTGGCAGACACCGGCCTCCGCGGCCCTCACTTGTATCTACGAGTATATAGACCAACAGCTCGTGTGTGCTATTTTCATACAACAATAGACATTTTTAAACGGGTTACCCGTTGCGGCTAAGTGGTTTGCGTAAGCGCTATGTGTCGTAAGTTCGATTATTTCATGGAACAAATATTTGACGACCGCGTGGCCTAGTGGTCAGAGTACCTGACTTCTACTCGGGTCCTGGGTTCGATTCCCAGCCGGAGCCAACATTTGCGCTTAAACACAAATTGTTGGTTTTCGGGTCTGGTTGTGTTGTGATTGTCCCCGTGTTGACACTGCATCCTAGCCTACCTCCGATCTTATGGCATCTTATGGTAATATCGGGCGCGGGTAGGTTGGGACGAGTGAGTGCCTCTGTGTTTGCGCATACACTTGTGGCACTATAATATCTCCTGCGCAGTTGATGGCTCACGACAGTATTCGGAAGTTGTCCCCGTGGTCGAAATCGGCTAGGAGAACATCATCATCATCATTCGTATAGCATATAGACGCCTACAGTTGTTCCGACTCTGGGTGTTTGAGCATATGAAATTTAAGTAAACTAAGTACGTTGTAAAGCGGCGCTGCACATACTTTCTTAAAAAAATAAACTCCGAAATCATTAAAACAAAAAATAAGTTAAAAAACTACCGTCAGTTGTCTACTTATTAGATGATAAACATTGAATAGCTCGTAGATAAGAATGTCACACAAGAATATTTTCTTGTTTCATACTTTTTAGAACGCGATTTTTAAGTAGTTAGTTTTTAAATTATTTTTTATGTTACGGACGCAGCCTGTTACGGACGTGCGACGTGAAGTTAGCTCGGCTATGAAATATATCGTTAATTTAGTTTGATTAATCAATTATGAAATATATCATTCTGCAATAATTCCAATGTACTGTAAGTAAATTTCATAAAGTGACGAGTCGAGCAAATAGTTCACCTGATAGTGGGTGCAAGGTCTGCCCATAACAGATGCGTTGCTACTCAGAATATTTCTGTGTAGCTCCACACTGCGCCCGTCACCTTAAGACATAAGTTCTTAAGTCTCATTTGCCCAGTGATTACGCTAGCTCTCAGTGCCCTTCACACCGAAACGCAGTAATGTTTGCACGCTACTGCTTCACGGCAGAATAACTGGCCCCTGGGGTGGTACCTACCTAGACGGATTCCTGCATAGAAATCTGCAATCATTCCAATGTACTGTAAGTAAAGTTTCTGGCTTTGGGGTACAAATAAAATATGACGTCGCAGGTTCGAGCCCACCATCCAACTCAGTGATCGGATGGGCAACAATTCGTGAGCCGTCCCCTAGCACAAGCGATTCTCGGTGCCAGTGCCGGTACCTCTAAAACAGTTCTGCAATTTTAAGTGCTGATTTACCACGTGCTCATGAAGGGAAACATCGGAAATTTATCGTAAATTTTCGTAATTTTCATATTACAAAATTATACAAAACTGAAAAAATAACACAACAATCCCGAAGCCAAATTATAAAGTCCATACATAAGTGCAAGCTATAGCGGCACTTGTTGATAAGACGCATTTGGGTGGTATCATCATCATCATCATCATAGTCCACTGCTGAACATAGGCCTCCCCCATAGATCGCCACAAACGTTGTAGCTCTCATTTTGGGGGGATTTTGCCATAGTTGCCACGCTTGGCAGGCGGGTTGGCAACCGCAGTTTATTTATTCAGATGTTCCAGGAGATGGTGCTGCCCATCTTCTGATTAAGCCGCTACCACACGGCACGCTGGGTGGTATCATTCGCATTATATTATGTTTACTTAAAAAAATGTCTAATAGATTCTAAATCAAATGACATTTATAACAGGAACGAGTTGGAGAATGTGATTTTTTCCTATGTTAATAATGAAATGAAATGCGAACTTAATTTTTGAAATGGTGTCATACTCGTATGTATGTTCTTCGCGTCTTAAAGCACTTTTTAAAATCACAGGTCGCCTGGCGCGATGCCAGCGCTGAGTAAGATGTGTGTTTAATGTCTTAATCAGTACATATACTGTTGCTTAGAGATTAATGAGAAATGATTCTTCGGTTGCAAACTTTCGTTAAATAAAATAGAGTAAAAAGAAGTAGGCTTGTAATCAAGGCGATACCTTGCTTTAAACGTCTTATAACTACATAGTTATAGTGAGCTGGTTTTTAAGAAAGTTTTTACTTGTGGTAGGATTCTTATGCGGGAATCCGCTCTACGTAGGTACCACCCCAGGGACAGTGACACAACATCTGTTGTGGACAGACGTTGCACTTACCATCAGGTGAACGCTTTGCTGGTCTTGCCACATCCTTAAATAAAAGTGACTGAAATAGTGATTGGCACTTTACAATGTTAAAGTCTCAATAATATAAATGTAATGGGTATCGTTTCTTTTGAAAGTGAGGTCCAAATGAATGTTTTATAAATGTTTGATATGCGGTGAATCCAGTGTAGCCTCGCAGTATTTACTAACGCCCTTCATTTATGAAAGTTGATCGGAGTCAGCAGAATATATTTACTGTAACATTGTCTATTTGATCCGTTTGTTTCATGGAACTACAGTTTTTGTAAGTCAGTTTTTGTAATAAAAAAATATATTTTGCTAAAATACTTCTCGAGCTATTTCGTTAACAACCAATTTATTAATTCTATTTTAACTAGGTTAGGGACGTTTCAAAATATGATTTGAAGCGTAGTTACTCATTTCTGTTCTACACACGCATCACGGAAGCCATTCCTTCAATAACAACCTTGGAATGTGTCCTTGTAATGTTTCCGAGATCCAATAAAACACACACTTTCAGACACTCTGTCTGACTCTGTATATCTACATATGGTATGCGAAAACTATAACACGTGCGCACTCGCCCACGGCCGGTAATCGACTGACTCGCTAATACACTACAGTCCTGATTGAAAAATAACAGCCTATATTTATTTCACTACGGGGCATGGCAGGGCATGCTCTTCTAACTTTTGAGAAGGCTTTGAAACTGGAAAGAGTCCTCTACGCTGTTGCACGGGTTGGCAGGCTTCACATGCAAACAATATATATTGTATATCGAAGAGATGCTGGTTTCGTCGTGATGCTTTATTTCACGAGTGCGTGGTAAATCAGCATTTAAAATTGCAACTAACAATTTTAGTGGCGCCGTTATCGGGGATCGAACCCACGTCACTCAGCATACACCACCATTGGCTCAGTCTAACAAAGATGAAGTCTAATTGTGTGTGATCAAACAGTCCTACCACCTACTGCTGTTGAATGAGAATGGTCACAGAGTAAATTTGAAAATATAACAACAATCCATGATGTTCTCCTGACCGCTTTTGACTACGGCGACAACTTCCGAATATTGTCGGTAGTTATCAACTGCGCTGGAGATATTATAGTGCCAAAAGTGTACGCGCAATCACAAAGGCACTAACACGTCTTAACCTTCCCGCGCTCTATACAACGCTGAAGCGATAAGTTCCAAGGTGGGTAGGAAATAGACCCATAAAACAAAAAGTATGGAAAATCCAAAAGTGCACGTCTCAAGACGCTGATTTAACTCTACTTACTTAACAAAAATAATCGTATTGAGGTTCAAGTATTTCGAATCATTTCCATTTCAGATGAAGTGAACTTGTAGTTATTAACAAGATTATAATATTAAAAATAAAAAGATATTTCTCTTAATAACTACAAGTGCTAGACTTTTGATATAAAATAGGAAACCAATAGATAAAATTCTGGACACGATAAAAAACCCGGTCTCGATACGTGAATTACTTCGGATGTTATCGTGACCACATCCCTAAAAAATGCCGACATCCACATCAATTTTTTTTAAACTGTTTTTTTTTCAAAGCAGCAATATTAGATGATTTTTCAAAATAATTTTAATGAATTGATTAAAGTGTTTTCTTGATATGTGTCTATTCAAATTAGCATATAAGTGCAATATAATTGTGATAGAGGCATTTGAAGATCGCCGATTCGCTGGACCTTGACATGTCGGGTATAAAGCACTATCTCACGCCGCTTCGCGCCATGATACGTGCATTATTAGTATTTTGTACAAATTTTTGCTCCGGCTGGGATTCCAACTCAGGCATGCGTTATCGTAAGAGTCAAACTCTGATTAGGCCACACTATTATTTACTTATAGACGCCCCACTCCCGAGAAAAGGCCTTTTCTCGTTTTTGAGACTTCATCGTGATAAGTTCTATGGTCAAAACAGTAAAATTAAAAATATAAACTTTCGACAGCTGTGTACAGTCTTTGAAGAGGAAAGGTGTTTTGAGAAGAGTCTATCGCGCTGTTCCGTCACTTGGAGGTAGCGGACTAATTCTCGAAATTTTTTTAACATTTCGACTAGTGATTAGGATAACTTCTGTTCGGATGACCTTTGCTGTTATCTATACAAGCAAGTGTTATGTTGACGTGTGGTTGCAGCCTCAGAGAATCTACCGCCCCATCTCGTCCCGTGGGTGTCGCAAAAGTCGACAGAGGGAAAATTAAAACCAGGATGATGCAGCAACCTGATGGGCAGCAACATCTTCCAGGAACAGCTAAATAAATAAACTGCGGTTGCCAAGTCGCCTGCCAAGCATGGCAACTATGGAAAAATTCCTCCAATATATGGGGGAGGCCTATGTACAGTAGTGAACTTGTGACGGACTGAAGTGAGAAGCAGGTATGAGCTGTTATTTTGAAATTACCGCCATGTCGGTTCTGACAAGCCCCTCTCGTTATATAAATCTGTCATTACTTGGAAATTCAAGCAGAATAAATTATATCTTATTATTTTGACGGAATCTGGCGCAAACAATTTTCTCCACAACCATTGCTTCGCAAACTAAAACATCCAAATCAAGTGAAATCAACGAAATAAAACCGTTTGAGAAGTCGCGCACTTAAGTAAATAAAGCTTCCGTATTCTTTGGAAAACTTGAATTCAGTCACAAGAGTTTTTTTTTATTGCATATAGTGATGAAACGAGCAAAACGTTCACCTGATGGTAAGTGCAACGTCTGCCCCTAACAAATGCTGTGCCACTCAGAAAATTTCTGTGACACTACACTGTGCCCATCACCCTGAGACATAGGTTCTTAAGTCTCACATGCCCAGTGATTACGCTAGCTCACAGTGCCCTTCAAACCGAAACACAGTAATGTTTGCACACTACTGCTTCACGGTAGAATAACTGGCCCTGAGGTATCGTTAGACGCATCTTAATTGTCCGCTGTTTTTAAGCAATGTAACGTCACACTGAATTCAAAACGGCGGAGCTGCGGTCGTATGCCACCGCCGTCTTGCCGCTCTAAAGATTGGCTAGGTGTAGGTAGGTATTTTATTAAAATGTCCTCGAATATGTGAGTTGTCTACTTATTATAAAATCATAAATATTTTAATTGCTTGTTGATTTGATTAGTAGAGTTGATAGTTTGTGTTTGTAGACTAGTATATTTTCTAGTTTCCTACTATTTAGAGCACGATTTTCAAGTAGTCGGATTTTAGTTTTAGATCTAAATTTTAATTTTGATTATTTATTGCAAACGTACTGTTATTTTTTTGAAACATACCTTTTTTTTCATTAATGACGAAACGAGCAAAACGTTCACCTGATGGTAAGTGCAACATCTGCCTATAACAAATGCTGTGTCACCCAGAGACATCAGCTCTTAAGTCTCACATGCCTAGTGACTACGCTAGCTCTCAGTGCCCTTCAAACCGAAACACAGTAATGTTTGCAAACTACTGCTTCACGGCAGAATTACTGGCCCTGGGGTGGTACCTATCTAGACGGATTCCTGCATAGGAATCCTACAATCAGTAAAAGAAAGTAAAGTAACAGTATATAAATGTCCCACTGATGAGCACTACCCCATCTCATTTTTTTTAAGTGACGGAACGAGCAAAGCGTTCACCTGATGGTAAGTGCAACGTCTGCCCACAACAAATGCTGTGTCAACCAGAACAGTGTGACATCACAGTGCGCCCGTCACCCTGAGACATAGGTTCCTAAGTCTCACATGCCCGGTGATTACGCTAGCTCACAGTGCCCTTCAAATCGAAACACAGTAATGTTTGCAAACTACTGCTTCACGGCAGAATTACCGGCCCTGGGGTGGTACCTACCTAGACGGATTCCTGCTTAGGAATCCTACCACCAGTAAATGTCATTTCTGAGAGTTTTGAATCCGGAAATAGAACTAAGTCGCTGCCACTACCAATAACAAGTATATGCGTTAATGTTTTTAAAAAAAAAATGTTTTTATAGGCTAAAGAGGTCCATGTTTTCGTCTGCCTCTGACGTTGTTTTAATTTACGAATTAGTACATGTTCATACATATGATAGTAGAGCAGCATATTCAAGCAAATAGATTATTAATAACGCAAAGGAACGATATTACGTCCTATGGAAAATAACCACAAAGCCAACATATTTATAGAGGAATATTTGAATAATATTACAATATTTATTTGTTAATATCTGTAGCGTAAAATCGCATTAGATCTCTTTTAATGAATTAATTATTATATATTTGTTAATTTAATAATGGCACACGAAGACCGCGTGGTCAGAGTACTTGTTGTCAGGCCTGTTTGTAAAATGCACCTTGTTTTAAAAATAGGCACATTTGATCGATTTTTTTTCCTTCACTCAACCCTATAATAGATGGTTTAAATAAATATAAGAAGCCGTGTGGTGGCGGCTCGTTTAAAGAATACTACCACTCCATCTCATCCAATGGATCTCGTAAAAAGTGAGTAAGGAATTAAACTGCACTGTGCACCCAGCAGCGCATGGTGGCGATGGGCTCATCACCTATCACACCAAGTGCATTATATTGTTTAGGTGAAACGTGGATTGTGGCAGTCATCTGTTTTTGCAGTGAGTGCCCAGTCTCTGACTACCCCTTATGGGATACAGTCGTGATCTTATGAATGTATGTATGTTAAATAAATATACTGACTCCCTATGGAGTTGGATATTACAAGCGGCGCACAACACCAGGTGTGCGAAATTAATCCGATTGCAATATCGGACTGTGCATTGTCGATTTAACGCGAGAACCTTATTCATATCCTGTTCGTATAGTCGAAGGCTACATTGTACCTATACTATTTACTGCGGATTCAAATATTATAAAAAATAAGGTTTCACATTTACTGTATATAAATAAATTTTATAACTGTGTATAAATAAATAAAATAATAATAAATATCAATTTATGGCCACAAAAATAAAAACACAAAAATAAACCTTTACATGACATGATCCTTAAATTATAATAAATAAATAATATTTTACTTGTGGTAGGATTCCTATGGAATCCTATGGGCTAGTTATTCTGCCGTGAAGCAGCAGTGTGCAAACATTACTGTGTTTCGGTTTGAAGGGCACTGTGAGCTAGCGTAATCACTGGGCATATGAGACTTAAGAACTGATGTCTCATGGGCACAGTGAGGTGTCACACAGAAATGTTCTGGGTGACACTGCATTTGTTATGGGCAGACGTTGCACTTACTATCAGGTGAACGTTTTGCTAGTTTCATCACTTCATACAATTAAAAAAATTGGGTAAAAGGAGATGACTCAGCATTTTTGACACGAGATTAATACCACGAGCGTTGATTTTCAGGCACTCCAGTCTCCCTGAGATGTTATGCGGGGAATGAGGTATATATACTATAGAAGAAATAAATGTGGAGTCCGCCAACCCGCATTGGAGTAGCGTGGCGGACTGCTCCCGGCCCCAAAGCCCTCTCAGAAATGAGAGGAGGCCTGCGCTTAGCAGTGGAACATTTACAGACTGTAACTTTACTTTTACTCGGCTACTTAATCGCGCTGCCTACTCGGCGGCCGTCTGTCGTAGAATTTATATCAGGTAAGATGCGACTAAAGAATTGTAGGGTCCTAACCTAGGTAACACCATAATATGCAATGTTTTTACTATACTGCTTGTCGCGATCGGGAGTAAGAATTTTTTGACTCGTTTCAAAATGTCTGCGATCTGCTCCGCACACGTCACGTATCGTTTCCCGCAAGGACGACAAGTGGGCTCCGTGAGTGGCCTCTGCCTACCCCTTATATGGGAAACAGGCTTGACTATATGTATGTAGGCACTCAACACTCGCCAGCCTTAATAGGATATAGGACAGTAATATAGGACAGTAATGTCTGCACACGACTGCTTCACGGCAGAATAACTGGCCCTGGGGTGGTACCTACCTAGACGGACTCCTGCATAGGAATCCTACCACCAGTAAAAACAACTAATGTAATATTGTTTGAAATGTGTAGAGTTCACATAATGTTTTCTTTTATTTACGCGAATACTACACATTTATAATGAAACTAATTTTACGGATTTTATCGCGGTTAATTCTGTTATTTATAACCCGACGTTTCGAGTGCTTTACAGCCCATAGATAAAAGAACATATAGCTGATGTGAAGCATCGCCGCTCCAGGTAGTCTGCAGTCTGTGACCATGTTCTGGATCATCCCAACAATTACATTAGATTTGATAGACCACAAATCCTCGCAAAAGAACACCGATTCCTGCCAAGGATGATTCGCGAGGCTATTGAAATTAAAAAACATCCTAATTAGAAGATGGTTGGGTATTACCACCAGCTTGGGATCTTATGATTAATAAAATTAAATCGAAAACCAAGCATACCACTGCAAGGCTTCAAGACACAGTTAGCTCTTCTGCGTAGATCGGACCAAAAATAATAATTAAAAGCTGAAGGTACTCCGGGTTAACTATGACACCAAGACATCTGTCACCTCAGTCCCCCCGTGACCATGGGTGCTGTAAAGCACTTGAAACGCCGGGTTATAAATAACAAAATTCGTAAAATTAATTTATTTTAAATAAGAGAATATATTACTTTCTAAAATAGATCGCAAAGAAAAAAAGCAAATTTGTACAGGAATGTATACAGCTGACGCCAAAGATTATTTTCATTTCAGCTATTTACTGTACACAAAAAGGCTACTTGAACGAAATAATGTTTACATTACAGTCATTTCGCACATCGTTTTCTGCCGGCGCAGGTGAGTTAAATATAGTTTTTACTTAGTACGTGAGATTCAGAAAAATGGAAGCAAACGTAAACAATTAATAGTGGCTGAACAGTGTCGTGAATGTGTAAATTTATAACACCACATTTAATATTTTTTTTGTCCTAGCCAAATTCGACCACGGCGACTACTTCCGAATACTGTCGCCACCAACTGCGCAGGAGATATTATAGTGCCACAAGTGTACTCGCAAGCACAGAGGCACTCACTCGTCCCTACCTACCCGCGCCCGATGTAACGCTGATGCGATAAGATCGGAGGTAGGCTAGGATGCAGTTTCAGAAACACGGGGACAATCACAACACAACCAGACCCGAAAGCCAACAATTTGTGTTTTAGCACAAATGTTGGCTCCGGCTGCGATTCGAACCCAGGACCCGCGGCGTAGAAGTCAGGTAATCTGACCACTAGGCCACGCGGTCACATTAAAATTATACCCATAATTGACAGTCATCCAAACAAAAACCCATTTCAAAAGCAATAGATTGACTTGACGTTAATAATTTCCTTTTAAAAATTCCTGACAGTCTATTACTGTCATTTTTTTAAATTTTTACATACATACGTACATACATAAGATCACGACTGTATCCCATAAGAGGTAGTCAGAGACTGGGCACTCACTGCAAAAACAGATGACTGCCACAATCCACATTTAACTAAAACAATATAATGCACTTGGTGTGATAGGTGGTGAGCCCATCGCCACCATGCGCTGTTAGGTGCACAGTGCAGTTTAATTCCTTACTCGCCTTTTACGAGATCCATTGGATGAGATGGAGTGGTATTATTCTTTTAACGAGCCACCATCACGCGGCCATTTTTAAATAGACTAGTAAAACAGTTACTACAATATTAATAAATATTTGGACGAAAATTAACCTGTGAATGAAACAAAAGCTGCCAAGCTATTTCTACAGCACGAGTCGTGAGAAAATTACTGCCATTTTTGTTAAAAATAAAACAATTTTTTTTGTGGCCGCTGTTATCACTGGGTGTTTAAGTAACTGAGACATTTCTTCATTGCTGTCGTCGTCGTCGTTTCAGCCTATCACTAGTCCACTGCTGAACATAGGCCTCCACCATCGATTGTCACAAAAATTAGTAGCTCTTATTTTAGAGGGGGTTTTGCCATAGTTGCCACGCTTGGCAGGCGGGTTGGCAACCGCAGTTTACTTATTCAGATGTTCCCGGAAGATGCTGCTGCCCATCTCCTGGTTTTTATTATCCCTCTGTCGACTTTTACCACGGGATGAGATGGGATGGTAGATTCTCTTAAGCCGCTACCACACGGCATCCGCTACCACACGTCACGGCTGTAGCGGAGTAAAACATCATATATTACACAGTGAATAAAAATATTATAAAATTATTATGTACTTCTATGATAATCTCGTCTGATGGGATATATATGTAAAACTATATAAAATACGATAAAAAGAATAAGATACCGTGAAATGCCCACAGCGATCAAAACGGCGGAGGGTTGTGATCTATGGGAAAGAAACCGGCGGACGTGAAGGGTGGAGAACCACGTCGCCGCCATTTTCAAAGTCGCTAGTCAAAAAATAATACTCCCCATTTCTCACGAGCAGTATAGGGACAGCATTGCATATTATGGTGTTATTCTGCACGCATAAAGGTAGTCCGTACAATACCTCAGTCGCCTCTTACGACACCTCGGTAGGAAAGAGGTGCTATTCTACTCTGCCGGACACCAATCGGCTAGTCTACCAGTACTGCACGGTAGTACAAATCTTATAGATAAGATAACTTGCGTCTAGATGCATGAGTTTAAAGATACATAAAGCTGTTGTAAGATCAACGTCAATTAATTTAAAAAAGTCAGGTCAATGCCAAACTGGACTGGTGCGCAGTAAGTGTGTACATTTCGGTACAGGAACACTATTACTTCTTTAATTGTGGATCTAGAAATTCACTCTATGACCGTACTATCAAATATCCAGTAACCTTGTCAAGAAATATCTATAGAAATAAATAAAATTGAAGTGTCTGTTTACAGTAACAAAATAACAGAAAGAAACGGCTGGACCGGTTTTGACGGGACTTTCACTCACAGATAGCTGATATTATAGCGGGTTACTAAGCTACTTTAATTTTAAAAAATTAATTAGGGTTCCGCGCAAAAAAATTAAAATCCCAATCCAAACAGGGAAGTATATATCTATATCATCGATCGGGGTCAGCTTTTTTACGCGGGTGAAACCGCCTTACGATAATTAAGAAATAATTAAGAAAAATAAGCACTCGACGGGATTTGTTCCGACGACTTATTTCGACACTAATTAATGATCGACACCACTACTACTACGTAATTATTTCTAGGAAGTAATTGATTAAAGTTGGAAGATTGTCGACCGCGTGGCGTAGTGGTTAGCGTACCTGACTTCTGCACCACCGGTCCAGGGTTCGATTCCCAGCCGGAGGCAACATTTGTGCGAAAACACAAATTGTTGCTTTTCGGGTCTGGTTGTGTTGTGCATGTGAAATGTATGGTTGTAAAACGCACCCACGAAACAGGAGAAAATCCTACTGTGGGGCTTAAAAAAAAAAAAGAAAAACTTATTAATTAGTAGTATTAAGTCTTTACGCGTTTACAATATTAGGTAAGCTTTGGCTGATTTTCTTAAATTTTCGTTTATTTTTTGTTTATTCATTGTAAAAAAGTAAAAGTAAAGTAACAACCTATAAATGTCCCACTGCTGAGCACAGGCGTCCTCTCATTTCTGAGAGGGTTTTGGAGCCGGGAAGAATCCGCCACGCTGCTCCAATGCGGGTTGGCGGACTTCACATACCTTCGAAATATTTTTTATTTCTCAGACATGCAGGTTTCATCACGATGTTTTCCTTCACCGCCGAGCACGTGGTAAATCAGCACTTAAAACTGTAATTAACAATTTTAGTAGTGCCGGCACTGAGAATCGAATCCAGGCCACTCGCGTACTATGAAATTTAAAGCGATCGCCTAGCCCCTATGCTAGGCGCTCGCTTTATTGTATATCTGGCTTACTTCTACCATTATTTAATACATACTATCATGCCTTTTTCCATAAAAGGGGTAGGCAGAGACCACACCCGTAGCCCACTTTCGCCCCCACAGGAAACGAGAGGTAACGGGTGGCGAACCTCGCCGCTGCCATTTTGGTACGAGTTTAAATTCTTGCTCCCAATTTCGGTACCACGAGTAGCTAACTCTTGCTTGGCGGAGAGGAAAGAATTGGAATAAGTTATACCAATCCAAAGGAATGGGATTAGGTAGTCCGACGTAACCCGTCCTTCCCCCGTGAAGGCGGGTGTGCGTTAGGCATTTCCCCATGTAAATAAAAAACCTATTCCGTCATCTGCCTGAAGCCGAGAAATTTTGTAAGCAGGTTCCTCTTAAATAAAAAAAGACTGTTATTTACTTTCGATTCTGTTAAACTTTATTAAAAGTAACCAACATATGTTTTGTGTACTTAAAAATAATATAGAGCGATATTATCAATAAGTAACCTTCGTGTAATCGATCCATTATTAATTTAATACAGAGCCTAGGATTACCTCGTTCATTGTATTAATCTAAAACATTGGAAGTGTTAAACGCATTACGCAACGGCGTTGAAATATTACCCAATGTTATATGTATATTATTCAGTTAACGTGACAACACGAGCATGGACATTATAATTTTAAACGTCAGTAATTGAATAGTTGTTCATGATTAATTATAGTATCTATTAACTACAAGCAACATTGAATGTAGTGAAAATATTGAACATAAATATCTGTATTCCGAATGCAATATGCATCTAAAATTCTAAATTTACAAACACTCCTAAACATATAAACATTTACACATTCACTAGGCGGCTGTCTTTCGTAGAGTCTCTTTTTCTCTTGGGGCGAAAGACGTGTCGTGTTCTCGACTTCAATGGTGTATATTACCCAGTGGTAGTATTGTAGTGGTTGGTGGAGGGTACCTGGCGGCGGTGTAAGTTTGCTTGTGCACGCTACTGAGGGAGGGAGGGCGGTTACTTTCCTTAACAGGTATAATATATCATTTAAATAACTGTGCTGGGTGCCTGTGTCAAGTGCGTACGTATTTGCATTTGCAAGTACGAATTATCACTTATTTGCATATATTTTGACGACCGCGTGTCCTAGTGGCTAGAGTAGGTACCTGACTACCAGGCCTACGTCAGGTACGGAGCCTACACTTGTGCAAGATACACAAAAAACTAGGTTTCCGTCTCCGATTGTGTTGTGGTTGTCCTCGTGTCTCTGAAACTACATGGTAGCCTACCTTCGGTCTCATCGCATGAGCGTTACATCGGGCACGGGTAGGTTGGGACGAGTGAGTGCACCCATGTTTGGACGTACATTTATGGCACTATACTATCTCCTGCGCAGTTGGTATCTTCAATATATTTCTACCTAGCTTTGTGAAATAAATACTAAATTGAAGAATATTTTATGTTCTTAAATGGAAATAAAAAAATGAATGCAAGGTTTTTATTTTTAATAAATGTAAAAAACCTTGTATCGGCCTGTTTCTGATCTTCGAAGATTTGATCCAGTTTCTTGGAAACGCTGGAGTACTTGCTAAACTGTAGAAAGAGTCACACCAACTGTTCTCGCTGTATTTCGCTGACTGTGCGCATCTTCAAGCATTCTCAGGATCCTGGTACATTCTTCAGGGCTTAACGACATGATGACTTCAGAATAATAAAATTTATAAGGCATAGACACTATGTTTATAACTTTTTTATTGCAAAACTAAAACAACCTCGAAACAATTGATTTGAATTTTTTGGTACTTTATTCAAAAACGACCATTATTTTACACTTTCAGTTTTTATACAATTATCAAAAATAAATAAAAATGTTTTATACATCATTTTATGTGGCATTAAATATTCTTTAATTTAGTCTTTAATTCATAAAGCTAGGTCAGGTACTTTGGAAGATATTGAAGATTTTCTAACCGACCCCTTTTCTTTGCGGTCTAATGAAGCAGCAGCTAAATGAAGTTCAAAATAATTTATTAAAGTTATTCGAAATTTTGATTCAAATCTCTGTCTGTATTCCAATCTATGGTTTTGAATACAGACCCTCAACCTCCGAGGCCAGTCGTCGAGCGCAGCACGCACAATGTTCATGTCTATATCGGCCACACTGCTTTTATTAGGAATGCTTTGAGGCACTAAATTCTCGTAAGGTTTAGCACAGGCTTTCTCCTCCAAATGTTGATATAATTTGTAATCCAACGGGTTTAAGTCTGGGCTGGAAAAGGGCCACTCGTCGTGCCTGATGAAGTCGATCATGTGTGATAAACCAGTTTTGCGTGCTTGTTGCCCGATAAGCTGTCGCTGAATCTTGTTGGAATACCCAGTGTCTGTTTTCGAGCATTGTCTGAGACAGAGGTACCACAACGTTTCTAAGAACGATATTTTGATACACAACAGCGCTAGTTATCACACCTTTTTCACAGAAAAAAAAAACCTCAGCTAATCCTGAATACGAGACTCCAAGCCAAACCATGAATAATGAAGGATAACGCCCGCGCTGGATTCTCGGGATACGCCTGCTCGCTTCTTCACTGCTGGTATATACTTTATAATTTTGTTTATTGTAACTTCTTACGACGTTACAAATTTAGTCGTCTGAAAAAAGGATTACTCGGTTTTTCTCGTGACCGCCTTAACAAAGCCCGGGATCTCTAGAGCCTTCATTTTTATAGACATTCATTAAGGTAAGGTTTTTCGTCGATAAGCTCTTAGTCTCAGGTCTTCATTTAGCATTCTTTTGACAGTTCTGCTTAACCCAAATAGAAGAGCTAACATTTTTGTTTGCGAATGGGATATTGTTCGACTCACGACCTCACTTTTTAGATGACAGCTAGCGTCTTAACCGTACGAGGTCGGCCGCTCCTTTTACGGTCTTCAAAGATCGTATCTTAACTTAATCGTTTAATAGTACGGTATACGAACCTCAGCGTTGTTTCCAAATTTTGCAGGGGTTTCAAAATCTCAGTTGGCGCGTAACTGCGACTCTGTCTTCCTTTTGCGTCCACACCATATTTTTAAATAGAATAAAATCAATTTCTTTTTTATTTTAAAATAGCGCAAAAGTTTCTTTTTCAAACATTTCTGGCCAGTATTTGAAATTTAAAATAAAAAAGGACAGATCTCATGACCCGATGACATTACGTATAAAATAAGAGGTAAAAATAAAATATTATGTACATATTTTATCAATAGAAACTTAATGAAATAAATCAGATTTATTTCTAAAAAATGCGTTGGAATTTGTACAAACCACGTTCGCAATAATGTGATTTGAGTCAACAAATTTCCACAAAATTGTATGAAAATTCTAAAGAATTTCGAAGACATTTAAATGAACTGTGAAATCACTTAAATTATTCGTTATTATTGGCATGAACTGCGCGACAACGGTCGGAATTGAATAAGACGGGCGTAATTCTGCAAAATGAAGGCCGTCTGTGACGATGAGTGCTCTGAAATTAAATTACGGTAGTCACTTTTCTTAAATCTGTGTGTGAAGCAAATTTACCCAACAATTTTATGACGAGAGCTCACACAAATAAAATTCAAAAGTTACAAGTATTTTAGAATATATTGTAAAAAATTCTTGTCATTTTACCCACATAACATTTATTGTGTTTGCTTTAACTTGACACTAAACAGTATAAACTATAATATAATAAACACATCAAGCGTTTCAAATTTTTAAAATATAGCATTGATTTTAAAACATATCATTTACGTAACATTAAAAAGTGATGATATGAGAAAAACGTTCTCCAGATGGTAAGTGCAACGTCTGCACATAACAAATGCTGTGAAACCTGTGTACTGTGTCGCACCACTACGCTCATCTACCTGAGACAACAGATCTTAAGCATATGCCCAGTTTAATTACACTAGCTCTTCTGACCGAAACAAAATAATGTCTGCACCCTACTGCTTCACAGCATTACCAGTGAAAGCGATTTTTCATTTGCTATTTATTATATTATCTTTATCTAAATACAGTCAATGGCAAAAATTACGCACTGCGCACAGGTTAACCATCCGTGCTTTCACGATTCGTGTTTCCGACCGGAAATGTAAAATTAGGACCTCACAACTCGGCGGGTAATTTCCGTTGACAACAAGCTTCATTATAACATTGGGCTAAAAAATATTTTTTTTTGGTTTGAAAGATGATTTTTTATTGGTCAAAGTGACAAGACGAGCAAAACGTTCACCTGGTAAGTGCAACTGCCCATAACAAATCCTGTGTCACCCCGAAAATTCTCTGTGGCACCACTTGGCGCCCGTCACCCTGAGATATCAGTTCTTAGATCTCGTACACCCTGTGATTACACTAGCTCTCAGTGTCCTTCAGACCGAAACACAGTTATGTTTGCACACTATTGCTTCACGTAGAATGATTGGCCTTGGGGTTTTACTGGTTTTTTTCCTATACAGGAATCCAACCACCAATAAAAGGGCCTAATTTTTTTATATTCTAAGACTGTTTTACTTTTGACGTTGATTAAATCGAGTGTCAACGTGTGTCGCTGCGTCAGTTTGTAAGTTGGCGCACGGCCAACCATTATTTATCATATAGCCGCGCAATCGACAGACGTATTCTTGAAAGCGATCGTTTACTGGACCGAAAAATACTTTTGTATTCATTACGTCGTAAACATGGAGCATGAGATAAATGAAATGACAAAGTACAATTTAGGCACTGTAGAATAGATTTTCTTACGTTATTTTATCTAACCTGGGTTCGATCCCCGGTGCCAGCACCTCTAAAATTGTTCTTCAATTTTAAGTGCTAATTTACCATGTGATTAGCGGTGAAGGCAAACATCGTGAGGAAACCTGCATGTCCGAGGTTTAGAAATATTATGAGGACATGTGAAGTCCGCGAACCCGCATTGGAGCAGCGTGGCGGACTATTCCCCGCTCTAAAACCCTCTCAGAAATCAGAGGAGGCCTGTGCTCAGCAGCGAGACATTTATAGGCTGAAATTTTACTTTACTTTACGTTATTTTAATTCTGTCAGCAACTCAATGTTTAAATAAGATACTTCAAAAACCTTTTTTAAAAACAAGTTTTTATTTAAGCCATGTACTAATACTAATAAGGTTATATAGTCAAATGTTAAGAATATTTTTACTTAAGTAGACATACGTACACATCTATTTAATTTCGCACAAAAATAAACGTTCTTATTATTTTTATCGCCGAAAATTATTTAACACTGTATGTTGAATTATTTGTTATCAAAAAGCCTATCGCGCTAATTGTAAAGAAAATACATACTTCGGTTCTAGTAATTTCTTATCACCAATCACTCTCCAGTGCCGTGTGGTGGCGGCTTAAGAGAAACTACCACCCCGTCGCATCCCGTGGGTGTCGTAAAAGTCGACAGAGGGTAAATGAAAACCAGGAGATAGGCAACAGCATCTTTCTGGAGGAGCTGAATAAATAAACTGCGGTTGCCGACTTTCCTGCCAATCTTTCTTTTTCTGCTTAGTTCAAGTGTTCCTATGACCAAGTTCCCGATCCATCATCGTACCAGCTATATGGTGCCATATTATTGCATTGGTCACTGAAGCTACACAGTTATACTAAAATTCAGCTCAATCGGACAGTAGGTCAAATTTGACTTGCAATATTTGAACTTCATAATAATACAAGTTAAAAAGCTTGTAAAAAGATATGATTTGGCATGAAACTTAAAGTTTTTTTTTATTGCATAAAGTGATGAAACGAGCAAAACGTTCACCTGATGGTAAGTGCAACGCCTGCCCATAACAAATGCTGTGCCACCCAGAAAATTTCTGTGTGACACTCCACTGTGCCTGTCCCCCTGAGACATCTATTCTAAAGTCTCATATGGCCATCAATGCCCTTAAGATGAAAACACAATAATGTTTGTACACTACTGCTTTACGGCAGAATAACTAGCCCTGCTTGGTGCCTAGAGTGTAGTGCCACACAGAAATGAACCGGGTGACACAGCATTTGTAATGCACTTTCCATCATGCGAATGTATTGCACGTCTCGACGCTTTTTCCTATTAAATTCTTTCCAGATCATGACACATGACCACGAGATGGGATGGTAGATTCTCTTACGCCGTCACTGCACGGCAATCTTACGCCTCCTTATCGTTGCCTGTTCCTATTAAAAAAGTGCTTTGGTTGCAGAACCAAAATCGCTACTTCATAATATCAAACAAGGTTAAAATGTCATCTGTTTGATGATGAGAGGAAAAGTAAAGCAATATCCTTTACACGATTGAGCACAGGCCTTAAAAGTAACAGCTTATAAATATCTAGGTTTTTTCTTGTCAGGAAGAGTCCGCCACGCTGCCCCAATACAGCTTAGCGGACTTCACATGTCTTCGAAATAGTTTTATTCCCCATACGAAAGTTTTTTTCCCCATAAGAGGTGTCGTAAGAGGCGACAAAGGTATTGTACGGGCAGCCTTTATTCTTGCAGAATAACACCATAATATGCAATGCTATTACTACATCATAAGAGGTAGGATTCCTATGCAGGAGTCCGTCTAGGTAGGTACCACCCCAGGGCCAGTTATTCTGCCGTGAAGCAGTCGTGTGCAAACATTACTGTGTTTCGGTTTGAAGGGCACTGTGAGCTAGCGTAATCACTGGGCATATGAGATATAAGAACCTATGTCTCAGGGTGATGGGTACAGTGTAGTGTCACACAGAAATTTTCTGGGTGGCACAGCATTTGTTATGGGCAGACGTTGCACTTACCATCAGGTGAACGTTTTGCTCGTTTCATCACTTTATGCAATAAAAAAAAATGCTCGATGCTGTGATGGGGAGTAAGAATTTTTTAACTCGTACTAAAATGGCGGCGACGTGGTCGCTACCCGTCACGTCTCGTTTCCCTCGAGGGCGGTTCCCCTTGCATGGGAAAAATGTATATATGTATGTACGAAATATTTTCACTCACCGCTGAGCACGTGGTAAACCAGCACTTAGAATTGCAGAACAATTTTTAAGGTGCCGCCACGAGCCGGAGATCGAGCTCAGGTCATTTATACGTGATATAAATTTAAGGCAAGCGCCCAGCCAAATTACCACGGCACAGGCTTTTCTCTAATTTTTTAGATGCGAAAAGTCGGCTACGGGTGTGGTCTGCCTACCCCTTAAAGGAAAATATATTTAAGAAGTATAAAGTAACAGCCTATAAACATCCCACTTCTGAGCGCAGGTCTCTCATTTTTGAGGGCCTTGGTGCTGGAAAGTCCATCATGCTGATCCAATGCGGGTTGGCGGACTTAACATGTCCTTGATTTACTTTTACTTCTCAGACATGCAGGTTTCTTTACGATGGTTCCCTTCACCGCTAAGCACTCGATAAATCAGCACTTAAATTGGAGAACTATTTTGGAGGTGCCGGCATCAGGGATCGTAACCATGTCACTCATAAATTTTAAGAAGAGCGCCCGGCCCCTCAGCTATCCCGGCTCGACGTAATAATAAAAATTAAAAGTTTTAATAAATAGAAATATCTCTGAAATATATACGTTTGGTCTTTTGATTCTAAATTCATTCATTAATTACAACAGGAAGCGTCCTACGGGAAAGGTAACTTTAACCAGATATAAAACTTTCCTTTTTGATTGTACCTCGTAATTGTTAGATAGCTTTCCCATTTAAACAAGCCGTCAAACCATTAACATTGACAGCACAACGTAATAAATTCTGGATAGTATAATAAAGTTACTTGCGTATTTTGCGTTGCATCGGGTTGAATAACTTATTGTATTTGATTGACTAATTTGAAATAATGGAATTACTACTTTTCTTTTAATATATCGAATGAACAGAACACGAACGACAGTATACCAGAATATTCTGCATATTGATCAGAGTACTCGGCTGGAATCGGAGCCTAAATTTATACAAAAACAAATTCTCGTCTGAAATTTAGATCTGTAAAACGAAGATAATACAAGAAAGGAAAACCAGGAAATCCAACCTTTTAGCAATGTCATATTGTTTAATAGTGATTATCGTAAAAGCCAACAATGAGAAATGTCATAAAAATTCATAGCTTTTTCAGTTCTCCTCTGAATACGTCTCAAATGTCAGACATAAATAACGCAGAGGAAAGACGGCCAACAGTGTCGAAAATGCAACGTGCCTGGTACTACTGTCGCCGAATGGGAAAATACTTCTATTTTTGAAAGCCCTGCGTAGTCTAGGAAACTATATAAGAGTACAGGACACGTGAAGTCTGTCAACTAGCACAGGACCGGCGTGTTGGACTCTTACGGACACCAATTCCTCATACTAAAAATAAGAATCTGACAGTGGGACGATATATGATTTACTTTTTGTTATCTTTTTAAATGACATTAAGAAACTTAGAAGTTATCTTTTGAATAACTTTTTTATTGATTAATTGTTATATAACAGCATTTCGATTTACTTTAAATAAAAACGCCAAAATTTCAAAGATATTTTTTTAATAATCAAGGGTCATGTCAAACATGTAGCGGATCAACTTTACAATTATAACATTTAATTTTAATTGTGTCAGTTAGTGACAAATTTACGTTTTTATATAATTCAATAATCATCTATTTATCCTAGTATATACAAACATGTTTAATATACGAGTACTTAACAATGTTACAACATTAAATGTCCGATTATTCAAAATGAGGAAACCTGATACTTTGATTGTGACCTCATTGTACACTTCGATAAATATTACTTTTATCACATTCCTATTAAGTCACCAAGAATTCAATTCGGAGTTCATTCATAGAAATAATATCTGCGCACTTGTCTTTTATGTCACGACACTCGGACACTAAACTTTATTTGGCCCCGATAAGCATCGCGTTACTTATTGCACATTAGCGTGAGAGACTAAATGAAGTCGTATTGAACTGCGTGTAGCAAGCATCACTTCCTGGAGGAGCTTTACATCCGCAAGCGAGACGCTGGGCGCGCGGCGCTCAGCTGAACCGACGTCAGAAGGGAAGACGTGCGTGCCCATTCCACCGACCCGGTGGCGAAGATGGCGTTGTTACTGGTGAGCCCGCTGCGTCCGTTAACTCAGTCATTAATGACGACGGTGGAGGGGCGGGGTAATAAACTGCAGGAGATGGCGAAGCACGCCGCGGTCGCGTACGACTGATACGTTCTGAACGTCGCAGCGTGCCATTACGCGCCATACGCAGTGACATGCGTTCACCACATGACGCTAGGGAGTCATCTCGTGTGTGCTCAGGGGAGTCGCGAGTGCCCCGTGCACGAATGCGACCAGCGCAGAATAGCTTCAAGAACACGCGCTTAAACTTCTCCCCAAAAATTACGTAAATCACAAAGTTCACGCTACTGTTAATCGTCACCAGCAGATTGCTCGTTTTCACCAGTGGATCGAGGTTATCGAACTCGTCGCCGAGGAAAACCTCAAAAGCATTCGTGACTAATGGCAATATATTGCAGAGGAAGAATACTAGAACAACGACTAGCAACATAGTCGCCAGTCCGAGCTCGCGGCGCTGCACTCGCGAGAGTCTCGCACGTTCTGCTTGTGCGCGGCGCACTTGTCGCACGATGCAATGCATTGAGTGCCGCGAGAGCTGAGAAAGGAACTATATACATAACCACTAGATACATCCAGTGTATGTAAATGACGACATATTTATCGGTTCGGAAGTCGAGGTCGGCCTGCACGCAGTAAATGATTTCCTCGGTGACGGGGTCGCTGACAGCGGTAACTTCTGCCTCGAAAAATTTTGGTGCGTTGTAAGCGAATGCAAATGCAGCCGTTCCGAACACATACCACCGGGCACGTGATGACGTGCACAAAGCTTTTGCTCGGAACGGATGACACACGGCGACCCAGCGTTCGACCGTTACAATCAGGGTGAGGTAGACCGACATGGTTTGTGCGACGTTCGCCAGTGGATAGGCATACGGTGTGATCAGCGGGCACACGTTGTAATAGTAATACCGTAGACTCTCCGTATACGGATAGATCGCGGTGAGTCCAAAGAGAAGAATGGATGTGAGAATGAGCACGGTGTCGCAGGCGGCGAGGCCCACCAGCAGGCAATTGATAGAGGAACGCATTTGCGGGCGCGACAGCACCAGCACAGAGAGTCCGTTGCCGAGAAGGCCAGCCAGGCCGATGAAGTTGAGCAGCACGCCGTGCACCACAAACCGGAACAGCTTGTCGGAGGCGGGCACGCCCGCGTCCGTGTCGCACTCCAGCGCCGACCGGTTCATGTCGTCCGCTTCGCGCGCCGCGGACCATCGCGTGCGCGCTCAACTCTTCTGCTCCATCTGCAAAAAACAGAGTGGTTATAATCCACGCTAATATTATAAATGCGAAAGTAACTCTCTCTGTCACTCTGTCTGTTGGTTAACTTTTCATGGTTCAACCGTTGAACCGATCTTAACGAAATTTGGCACAGCTTATATTCTGGATAGCTTGCATTCTGGAGACGGAAATACTCGTAGAATACTTTTACTTAAGGAAAATCAAAGAGTTACCACGGAATTATTAAAAATCTAAATCCACGCGGACGTCGTCGTGGGTTTCAGGGTTATCATATATATTTTTAATATCACATATTAAAGATCTTGATTTTTTAGAATAATTACATGCATATTCCCGACTACAGTGTTAGTACATTCGACATAAAAAGGAACCTTCCAAACCTAGGATAGTGAAGTAACAACTTATTAATGTTCCATTGCAGAGTACAGGTATGCTTTTATTTCTGAAAGGGGTTTTGCAGTACTATACAGTACTGCAATACTGATAGTAAATAATATATTACAGTATTGTTATACACAATATTCTTATTGTCTTAAACTTCATTCACTGTATTCTAATTCTGTATTCTTTTAAATTTAATAAGAAAATATAACTGTGTTGTACACATAAATCAATTTTACAAAATATGGAAATACTTAAAAACCACTTTAAGTCGGCAGTGTACTACTACATACATACAAACATACAGTCGCGCCTTTTTCCTATATAAAAGGAAGGTAGTGGCCGCACACGTAGCCAACTTTTCGCCCCCGCTTGAAAGCCTCCTAGCTAGGAAAGAGCCACCTCGGTAGGAAAGAGGCCTTCCTAAATTGTACTCTGCCGGGCACCTATTACCTACTACTCCATAAAAACTACTAATCGATAAAAATAGTAAATTACTTAAATAAATAAAAACGAAATTCCCTCTCGGTATATAAATAAAAACGACATATGTATATAAATAAAATATCCTTCATCCAATATACAATATAATATCTTAACACCTAAATTTCTCTACTTATGCATTCAATTTAGTATTTAAGCTAGAGTTGAGTGGTTTGTGGTCAGCATCGCTATATGGTGAGTTTACTGGTTCTAAGTTTGAATTGCAGCTAAACCATTTGCTAACATTAATGCACCACTCTCCCATCCCGTGTATGTTTTTCTTTTTTTTTTTAAAAAAAAACGAATCCCCACAGTAGGATTTTCTCCTGTATCGTGGGTGCGTTTAACAAACATACATTTCACATGCACAACACAACCAGACCCGAAAAGCAACAATTTGTGTTTTTGCACAAACGTTACCTCCGGCTGGGAATCGAACCCAGGACCGGTGGCGCAGAAGTCAGGTACGCTAACCACTACGCCACGCGGACGACTAAAACTGGCGTCGCCTTCTATCTTATCACAAGCATAAGACAGGAAAACAATACTGGTCTTACATACTGATGGAGACACTGCATCCATCGTACTAATTACTGATTATGAGTCGTCATCATCATCATTTCAGCCTATCACTAGTCCACTGCTGAATATATGTCTCCCCCATAGATTCCCACAAAAGTTTGTTGCTCTAATTTTGGGGGGATTTTGCCATAGTAGCCACGCTTGGCTAGCGGATTGCCAACCGCAGTTTTTTTATTCACATGTTCCTGGATGTTGCTGCCCATCTTCTGGTTTTACTGGTGGTAGGATTGCTATGCAGGAATCCGTCTAGGTAGGTAACACCCAGGGACAGTTAAACATTACTGTGTTTCAATCTGAAGGGCACTGAGAGCTAGCGTAATCACTGGGCATATGTGACTTTAGAACTTGTCTCAGGGTGACGGGCGCAGTGAGGTGCTACACAGAAATATTCTGAGTAACACAGCATCTGTTATGGGCAAATGTTGCACTTACCATTAGATGAACGTTTTGCTCGTCTCGACACTTTATCAAATAAAAAAAATAAAAAAAATCCTATTTTCGACTTTTACGACACCCACGGGATGAGATGGGGTGGTAGATTCTCTTAAGCCGCTACCACTATGGGCAAGAGTTGCACTTACCATCAGGTGAATGTTGTGCTCGTGTCGTCACATTATCTAATAAAAATAAAAATTCCATCACTGTAATCTTCATCTGTAATATCCATTGCTAGTATAAATGGTTATTAGCCAGAAATTACGCCTTATTGGAAATCGGGCAAGATGACATCGTAAAATCTATTTCAAAGTATACGTTCGAGTCGATGCTTAGTTCTACAACTGAATTTTATTGCTTAAACTAAAATGCAAAGAGTTTAAGTAGAACAATGAGACGGAGTATTTAAGAGAACAAAGTAACAAACTTGAGTAAACACTTATTTAGTTTTAGACGTTACCTAGATAAATAGTGGCTTGTTCAACGACAGAGCCGTGTGGTTGCGGCTCTAAAATAATACTACCACTTCATTTAATCCAATGGATCTCGTAAAAGGCAAGTTAGGAGTTAAACTGCACTGTGCACCCAACAGCGCATGGTGGCGATGGCCTCACCACCTATCACATCAAGTGCATTATATTGTTTTGGTGAAACGTGGATTGTGGCAGTCATCTGTTTTTGCAGTGAGTGCCCAGTCTCTGACTACCCCTTATGGGATACAGTCGTGATCTTATGTATGTATGTATGTACGTTCAACGACAATTGTGTTCACAAACATTTTATTGCAGCAGACCATTCGCGAGCGCGCAGTCGTCATAAAAGTTTTACTCGTGAACATTCACTGCACGATCACATGACTACGTTAAAGCGAAATGTAAAGACTGTGCATCCACTTGTGAAAGCTTAAGATTTTTTTTACAAAGCGTCTTACGTCGCCTTACAACTTTTCACTATCATTTACGTATAAAAGTTGTTTGTTAGTAGAAGAGAATACATATTTACAAGAATATGGCTTGAAATTACATACCTAATACCACCAGTTGGATACCTATGCAGGAATCCGTCTCGGTAGGTACCACCCCAGGGCCAGTTATTCTGCCGTTAAGCAGTAGTGTGCAAACATTACTGTGTTTCTGTTTGAAGGGCACTGAGACCTAGCGTAATCACTGAGCATATGAGACTTAAGAACTGATGTCTCAGAGTGACGGGCGCAGTGGTGCCACACAGAGATTTTCAGTGTAACACAGCATCTGTTATGGGCAGACGTTGACTTCCCATCAGGTGAACGTTTTGCTCGTTTCTTCACTTTATTAAATGAAAAAAAAAGCATCTAAATATTTACCAAAAATTGATTTACAAATATGTTCTATTTTTTCAAATTAATTTTATTATTTTATCATGTCTAAGGGTGACGGGCGCATTGTGGTGTTACACAGAAATTTTCTGCGTGACACAGCATTTGTTACGGGCAGACGTTGCACTTCCCATCAGGTGAACGTTTTGCTCGTTTCGTCACCTTATCCAATAAAATAAAAAAAACTACTTATTTCACTGTAAAAAATATGCAGATTTCTAAAGAATTTTAATAATATTAACAAAACGTAGAGAATCAACATACAATACTTGTGAACATGTTTTAGTTATCTATATTTCCATACTAATATCACAGATACAGATAGCAAGATGCAAGCTAGCATCTTTGAGACGGACGTAGGATACTTTGCATTCCGGAAAGTTGAAGAGTTCCCACGGTATTTTTAAAAAACGTAAGTCCACGCGGACGTAGCTGCAGGCGTCAGCTAATCCATACTAATATTATAAATGCGAAAGTAACTCTGTCTGTTTGTTACCTTTTCACGGATCAACCGCTGAACCGATCGTGACGAAATTTGCCACAGAGAGAGAGTCCCAGAAAATCAGAGTTCCCACGGGACATTTAAAAACCTATACCCACGCGGACGAAGCCGCGGGCATCAGCTAGTAATGTATAAAATAAATAATATTTATTTCGTTTATAGTAAAAATCCGGTTAAATTTAGATTTGTTAAAGTTTATCTATACCTTGAAGGGAAGACATTGTCGTGTGTGAGTGCTGACAGTGACAGTGTCCACTTACGGTCAGGTGTAGTGTGTCACCATCATAAAAATTAATTACTTTTTAATGTAGGTCAAATTCTTCGCAAAAAAAGTTACATGAATCGATCGCAGTGATCAAACTATGTTAGTACTAGATAAAAACTTCTAGGACGGCTTTATGAAATCCAGAAATGTTACACATTTTTTTTTAAATTATTGTTTTTGGCAAGACTTGCCTGCGTATAAACGATGTCTCGCCAAGTCTGACAAATACTGCGGTTGACTTTTTTATGAAAGAGAATGACGAGGCTAGCAAATCGTTCACCTGATGTATAACTTCTGCCCCACAACAAATGCAAATACTGGTGGTAGGATTCCTATGCAGGAGTCCGTCTAGGTAGGTACCACCCCAGGGCCAGTTATTCTGCCGTGAAGCAGTAGTGTGCAAACATTACTGTGTTTCGGTTTAAAGGGCGCTGTGAGCTAGCGTAATCACTGGGCATATGAACGACACTGGGCTTAAGAACCCATTTCTCAGGGTGATGGGCACAGTGAGGTGTCACACAGAAATTTTCTGGGTGACACAGAATTTGTTATGGGCAGACGTTGCACTTACTATCAGGTGAACGTTTTGCTCGTTTCATCCGTTTACGCTATAAAAAAAAACTTCCGTGCGACACCAAACTCCGCTTGTCGTCCGACACCAGTTCTTAAGTATCATATGCCCTGTCATAATACCGGCCACACTAATGTTCTGGAGCCGCGGTAGCTCAGGGGCTAGGCGTTCGCTTTAAATTTCGTAGTATGCGAGTGACCTGGGTTCGAGCCCCGGTGCCGGCACCAGTAAAATTGTTAATTGCAATTTTAAGTGCTGATTTACCACGTGCTCGGCGGCGAAAGAAAACATCGTGAGGAAACCTGCATGTCTGAGAAACAAAAAATATTTCGAAGACATGTGCAGTCCGCCGACCCGCATTGGAGCAGCGTGGCGGATTCTTCCTAGCTCCATAACCCTCTCAGAAATGAGAGGAGGCCTGTGCTCAGTAGTGGGACATTTATAGGCTGAAACTTTAGACGTTGCCCTTACCATCAGGTCGACGTTTCGCTGGACTCGTAAAAAGCCCACCAGTAATGCAATTGTAATCTTTGCCGTCTTGGTTGGTGCGTTGGCTGAGTAACGTGCTTCTGTATATTTTGTTAAAGAATATCTTGTAAAACTTATAGATAGCTGACGACCGCGTGGCCTAGCAGTCAGAGTATTCAGATACTCTACGTCCCAAGTTCTTGGTTCGAATCCCGACCGGGGTCAACATTTGTGCAACCCTGCTGTTGTTAAAAAAATATTATATAAACGATAATATAAACACTGGGAATGAGGTGACTGCTACCAGGCTCTTTCTAAATACTGTTTACTAATGTACTTTTTATTTTATAATATAACTAGTAGATGCCCGCGACTTCGTCCGCGTGGATATAGGTTTTTTATATATCCGGTGAGAACTATTAGATTTTCCAAGATAAAAGCTTTCTTTGTGCCAAATTTTGTCAAGATCGGTTCAGCGGTTGAGCTGTAAAAACGTAACAAACAGACGAGACAGAGAGGGACAGAGAGAGTTACTTTCTCATAAAGTAAAAGTTTTAGCCTATAAATGTCCCACTACTGAGTACAGGCCTCCTCTCATTTCTGAGAGGGTTTTGGAGCTAGGAAGATCCGCCACGCTGCTCCAATGCGGGTTGGCGGACTTCACATGTCTTCGAAATATTTTTTATTCCTCAGACATGCAGGTTTCCTCACGATGTTTTCCTTTACCGACGAGCACGTGGTAAATCAGCACTTAAAATTGCAATTAACAATTTTAGTGTTGCCGGCACCGGGAATCGAACCCAGGTCACTCGCGTACTATGAAATTTTAAAGCGAGCGCCTAGCCCCCTGAGCTCGGCTCACTTTCTAATAATTTATAATATTAGTATGGATTTCAATTATAAAACATGTTGAAAATATGACTAAAAAAGAGGATACCTACGGAGTTTCTTTCGCCCGTTTCTTCTCCGTATAGAGAAACGTCGTTGAGAAACGGTGGTAGTTTGAAAAAAAAATGACATTTGACAAACGAATTGTGTTTGTTACGTCAGGGATTAACATATTTAATTAAGTAATTACTCTGTTGGTCAGTTAGTATGTCAACACAACAATCAATTGTAGTTAGAAGTTACCAATAAAACTTTCTGTTCAACAACTTGCAGGAACTCGCTGTAATAAATACAACTGTTACGTAACCAACTTTATACATACATACATACATAAGATCACGACTGTATCCCATAAGGGGTAGTCAGAGACTGGGCACTCACTGCAAAAACAGATGACTGCCACATTCCACGTTTCACCAAAACAATATAATGCACTTGGTGTGAAAGGTGGTGAGACCATCGCCACCATGCGCTGTTGGGTGCACAGTGTAGTTTAATTACTTACTCGCCTTTTACGAGATCCATTGGATGAGATGGAGTGGTAGTATTCTTTTAACGAGCCGCCACCACACAGCTAACCAACTTTATAACTTACAATTTATACTTTATTTACAGTTAGCGAAGAAGAAGTTTTAATTATTACGCGTTCAATTTAATTTTAAATATAATTGTTTTCTATAATAATCATAATCCTTCAAATTACTTACATACTGAATGCGATTCCATATCGCATATACTCGCACGAAATCCTATGTAAATGAAAAGTGACAGTCCTATATCCCGTTTTTTTCTCTCAACTCAGCAGTTTTGCACTGTGGCAATGATATAAACAAAACTAAGATCAATCTGTAATGAAATTATAATCAGTGGCCTAGGGTGGATCCCCGATGCCGGAGCCTCCACAATAATTAGTTTCAATTTTAAGTGCTAATTGCCGTGGCGTTTGGTGGCGTCTTAAGAGAATCTTCCAACCCATGTCATCCCGCGGCGGTCGTAAAAAAATGGAAAGTTAAAAATCAGAAGACGGGCGGCAGCAGCTTCTTGAAACACTCGAATAAATGAACCGCCTGCAAGCGTGGCAACTATGGCAAGATTCCCCACAGAAAAGAGTGCTACAAACTTTTGTGCCAATCTATGGGAGAGGCCTATGTTCAGTAGTGCACTAGTGATAGGCTGACATGATGATGATGATGATGATGATGATGAAGGGCTAATTTACCAAGTGCTCAGCGGAGAAGGAAAACATCACGGAGACACCTGTATGTTTGTCTGTAAAAAATATGTCGACGTCAAGTGAAGACTGTCAACCCGCATTGAAAGTATAAGAAAGAAAGAAAAAACTTTATTCCTTACTACAACACAACATACGTTAGAAAAACCCTCGCAGAAGTGAGAAGCAGCCAGTGCACAGCAGTGAAACATAAAATTTTGGTTTCTTCACTTTACTATAAAATAATAAATGTTAAGATGTTGTGATGAGACAAAATCTTTTTACATCAATTTCAATTAAGGCATTATTTAAAAAGTTTCCAAACGTAAATTTATTGGCTACTTCGCTTTTAATAATATAGATACAGTTCCGATCAATAGAAACAAAAGTCAGACGTTACTTTGCAAAAAAAACATTTATGAAATTTTATGAGAACAATATGGTAAGATGCGCATGGTAATATTCGTTAATAGAATATGCTAGAAAAAATATACCCTTAGTTAACAATTTCTGTATACTCGGAAAAAAATCCAATTAAAATGAACAAGCGCAATATACTGCTCTTTGTAAAAAGTACCGTGAATTTAAAATTTTAATAACGCGCGTAAAACAATATCGTGACTAGATTTTTTTTCTATAAGTTGGTAGCACTGCACTGAGTTACTGTGCTGAATTTGAGTGCTCTTTGATACTCGGTGTGATTACAGCCGCCGTTTTAGTAATTCATATTTTTTGTGTGCTCTGCGATCTTAATATTAGTTCGCCTCAAGTTCAGCGTGTCCAACGAAATATCCGGTGCCCAATCACTGAAAATGTTGAAGACTTACAGTGATCCGTGTATAAATTATTCAAAGAAGGTCACAGACTTGTAGCTGATTGGCGTCGGTCTGGTGGACCCTCAACGACTGAAAACTACTCGAAACTCGTCGTATTAGTTTCAGTTGTTTTTTTTTTTTCATAGAAGTGTTCTTGTTCACCTGATGGTAAGTGTAACGTCTGCCCATAAAAATGCTGTGTTACTCAGAAAATTACTGTGTGATACCACACTGCACCCTGAGACATAATTTCTTATGTCTCATATGCCCAGTGATTACGCTAGCTCTCAGTGCACTTCAAACTGAAACACAGTAATGTTTGCACACTACTGCTTCACGGCAGAATAACTGGCCCTACCTAGACGGATTCCTGCATAGGAATCCTACCACATGTAGAGGTAAACTTCTCTATTAAGCCCGTTCATAATACTCAGACTGATATTTTGGGCATAAAATGCATCACCGGAACATGAGTTCCAAGAGGGCTCAACTTTGCACAAAAAGAGCATCGAAAGCAGGTATCTGATGACATGATTGTCCGAGCTTCTCTTTGGACCCAATATTCGTCATCTTAATCATCATTATTTCAGCGTGTCTCTATCTACTGCCTCCCCCATAGATTGAAAGAAACTACAGTGCTGAGCCACCTGCAGGCAAAACCGTGCAGGTCGTCGCTCCATCTAGTGGGCAGGTCCATTGCCACTTCTGCTTGCTAATCCTTAGGATCTATGTCGGATACTCTGATTCCCCTGCGGATAACTTCGTTAAGGATTCTAACTCTTTAAATACCCTTACGACTCCTTACTCCTCCTTAAAAACTCTTCTAATAACCTCCGAGCATAGTTCTTTCAATACTTAGCTGAGCGATTCAGAGCTATCTCAAGCGGCCTGCAGTAAAGGACCACGTCTCGTATTCATATGTCATCACTTTGATTGCTACTCACACTAGTATGGCTGCAACAACGATGTGTGCAGCTGTCCATAAAATCTCTCGATCCTCTTTTTTTATTTTTTTTTATTTGATAAAGTGACGAAACGAGCAAAACGTTCACCTGATGGTAAGCGCCAACGCCTACCCACAACAAACTCTGTGTCACCCAGAACATTTCTGTGTGACACCACACTGCGCCCGTCAATTTGAGACAGTTCTTAAGTTTCACATGCCCAGTGATTACGATAGCTCTCAGTGCCCTTCAAACCGAAACACAATAATGTTTGCACACTACTACTTCACGGCAGAATAACTGGCCCTGGAGTAGTACCTACCTAGACGGATTCCTACATAGGAACCCTACCACCAGTAGGAACCCTACCACCAGTGACTCTCATTTAAAATTTCTGGTTCAGCGGATATGACGACACCTCTCTTGGTCCTCAGCTTAGTCACACACAGGCATATGATAGATCCATGGCAAAGACCTTGGAGCCTCGGTTACGCTCTATCTCTCCTTCAATACGGGTCGATTTATGCTATTAGGTACTAAGGTTAAATATTTTTTTTTAGTTTTTATGACGACCGCGTGGCCTAGTGGTCAGAGTACCTGACTTCTAAGCCGCGGGTCCTGGGTTCGAATCCCAGCCGGAGCCAACATTTGTGCTAAAACATAAATTGTTGTTTTTCGGGTCTGGTTGTGTTGTGATTGTCCCCGTGTTTCTGACACTGCATCCTAGCCTACCTCCGATCTTATCGCATCAGCGTTACATCGGGCGCGGGTAGGTTGGGACGAGCAAGTGCCTCTGTGTTTGCGCGTACACTTGTGGCACTATAATATCTCCTGCGCAGTTGATGGCTCTCGACAGTAGTCGGCAGTTGTCGCCGTGGTCGAAATCGGCTAGGAGAACATCACATCATCATCATCATATATTTTTTTGTTTCGGTTCTTCCGTTCCGTTTCGTTCGGTTTCTTCTTCGTTTTCATTTTTTGATCGATTCTCTGCTTGACATCAGAACAAGCACTGCGTTGCAGCACCTATCCAGGCGGATTCCTTCAGGACTCTTACAATTTGCAATGCTATCTGCACACGTCGATATCCGTTAGGCACTCTGAGAATAATAATCTATATTTTATCGAAGTATTTTAGAGTTCTGAATTCTTGAAATGCAAATGACAATTGGTCCCATTATTTAATGAAAATATTCTCATTAAAAAACGAATTAATTATGACAAATACAGTAGAGCCGTGGTAGCTCAGGGGCTAGGCGCTCGCTTTAACTTTCATAGTACGCGAGTGACCTGGGTTCGATTCCCGGTGCCGGCACCACTAAAATTGTTAATTGCAATTTTAAGTGCTGATTTACCACGTGCTCGGCGGTGAAGGAAAACATCGTGAGGAAACCTCCATGTCTGAGGAATAAAAAATATTTCGAAGATATGTGAAGTCCGCCAACCCGCTTTGGAGCAGCGTGGCGGATTCTTCCTAGCTCCAAAACCCTCTCAGAAATGAGAGGAGGCCTGTGTACTTTTACTTTTTTTACAGTACTGTCAGGTTAGCTACGTTGTGTGATGTGACACTTCTATGGAAATTCAATCCACCCAAGTGATGCGTCCAAACATTACAGCTTCACATACATCAGTATATATTTAACGGAGCTAGTCACTGGGGATCGTGATGAGAGAATTTTATATATTCGTTTGTAAATAAGGTGCCGCTGAAGCCATAATTTTTTATTACTCCAGCTCCGTAACCGATGAAGTGTGTCACTAAAAAGTTTTTATTGTAGATTACTTTATTAAAATAACGTTATTGTTGTTACACGTTCTAGTTTCCACTTTTTTATTTATCGCAAGCTGGTTTGCGACACGTTAATAAAAATATGTATAATTTCTCTGTTAGACTAGAACAATAATACATACATACATACATAAGATCACGACTGTTTCCCATAAGGGTTAGTCAGAGATTGGGCACTCACTGCAAAAACAGATGACTGCCACAATCCACGTTTCAACAAAACAATATAATGCACTTGGTGTGATAGGTGGTGAGCCCATCGCCAATACGCGCTGTTGGGTGCACAGTGCAGTTTAATTCCTTACTCGCCTTTTACGAGATCCATTGGATGAGATGGAGTGGTAGTATTCTTTTAACGAGCCGCCACCACACGGCCCTATAATATATAATAAAATATCTGCATATAAATATAACCTTTTTAATTTAACTTCAGCAACATCTATCATCTACGATATATAAAAAAGTAACAGCCTTCAAATGTCCTATTGTTGGGCACAATCCTCCTCTCATTTTGAGAGGGTTTTGGAGCCGGGATGACTGCCACGCTGCTCCATGATGCCGGGTTGCCGGACATAACATATTTTCGAAAAGTTTATTATTTTTCAGACATGCAGGTTTCATCACGATGTTTTCCTTTACCGTGCCGTGTGGTGGCGGCTCGTTAAAAGAATACTGCCACTCCATCTCATCCAATGGATCTCGTAAAAGGCGAGTAAGGAATTAAACTGCACTGTGCATCCAACAGCGCATGGTGGCGATGGGCTCACCACCTATCACACCAAGTTAATTATATTGTTTTGGTGAAACCTGGATTGTGGCAGTCATCTGTTTTTGCAGTGAGTGCCCAGTCTCTGACTACCCGTTATGGGATACAGTCGTGATCTTATGTATGTATGTATGTGTTTTCCTTTACAGCCGAGCACGTGGTAAATCAGCACTTTTGGTGGTGCTTGCACCGGGAATCGAACCCAGGTCACTCATGTGTAATTAAATTTTTAAAGAGAGCACCTAGCCCCTGTGTTACTATGGCACATATACGATAAGTTACACAATAAGTTCATTATTAAGGCGAAATTTCATTAATTCAATTATACGTATGAAAAGTACTACAGCTACATTTTACAAAAACCGGACAACAATTAGTCAAAAAGCAGGTCCTTTTATAGTATACGTCTCCTAATGTCCCAAGGTGACTAGCGCAGTGTGGAGTCACTCGGAAATGTTCTAGGTGACACAGCAATTGTTATGAGCAGACGTTGTACTTACCGTCAGGTGGACGTTTTGCCCGTTTCGTCACTTTCTCATTCTCTCGCGCATTATTTGCTTTTTAACTTAGTGTTCATTTGTATATATTTGACGATGTGGTCCTCCTGGCCGACAGTCCCCACCTCTCAAAACATTCCTATGGCAACCCCTATATGTGTATAGTATGTACTAATGATGACCTCCTGGTCGTCATGGCAACAACTACCTAATACTGTCAGAAGTTATCAACTGCGCAGGAGATATTATAGTGGCAAAAGTGTACGTGCAAACATGAGAAGTGAGGGCCAACCAGCCCGTGCCCGATGTAACGCTCATGCGATAAGATCGGAGGTAGGCTAAAATGCAGTGCCAATGACACAACCAGCGTACCAGCGCAACATAACATGACCTAAAACATAAAACCAATAATTTGTGTTTTTGCACAAATGTCACAAATGTTGCAACGGCTGGGATTCGAACCCAGGACCCGCGGCATAGAAGTAACGTACTTTAACCACTAGTCAGCACGGTCGTCGTATACATTTAGAAAGAAAGAAAGAAGAAAGAAAGAAACACATTTATTCACGGTCTAATTACAATAGATACAAAAACAAGAAAAAAAAATGGAATTACACAGAACATAAAATAATATTACAAAAGTGAAAAAATTATATAAAATGAGTCTGTGTAGCAGCATAATACCGTGAAATGGACAGGACTCAGTAAAAATCGAGATACAGAGACTTAAATTGCTCTGATCCCGGACACTGGTTTTCAGTCCTGCCCGCACTCCGAGGCAACTCGGACGGCTGCATCAGTGCACTTACAATAATACGATGCAATAATGGAACTTAAATAATTTATGTTTTAACTTTTATTTATATAAACAGTGGATATCATTAGTCTAATGAAGGTAAGTAACAATTAAAATTATTGTATTCCATCTAAATATTGATGTCAGCTTTTACATACATACATACAGTCACGCCTTTGCCCCATACAAGTATAGTGTCTATTGTAGTGACATCATTACATATAATGGCCTCCTCTCATTTCTGAGAGGGTTTTGGAGCTAGGAAGAATCCTTCAAAGATGTCTTCGAAATATTTTTAATTTCTCAGACATGCAGGTTTCCTCACGATGTTTTCCTTCACCGCCGAGCACGTGGTAAGTCGGCACTTAAAATTGCAATTAACATTTTTAGTGGTGCCGGCACCGGGAATCGAACCCAGGTCACTCGCGTACTATGAAATTAAAAGCGAGCGCCTAGCCCCTGAGCTACCACGGCTCTATAATGGTGTTATTCTGCACTATTATAGGCTGTCCGTACAATACCTTAGTCGCCCCCTACGGCACCTCGGCAAGAAAGAGGTAGGTGCTATTGTACTCTGCTGGCCTATCGGCTTTACATACGTTATACATTAGCAATACATATTATTGTTTCTGCCGCGAACCCAAATTATTTCATTTATTTAAAGACACCCCGACAGAAAGTCATCTTTACAGATGTTTATTAACATCCTTTGAAGCTGACCTAATACATTTTTCACGGTTAATTATTCTCCATGATATGCTCAGAAGCTAGTTAATACTGTAAGTTTTTATACGCCCAAGCATAGCTTTCAATTATATTTTCGATTTCGAAATTCATTTGCGAGAAACGTAAATTTTAATTGCGATTCCATTTTCTACAGATGTTACTGTGTGTGTGTTGTGTACTGGCGGTATGCTAACGAAAATGCACAATTCGAGTACAT
The DNA here is from genome assembly GCA_019845155.1 of Luehdorfia chinensis. Taxonomy (NCBI): domain Eukaryota; kingdom Metazoa; phylum Arthropoda; class Insecta; order Lepidoptera; family Papilionidae; genus Luehdorfia; species Luehdorfia chinensis. Next base: position 136,428 of record JAHVAK010000226.1, read on the forward strand.
CCGCTTTATTTACTTGGCGCGTATTGCTTAAACCGTACCATGTTTCAAATTTTGTCTCATCATCATCATAATTTCAGCCTATCACTAGTTCACTGCTGAACATAGGGGGGGACTTTGCCATAGTTGCCTCGCTTGGCGGGCGGGTTGGCAACCGCAGTTTTTTTATTTAGATGTTTCAGGAAGATGTTGCCGCCCATCTCCTGGTTTTCATTTTCCCTCTGTCGACTTTTACGACACCCACGGAATGAGATGGGGTGGTAGATTCTCTTAGACCGCCACCACACGGTAATTTTTTTTTATTTTTTTATTTAAATAAGTAAAATTTTGTCTGATAGCGTACAATAATATAGTGTCGTGAAATCTGTCTAAGAAAACATTTCATAATCTCTGGTTTTAGTCTGATTAATAACTCAATAACTACTAAAACGAATTGAATGCTTATCTAAAATTAATATTTCTAATAATATAATCTAAACAAATGCATGTTTATGGCACGTATAAAAGCCATGATAGAACAGATAACATAAAAAATATTTTATGATATGTGCGTATCATAAAACTGCACCCATAGTACATGTGAATTTATGTAAAAATTATCTCACGTCGTATGTTATCGCAAAAACATTGAAACAACTCAGCTTCACTTGTACTTTTAACACAACTGGTGGTACTACCACAAGTCTAGGGTAGGTACACCCCAGGGCCAGTTATTCTGCCGGGAAGCAGTAGTTTGCAAACATTACTGTGTTTTGGTTTGAAGGGCACTGATAGCTAGTGTAATCACTGAGCATAAGAGACATAAGAACTGATGTCTCAGGGTGACGGGCGCAGTGTTGTGTCACACAGAAATGTTCTGGGTGACACTGCATTTGTAATAGGCAGACGTTGCACTAACCATCAGGTGAACTTTAAGCTCGTTTCGTCACTCTTCCCAATAAATAAAAAAGATATGATTAACTCTTGCACCACTCAGGATGCACTAGCTGCACCTAATTTGTCCACAAATTAACACACATCTTAAGTAAATTTAAAATTCTTAAGCGACAATCTCTACTCTATGCGGCTGTTTGACTATAGCCTATTATATATTAGACATTTTCAGTATGAACGTAAATAATCAATGATTAATTTTATTCAATTTAATGTATCTGTCACACATACATACATACATACATACATACGTACATAAGATCACGACTGTATCCCATAAGGGGTAGTCAGAGACTGGGCACTCACTGCAAAAACAGATGACTGCCACAATAGACGTTTCACCAAAACAATATAATGCAGTTGGTGTGATAGGTGGTGAGCCCATCGCCACCATGCGCTGTGGGTGCACAGTGCAGTTTAATTCCTTTCTCGCATTTTACGAAATCCCTTGGATTAGATGGAGTGGTAGTATTCTTTTAACGAGCCGCCACCACACGGCGACCTGTCACACATTATATCTAAAATTGAGCTCCCTCGCTTCTGCCCCATATATGTCAAAAACTATGCCAAATCTCACACTCCTCCATGCCCGCATTATGCTTAAAAAAGGGCACAAAGTTTTTTCTATATATATATATATATATATATATATATATATATATATATATATATATATATATATATATATATATATATATATATATATATATATATATATATATATATATATATCGCCGTGTGGTGGCGTCTTAAGAGAATCTATCACCCCATCTCATCCCGTGGGTGTCGTAAAAGTCGACAGAGGGAAAATGAAAACCAGGAGATGGGCAGCAGCATCTTCTTGGAACATCTTAATAAATAAACTTCCAAGCATGGCAACTATGGCAAAATCCCCTTAAATGAGAGCTACAAACGTTTGTTGCAATATATGAGGGAGGCCTATATTCAGTGGTGGACTAGTGATAGGCTGAAATGATGATGATAATGATGATGATGATGATTAATATATACATTAGAGAGAGGTTAGAAAGAGGTTTAAAACCGCAACAATATCCTCAGTGATGAGCTTTTTGGCATGAACCGCGACGTATAATGACCAAACGTACAGCCTAAAGCGTCTACCTCTGTGGTTCAAAGTTAAAGTCTAAATTTATTTTTGGTTGGTATAAAGTGTGGTGGCTTAAGAGAATCTACCACTCAAACTCAACTCACAAACAGACAGAGGAACAGAGAGAGTTACTTTCGCATTTATAATATAAGTGTGGATTAACATTGTTTTCTTCAGTTTATAATATAAGTGTGGATTAACATTGTTTTCTTCAGTTTAGTCTAATGAAAAAATTAAATGGAGCCAAGGCCCAAGTTCCGGAGCTGGCGAGAAGCCAATACTATTAATCATAAAGTTCTGTATCTTGTCTCTGTGAGCGGGAGACATTCATCGTAACTTCAATGTTACAAATAATACTATGTGTACAGGTACCTTATAATAATAAATATATGAATACTGTTTTTGTGTTTATAATGATTCTTTTATAGAAGATTAAGACGAAACGAGCAAATAGTTAGACGAGCGTTACACATACCATCACGTGATGGTAAGTGTAACGTAAACATCAGCCTGATGGTAAGTGTAACGTCTTCCCATAACAAATCCTGTGTCACCAAGAATACATCTGTATGACTATTAAGTCTCATATGCACACTACACAGTTATTTTTGCACACTACTGTTTGATAGCAGAATATGTATAAGTATTTTACTACCAGTAGAACACACGTAAACCAATGCATTTAAGATCTGGGTGTATTTTGTTCGTTCCGTCTCTTTCACTGTCTCTTTGAAATATACTCCCTAATGCACCTAATCTCATAGCATAAGCGTCAGTCAAAATTCTATATTCATCATCATTTCAGCCTATCACTAGTCCACTGCTGAACATAGGCCTCCCCCACAGATTGCTACAAAAGTTTGTAGCTCTGATTTTGGGGGGAATTTCGCCATAGTTGCCTACGCTTGGCAGGCGGGTTGGCAACCGCAGTTTATTTATTCCGATATTCTACGAAGATGCTGCTGCCCATCTTCTGGTTTTAATTTTCCTTCTGTCGACTTTCACGACACCCACGGGATGAGATGGGGATGGAAGATTCTCTTAAGCCGCCACCACACGGCGCATAGCACACATCATTGTGATGTGTGTATAGTCGTTATGATTTTATTCTGCTAGAATAAAGGCCATACAATACCTTAGTCGCCTCTTACGACACCTCGGTAGGAAAGAGATAGGCGCTATTCTACTCTGCTGGACACCTAACGGGTTAAATAAAACCATTAAAAGTCGATACAATGCCTCGAATTGCTCACGTAAATGGTAAAATAACAGTCTATTGAGCTCATTCAACCTCTTAATTTACTGAATTCGATATTGAGACAAATTGCGTCCATTGAAAACAAAATGTGGAAACTCCATTTTCTACCTTGTTATTAATGGGTGTCATCGAACGTCTGATTCAGCGTTGAGAGAAATAAAATGGGTGATATAATTCACTTCGTCACCTTTTTATAAATCTATTGCGTGGCTTAATAGTCAACGATTAGCTAAGTAGTAAGGGTCCAGGTTGTATTCCAGTGCGAAGCCAATATAAAAGCAACACACAAATTTTTTGATATCGATATTTTACCTTCCAAAAGTAATCGGAAGTTTTTGCTGTTATTGAAATTGTTCTGAAGAACATTATGAACTTTATAATTAATTAATAGCCGCAAAGCAAACAGGAAAGAATTTCACCAAATTGACGAGAGAGAGAGATAGAGAGAGAGAGATGGAGAGAATGAGAGAGTATTAAATAAAGCCATTCGACTAATGTGGGCTAAGTTTTAATACGCATCATACTTCACAATTAGCTTAACATTACACAAGCGATTTGCCCGCTTTTCGCCTAAATGTGAAATATTATAATCTTAAAGAACTAAGCATTTACTTTTTAAAAAAAACCAGTTAAGCCCCGCGGTTTCACCCGCGTAAAAAAGCTGACCCCGATCAATGACATACATACGAGTATATACTTCCTTCTTATTTTTTTTTTATTTAATAAAGTGACGGAACGAGCAAAACGTTCACCCGATGATAAGTGCAACGTCAATCTGGCAATGACTTAACTAGAGACATGACATTTATAGTCGTAATGTTCAAAAGACCATGATAACATCGACGGCACGGTAGGCTCAATGGCTAAGCGATTGTCGTTTGTGCTATGTTTAGCGGGTTCGATTCCCGCACGGGAGAAATATTAGGATGACCTACTGATAGTTGTTCCGAGTCTAGGTATTTGTGCATGTGTTATTTATAGAGCACTTCAAAATATTCATAATATGCTTGAATTTCCACGATTAATATATAAATAGTGGATAGATTTTTTCCCTGGGCAAAAACTTTGACAAGTGACAACGACATTCTTTCATTTTGACGTCTGCAGCGAGTGTGGTGTTGCGACCTACTCTTGTCCTCCAAAAACACAATGATTCACATTTATCTCAGCTGTTACATACAGCGTCGCGCCAACTGCTTTGTTGTATCATTGCATTATTACTATAAGCTATTTACAAGTGCATACAAAACATTCAGTGCGCGTAAGTATATAATAAAAATATATAATTTTATAGGTTTCGAACATCTGTTTAAAACCTCAAAGTTATCGATTGCATAGAAAATATTATAGTGCCGCAAACACAGTCAATCCTAGTGATGCTTCGTTTCTTCTATACAAGTAAATATAATTAAAGTGTGCTTGACACCACACTGTGCCCGTCACCCTGAGACATCAGTTCTTAAGTCTCAAATGCCCAGTGATTACGCTAGCTCACAGTGCCCTTCAAACCTGAAACACAGTAATGCTTGCACACTACTGATTCACGTCAGAATAACTGGCCCTGGGGTGGTGCCTACCTTGACAGATTCGTGCATAGGAATCCTACCACCAGGAAAAAATAGTTAAAGTTTGTACAGACAAAGCTAAAATTTATGTATAATATATGTTACAAGCACATTACATTGAAATAAAATAAAAAAGTTCAATATTTACGTTCATACGCTGACAATAGAAGAAGCGAAAGATATGTGTCAGGGTCGTAGCGAGCGGAAAGATACGGTCTCTGCCTACCCCAATGGGAAAGAGGCGTAACTGTATGTATTTGTGCACGTTCGTACTATCAGTGCCCATCACAAAACAGTCAGTCGTTTGTTTAAGTTTATACTGCCAATGTCAAAAACACATAGTAGTCTATGGTCAAACAGTCGCGCAGAGTAGAGACTGTCACAATAGAATTTTAAAATCTTTCCACTAAATAATTACTCAACTATTTCGACCATAGGGCTATCATATATTCCTCGTGTAAATGACAGATAACAAATACAATAACAGCTATTAATTATTAACTACGTTCTCCTGACAAAGGAACAGCTAAGTTGATGATGGTAATGAAAAAGCAATTACAACCTCCCCTTTAAATGTACACAAAGCTTTCCATTCAATTAAATGTAATTGAAACGTAAACTTAAGGCGCCCTACAAACGTACTATTAAATGGAGCTCCTTTCACGCGGCGACCGAGGACTGTGTTCAATTGAAAATATTTATAGGAATAAAGAAAATTGAAGTGTCCGTTTGTAATAACAAAATAACAGCTTTTTATTCAAAGCTTATAAAAATAAACACGGTAAAAAAAAAAACAATTTTTAAAATTTATGTCTGTCTGTATGTTCCGGATAATCTTCCGAAACGGCTGGTTTTGGCAGGTGCTTCCATTGACAGATAGCTGATATTATAGCGAGTAACTGAGGGCTACATTTATTTAAGAAAAATAAATAGGGTTTCGCGCAAAAGAATTAAAACCTCAAAATACGATTCTTATAAGAAAAGTATTGTATATCATCGATCAAGGTCGGGGGGTGAAACCGCCGGGCACAGCTAGTTTAGAAATATAATCAAGCTCAATTGTTTAACCACGAATAGATAAAGCTGTTTGTCGGCTCGTTTGACACAATAACTAAGTGAATGGTTCCTGAACCGTTGGTTACGGACTTTATATTTATATATATATATATACTATATATATATATATATATATATATATATATATATATATAAAGTGACAAGACGAACAGAACATTAAACTGGTGGTAAGTGAAACGTCTGCCCACGCTGCTAACGAATGCTGAGACATAATTTACAAGTCTCATACGAGTATTATGTCCAGTCATTAATTACACTATTTATTGCCCCTCAGATCAAAACATTTCAGACAGTAATGTTTGCACACTACTGTCTCACCGCGGCTTTAGGTTTCCTTCTGGCGATTACGATCATGGCCATCTTCTGGATTAGATACGTTTTTCGCATTTGTAAAGTTATTTTATTATTATGCACAAAATATATACAATATATAGCACCACAATCAAACAATATGCAACATTTTTGAACAGCATATATGCGGCATGGAGAAGATCTTCGAATATCGAATAATACGGCGTTACCGTCCAGTGAAAACGTGGCATTACGTTTTCACAGGACGTAACGCCGTCTTCACAAAGCGTTAAAAGAATATTTAAAAAAAAAACTGTATTTCGTAATGGGTCCCGATAAATCAAGTCTTTTTAGTATATTCCTGGGATAAAATCATGTTCTAGAATATGGCACTGAGTCGATAATAACATAATAATTTTATTCGTCGTCGTCGTCGTTTCAGCCTATCAATAGTCCACTGCTGAACATAGGCCTCCCTCATAGATTGCCACAAAAGTTTGTAGCTCTCGTTTTGGCGGGATTTTGCCATAGTTGCCACGCTTGGCAGACGGGTTGGCAACCGCAGTTTATTTATTCAGATGTTCCAGCAAGATGCTGCTGCCCATCTCCTGGTTTTCATTTTCCCTCTGTCGACTTTTACGACACCCACGGGATGAGATGGGGTGGTAGATTCTCTTAGGCCGCTACCACACGGCCAATTTTATTCACCAGACACTAAATAGGCACTAGGCACTGACAGAGCGTCTTACAATGGTACGATTTGCCGACAATGGTCCCGACAGAATATCAACGCCGCAGCAAGACTGTTTTAGCATGCTCCTGACCTGTTCGTTGCAGCAATCCAATATGTATTGCAATACATTTAATATCTATTGTATACACTATATTTATAGTGTAATTGTATACACTATATATATAGTGTATTGATTTGTAGCTATGAATTATGTATTTTTCTTTCTAACTGCTACGCATAATAGTCGGATAGCCGAATGCAGTACCAGACAACCATCACCTTTTCATATTCAAACTATTTCGCCATATATCGGAAGCTGCTAACTGGATTTGTTTTCGTATATCTTTTCCCGTAGTCAAACTTAATGATAGCCATGGGGCGATACAGGCTTTAAGACGATATCTTTTCCTTTCTTCGAGAAACAAGTACAACATAAGATTACACAACTATTTATCTATATTTTACTTTGTGTAATTTTTCTATTTGCTGTATTTTCTGTGAAATCTGAGTAGAAATAGAAATTCTATTCCATCGATGCACGCACGTCAGTCTTAACTAATGCACGAATCAAGAAGTCATGGATAATCTATCATCGATGTTCAAACAACCGCTCGGTTTAATCTAAAATGGTATGTCAATTACAAAATAAATAGAATACATCAAATATATTGACTTTGGCTGATGTGATTGTTCTTATATTACACGAGAATACCAAATCACTGACATAAGATATAACAGTTGTATTATGAATGCATTAGCTTAATAGTTTTGAAATGCCTTGCCAAATGTGTTTAAAATTCTGTTTAAGAATATTTTTATTCTTCTATTTTCTTGGCTTCGTTTCTTCTAACTGCAATATTATCAAAAATTATTTTTAGTAGTAACTGATGCGTCAGTTATATTGCAAACGACATTATAAAAATAGCTCTAGTAGATTAAATACCGGGAATCACATGTGAAAACTTTTTAAAATAGACACTACTCATCTAGTTGGCACAAAAACAAATGCAGGCGCGCAAATGTTTGTGATACAATATAATATTTACAGACGCTGCCAATTTTAACGTATGTACATCTAATTGGAAGATGGCATATTTAATTTTCTGCGTTGTGTTATTCAGGGAGCACTATGTAGTCTGTCATTTCGAAGGGCTCACTCTACTACTCTTTCACTGGTGGTAGGATTCCTATGCAGGAATCCGTCTAGGTAGATACAACCCCAGGGCCAGTTATTCTGCCGTGAATCAGTAGTATGTAGACATTACAGTGTTTCGGTATGAAGGGCACTGAGAGCTATTGTAATCACTGGGCGTATGAGACTTATGAACTGATGTCTCAATGTAACGAGCGCAGTGTGGTGCCACTCGTTGTTCTGGGTGACACAGGCATTGGTTATGGGCAGAAGTTGCACTTACCATCAGGTGAACGATTTGCTGGTATCATCACTTTATCCAATAAAAAAAACAGAAAGTATAGATTGTTCGCTAACTGCGGCATTCGAGCAACCAAAACACAGTCAATTGCGCAAGAGTTATTATAGTATACAAGTGTACGCGCAGACACAGCGACACTAACTAGTCCTCCCCAACCCTTGCCCGTTACATCGGGCTTATGCGAAAAGATCGGAAGAATAATTGGGTGGCACCCAGGGCCAGTTATTCTGCCGGACAGGGCATATGCGACTTAAGAACTGATGTCTAAGGTCCAGGCGCAGTGTGACAGCAATTGTTAGGGGCAAACGTTGCCCTTACCATCAGGTGAACGTTTTCCTCGTTTCGTCACTTAATCCAATAAAAAAAGGCCATGATGCAGTTTTGGAGACCCGTGGACTATTGTACAAATGTCGACTCCGTCAAGGATTCTGGCTCCAAATTTTACAATTATATTTTGTGTGGATGGCAGCCGAACATAATTTACCACCCTATCTCATCCCGTGAGTGTCGTAAAAGTCGGCAGAGGGAAAATTAAAACCAGAAGACGGGCAGCAGCATCTTCCTGGGACATCTGAATAAATAGACTGCGGTTGCCCACCTGCCTGCCAAGCGTAGGCAACTATGGCATAATCCCCCCAAAATGAGAGCTACTAACTTTTGGTAATATATGGAGGAGGCCATGTTCAGCAGTGGACTAGCGATAGGCTGAAATAGCGATGATGGATGATGATACTTTCGCAATGCTGTAATTAAAAAAATGCCTATATATTTATACTATATACTAGCGGAACAGCAACGGCTTCGCGCGAAACTTATTGTTGTATTAAAGACTGTATAGAGAAAAACAACTGTATAGAGCTTAAAAAATAAATGTGAATTTTGTGCCAGACGATCATGTCGATGTACATTCAGTCGTCATTAAGTAATAACTAAGTTTTTTGTTTATTTCCTCATTATTTATTTACTTGTTTATACAGGGTAATTCGTAATGTCCTATATATCCCGGCAGGCTGGGCTTCGGGACGATGTGTATATGCCCCAAAAATATAATGAGCCTCGTAGCGTGATACCTGTAGGAGATATGTCGACTTAAAGAATTTGCTTAAAACTCGTAGCTGACTACCCTATTATACAGCTGATCGAGGCAATGAACTCATAAATTTAATTGGGCGTTTTTCCATTGAGCTGCCATCGAAAGAACTTGCAAGTGCTGGGATAACATGAAGCTTAAGGAAATCTGTTGCGAAATAAATCTTTTAGTATGACGCCGTAATAGGGTAACATAAATTAAACGGAGAAGAAAACGTACTCGTATATTGAATTTGTCTGTCTCGGGGCAACGACTTTCTGACTTAGGGTCGCGTAAAGTCTTACAAAACAAATAATTTTAAAGTTTTGTACAGAAATATTTAGTATTCAACTTTGTCATTAAAACTTCACCGTTGTGTTTATCAGATCAAAGTAGCATGGGTAAGTGCCGGGATGTTATACCAATTTTGAATAATGTTGTATATGTGGCTTTGTGGTATTCTTTATTTATGACTAAATCTATTACTGTAGGCAGAATGCTAACTTATTTCCACAATTACTAAAATGGAAACTGCTGAAGGAGACATGATATATTCTACGAACATTCTGTTTTATTGCTAAAAAATTCTGAGCGTAAAGTTTGGGAAAAATCCCAAACTTTACGCTCTGGTTTTTTTTTTATAACATTTATTAAAAACGATAACGTGACATTTATTGTAACATAAAATCGAATTTCTCGAATCCCTTTATTATCTGCACGGATTGGAGATACGAATTTTCATTCAATTAAAAATAATGTGCAACCGTTCATTATTTGTTAACGACCCGGCGGAACAATGCGGCAGCGGCGCTTCACTTGAATTGATGATTAGGAACCCTTTCGCGTATGTCTGATTGTTTGTTTGGATTTCGGGATAAACGTTAATTTCTATTTTATTTGTAGCGCATTGACTCCATGACTGAGTATGGCCGCATATATAGTCACGGATGCAACTTTCAACGGACTTTCGAACACTTCTTGTATTTTTTTTTAATATTTATTTACACTTTATTGTACAAACTGTCCAAACGACGGACTTAATGCCATATGACATTTTCTACCAGTCAACCAGAAAGTTAGTGGGAAAAGCGTGTACGGCGTGTATGTATGTGTGTGTATAACTATATATAAAGAACAGTATACTAAACAAAAATATACAAAGTAATATAAAAAACAAGTGTCCAATGAGCTCGAATAGTGCAATTTCAGCTTAATTTTAAAAGACCACTTGTTCGGAGATTTCCTTATGTTTAACGGAAGCGCATTCCAGAGTCGGGCCGCTGTTACAACAAAGGAGTTAGATAGAAAACCAGTGCGGTGAGGGAGAATTTGGAGTACGAGATTGCCATGAGACCGAAGATTGCTTTCATGGGAGGAACCCAAGTATTGAAATTTAGATTTTAAATACTCTGGGGCAAATGGATCATTAAGGATTGTGAATAGATGCAGAGAATTCTAAATTCTCTCCGTTGCGGAATGCTCAACCATTTCAGTTGAGAACGATAATGAGATATATGGTCATACTTACGAAGACCGAAAACGAAACGGATACAATTGTTGAGTATTCGATCCAATTTGATGAGAATTTCAAGATTTGCATCTAAGTAGCACACATCAGCATAATCAAAAAGGGGAAATATAAGGGACTGAATAAGCAGTTTTTTCAAGATGGTAAAAAGTTTTTAAATCTATACAATTGCCTCAGAGTACCGTAGGCTTTACGAAACGAATCTTTACGGCTTTAAAGTATAATAAAACATAATAAATTTATTTCTCACTTACTATACATAAAGTATTTAATTTTCATGTCAATAGAATAAATTAAATAGTTTTTACGTAAAATTGGGAACAGACAAACAGACAGCAAAAATTGTAAGATTTTGTCAAGTAATAAAACCATTTTTTTTATATTACCGACAGAGATTTATACAGTTTATCAGATCAAAGTAGCATGGGTAGCTGCCGGGATGCTGCCAATTATGAATAATTTTCTATATATATAAAATTGAATACTAAAAATGTCCAAACAAAACTTTAAAATTATTTGTTACGTAGACTTCAGTGGTGTACATTGCCTAATGTTTTAGTGGTGGAGGGTATCTGGTGGCGGTTCCCGGGGTGTTAGTTTGCTCGTGGACGCTACTGAGGGAGGGCGGGCGGTGCTCTTCAAAACTAGGTGATATACACCGTTTTATTTTTTTCGAGGGGATCTTAGCAAGTTCACTTTCCTTCCTTCATTATAATAAATTTCCTCAGAATATCGCCTGATTCTATTAATTATATGCATTTTTAATTAAACATACATGTTTTTTATTGTATAAAGTGGCGAGACAAGCAAAACGTTCACCTGATTGTAAGTGCAACGTCTGTCCATAACAGATGTTGTACACGCTGTCGTTATAAATATTCCGTCAGTTGTCGTCATAACCATCATTTAAGCCTATCACTAGTCCACTGCTGAACATAGGCCTCCCCCATAGATTGCCACAAAATTTTGTAGCTCTCATTTAGGCGGGATTTTGCCATAGTTGCTAGGCAGGCGGGATGGCATACGCAGTTTATTTCTACTGTTTTTAATTTTCCCTCTCACAATTTTTACGACACCCACGGGAGGACATGGGATGGTAGATTATCTAAAGCTGCTACCACAGCGGAGTAAAAGATGTATTATTATACGAAATAAAATAAGACGACAATTAACGTTAAAGGAGAATCGTAAACTACGCTGATACGATAAACATTGTTATGTAACGGTAAATTTTTTATATATTCACCGAAATGCCTTACAATTGCATTATAAAATTGAATAATGTTAACAACATAACTTAAAAATTGAAAAAAGTAAAGTTTCAGCCTATCAATGTCCCACTGCTGAGCACAGGCCTCCTCTAATTTCTGAGAGGGTTTTTGAACTAGGAAGAATCCGCCACGCTGCTCCAATGCGCCAATTCACCTGATGGTTAGTGCAACGTCTGCCCATAACAAATGCTGTGCCACCCAGAAAATTTCTGTGTGACACCGCACTGTGCCCATCACCCTGAGACATCAGTTCTTAAGTCTCATATGCCCAGTGACTACGCTAGCTCACAGTGCCCTTCAAACCGAAACACAGTAATGTTTACACACTACTGCTTCACGGCAGAATAACTGGCCCTGGGGCTGTACCTACCTAGACGGACTCCTGCATAGGAATCCTACCACCAGTAAAAACTGCACATGTCTTCGAAATATTTATTATTTCTCAGACATGCAGGTTTCTTCACGATGTTTTCCTTCACCGCCGAGCACGTGGTAAGTCAGCACTTAAAATTGCAATTAACAATTTTAGTAGTGCCGGCACCGGGGCTCGGTCACTCGCATACTATGAAATTTAAAGCGAGCGCCTAGCCCCTGAGCTACCACGGCCCTAATATAATAACTTAAAGATTTCTTATATTTACGCGAATACTACACATTTAAATAAATCCAAATTTAACGGATTTTATCGCGTTTAATTTGGAACTATTTATAACCTGACGTTTCGAGCGCTTTACAGCGCCCATAGCCACGGGAGAACCGAGGTGACAGATGTATTGATGTCATATTTAAATCGGAGTACCTGCAGCTCCATAACTAAAGTTAAAAATAAACCGTGTGGTGGCGGCTCGTTAAAAGAATACTGCCACTCCATCTCACCCAATGGATCTCGTAAAAGGCGCGTAAGGAATTAAACTACACTGCGCACCCAACAGCGCATGGTGGCGATGGGCTCACCACCTATAACACCAAGTGCATTATATTGTTTTGGTGAAACGTGGATTGTGGCAATCATCTGTTTTTGCAGTGAGTGTCCAGTCTCTGACTACCCCGTATGGGATACAGTCGTGATCTTATGCATGTATGTATGTATGTAAAAATAGACACCAGCAGGCGTAATTCAATAGAGAGCGATACGGGTGGCGGCGAGGCAAGCGCTACTATTATTTATACTATCGATTCAACTCGTTCAAGAGCAGCGCATGATGCTGTCTGTATTAAGAAACGGAAAAGTTAAAAATAACAGTTTGAATGTCAACATGGCAAGAAGACACGACAAAGGTGAAGGGACTAAAGGTATACTACGCCGCAGGTGCCGAGTTGGAATCCTAGCCAGATCCAACATTTGTGCAAAATAACAAATTGACCCCGTATCTCTGACACTGCATCTCGGGCAACACCGATATAATCGATTATAGTTGTAGGATTCCTATGCAGGAATTCGTCTAGCCAGGCACCACCGCAGTACTTCTGCCTTATAAATATTACGAGTATTTCTAATTTTTTGAGCAATTGCATATTGCAAGCATTTTGCAGCAATCAACCTGCCCTTCTTGCAAACCACCTTACTGGTGGCAGGATTCCTATGCAGGAATCCGTCTAGGTAGGTACCACCCCAGGGCCGGTTATTCTGCCGTGAAGCGGTAGAGTGCAAACATTACTGTGTTTCGGTTTGAAGGACACTGAGAGCTAGCGTAATCACTGGGCATATGATTCCAGGGCGGTTATCACCGCCCAGTTACCGACACACAAGTCGACAGTCCCAGACTCCCTCGGACGGTCATTAGATGACTTCAGATAATAATTTTATGGAGATATTCACAGTAGCGCAAGCACGCTTGCGAACGCAATAGTCCGAATTTAGATGTTTAGTAGGAGTTTATATTTATGTATTTATGTTTGGGTCAAACCAAACCTGACACGCGGGCGCCGGGCCCGCGAGCACTGCATCCGATGAAGCTGTAAAAGCCAAAAGGCTAACAGCGATTACTTCACCGAAATTATATGGGCATATGAAACTTAAGAACTGATGTCTCAGGGTGACGGGCGCAGTGTGGTGTCACACAGTACACAGTTTCTGGGTGACACAGCATTAGTTATGGGCAAACGTTACACTTACCATCAGGTGAACGTTTTGCTCGTTCCGTCACTTTTATGAAATAAAAAAAAACTATGACAATAACAACTTACAACAACGTTTTTAAAGTTTTTTTATAAACGTTCCCACAAACTTTGAATTCTCTGTAAGTATCGTGGGTATATGATGATACATCATCATCAGTTCAGCCTATCACTAGTCCACTGCTGAACGTAGCCCTCCTCTATAGATAGCCACATAGGTTTTTAGCTCTCATTTTTTGGAGATTTTGCCATTTACGACATTGAGATTACGACACCCATGGGATGGGGTGGTAGATTCTCTTTAGCCGTGGGTATGCTTCCAGACAAATTATACACACACAGCCACCAAGAGCTGAAATAACAATGTAGGCCATACAAATACTTGTTCTGTGCGGGAATCAAACCTGCAGCCTCGTAGAAAGAGACAAGACACAAGACAAGAGAGAGACACAAGGACAATGATAACGCAACCAGACTCAAAAATCTACAGTTTATGCTTTCACACAAATGTTGGAGACTGGGATTCAAATCAGGAGCCGCGGCGTAGAAGTCACGCACAACGCAGTCGCCACACATAAAATATCGTAAATCAATAAAGCAATAAGCTCAACCAGCTGGAATAATAATGATGAACGGACGAGCATACATACAGTCACGCATTTTCCTATATATGGGATAAGCAGGGGCCACACTTTTCGCACGAGGAATCGAGACGTGACGGATGGATTCTTACTCCCCAT
Organism: Luehdorfia chinensis; assembly: GCA_019845155.1. Lineage (NCBI taxonomy): Eukaryota > Metazoa > Arthropoda > Insecta > Lepidoptera > Papilionidae > Luehdorfia > Luehdorfia chinensis. Next base: position 151,549 of record JAHVAK010000226.1, read on the forward strand.
TGCATTCCCACGAGCAGTATAGTGACAGCATTGCATAGGATAGGATCGTGCAGAATAACACGAATAAAGGCTGTCCGTACAATGCCTTAGTCGCCTCTTACGACACCTCTGTAGGATAGAGGTAACTAACAATTACTTACAAATTAGATTTACGTAAACATCTCGCCGAATAGATTTAATTTTAGATGTAATCGTGTTTATTGGCGGTGGATCCGCAATAATTTACGACGAATTGATTCGTTGATTAAATAATCAAGAGAAAATAGAGCTATTGCCGATAAAACATTCCTGAATCCATTAAATCTGACAGACATTTATTTACACGATACTATTTTACAAAGTACTCGTGCAGCCGTCAATCGATAACCAGTACCCATAGTGCCGTGTCTGGTAACCGAATCGATTAAAAAAGAAAAAGAAACTGGACGTGTCCTCGTTCGAGAAAAAGAAAAAGACCATCGTCGCATAATATTCCAAGTTCAAAAACCTTGTTACTATTTTGAAAAGGCGTATAACCAATACTGGGGTGATAATAGAATATTACTACATCATCATCATCATCATTTCAGCCTACCATTAATCCACTACTGAATATAGGCAAAATGGGGGACCATTTTGCCATAGTTCCCACGCTTCACAGGCAACAGTTAATAGCAGTTTTATTATTTAGATGTTCCAGAAAAATGCTGCTGCCTATCTTCTGGTTTTAATTTTCTTCAAACTATTACGACGCCGGAATGAGATGGGGTGGTAGATTCTCTTAAGCCACCGTCACACGGTCACAATAACTTTGCACAATAGCCGAAAAAAGCGAGCCAGTAAGCTTAACTGATATTTAAATATTGCGCGAAGAAACAGATATCTTCATTTCTCATATCACACAGATTTCGGCTGCCGAAACCTATAAACTAACGAGGAAATGACAGCCTACCAATATCACAGCGGTGAAAGAGAGTTGACGAAAGTCCGCAGTACCTACTTCATTGCGACTTGGTGCACTTCATTTCAATATTTATTTCTCACTAGCTGTGCCCCGCGGTTTTCCCCGCGTAAAAGAAGCCACCTCCGATCGACGATATACATATATATATACTTCCCTATTTAAATCCGATTTTGGAGTCTTAATTTTTTATTTTATAAAGTGACAAAACGAGCAAAACGTTCACCTGATGGCGAGTTCAACGTCTACCCATAACAAATGCTGTGTCAACCAGATTATTTCTGTGTCACCACACTGCGCCCGTCACCCAGAGACATAAGTTCTTAAGTCTCATATGCCCAGTGATTACGCTAGCTCACAGTGCCATTCGAACCGAAACACAGCAATGTTTGCACACTACTGCTTCACGACAGAATAACTAGCGCGGAACCCTAATTATATTTAAAAAATTAAAGTGACCTAAATTACCCGCTGCAATATCAGCTATCCGTCAGTGAAAGTGTCGTCAAAATCGGTCTAGCCATTTCGGAGATGAGCCGGAACAAACATACAGACAAACATTTTAAAAATAGTTATTTTCTTATAAGTACCGTACATACTTTCATATTCATTGAGTAAAAAATTTTAAATTTTGTTATTAAAAAGTTAAAAACAGACACTTCAATTTTATTTATTTGTATACATTCGCCGCCGAGCACGTGGTAACTTGTTGACATTTAATAATTTTAGCGGTATCTGCGCCGGGAATCGAAGTTAGTTTAGTTCGTTTAGTTATCGACTTTCGTATAATAAGAAATTCAAGGCGTGCGCTCAGCCCGTATGATACAACTAATAGTATGCCAAAGTGCCCATGGGAGGCCTATGTTCAGCAGTGGACTAGTGATAGGCTGAAGTGATAATGATGATGATAATGATTCTTAATGTAGATTTTGACGTTCATAAGAACTTTAAACATGCCTAAATTGAATAAAGAAATTTTGACTTACTTTCCAGATAAGCTGTAGTTCTCGTTTTTATTGTTGTCATATACTGATGATTGTGATAAAACGTCTAATTGAAACAAAAACTAAGAAGTAATGAAATACGGGAAACAAATTAGGAAGTGAATGTGTAGAAAAAGTATTTCTTTTGACCTCCATCAAAGATAAAAATCAAGGCAACGTAGTCGTTCAAACTATTCGTGTCCCCGGAAATGTAACTAAACGAACGTATCAAAAATATACTGCGCTTATAATAAAACAGAAACAAAGTCAACAAAACTATAAATGAAACATAAAGAAAACTAAAGCCGCGTTGCGAACACATGTTTCACGCAACGGAATCATTATTTTCGTATTTATATTTAAAAAAAAACATCGGTATATTCTCGGCGTCCGTTGCTCTTAACATTCCTTGTCAAGGATCACGACATATTCGCACGTACTTGTTAAAGTATGCTCAATGTACTAGAATTTTACGGCAGAAATGGCTAGGTCGGACAATTAACGTACAGTCTGAACTGAATTATAAAGTACAGCGACCGGGGCGTCGCTTCGCACTGGTAGTGCATACTTTATTTGGACAAAAAGAACATCAACAAATCCTTATACTGACATTTTTTGTAGCGACTGTTCTCATCGGCGGCTCTGCAGCTGGTCAGATAAGATTCATAACTTAACGATAGGTCCGATTAGAATAATTTAAAAAGGAATTTACATGTACATAATCAACCTTGAAAATGAAACTATTATAGTAGGATAATACGTTTTGATTGACTAATTTGAACAAACAGCGGTTATTGTGACTTAACTATAATAGTTGGACATAAAGATTCGCGGACTTTTTTGAGGGTAATGATGAGTACTATGAAAATAATGCAAGTTAAAATTTTGATACCTTGATTTACATCATAGGAATTTTCGAAGGGATCTCAGTTTTTTTTTAAATTAAATACAGTTCATGTTAGTCGCTGATAATATAGCTGTATATAGGTGAAAGAATTTTTAAAATCGGTTCAGAAGTTTTGAGTTTATTCATTACAACCAAACAAACATACGAAAAATCAAATCTTTTCTCTTTACAAAATTAGTTTAAAAAAATGAAGTCTGATTTCGATCACGGTAAACCGAAATCAAAGGAAAGCTAAATACTTTTAAAGATAAAGAAATCGTCGTCGTCGTTTCAGCCTATCACTAGTCCACTGCTGAACATAGGCCTCCCCCATAAATTGCCACAAAACTTAGTAGCTCTCATTTTGAGGGAATTGGCCATAGTTTATTTATTCAGATGTTCCCGGAAGATGCTGCTGCCCATCTCCCGGCTTTTATTTTCCCTCTGTCGACTTTTACTTCACCCACGGGATGAGATGGAGTGGTAGATTCTCTTAAACCGCTACACCGCCACACGGCAAGGCATAAACGGATAATTACAACATATTTAAACCTTAAAAGTTACTAATTCATGAGCTGTACAAATATAAATTATAATTAAATACCCACGACTCAGCAAACAAGTATGCTGTCCCACGCGATAGTACAGTGATATTTTTTTGACGCGGATGATATTGCCTTTGCCTGTTGTAAAACTAATTTAAGGGAAAAAAAAAACACAAAAATGTAGGAGAATCGGAAGAGGAATACATACGGTGGACAGTTTAGAAGCTGTTGATGGTGATATACAACAGAAAAATGTAATTTTAGCCAGGAGCCTTGTTATTAGATGCCAGGTTATGGACTTCGTTCGAACAACATCTTCGATGGAAATTAACGAAAAATTTAAAAATATAATGATACCATTATATGAAAAAAAAAAAACACAATGACACCATTTTCGTCACCCGATTTACTAATCGATCTGAAAATTAAGTTTATATGCTAGTACTATAGATAAGCGGAGGCGTCGTTTCGCCGATGTGTCGCAGCTTTATGCGTCTATTAACTCATTCCCGGAGGCATACTAAAGATAAGCGGCGTATTAAACGCTGAGTACGTATGTATCCAGTAATTATAAAAAAAAATATCTGATGAAAAAGGAATACTTTTAAATTTTGTAGATCCTTTAGTGTTTAGTGGCTAGGCGCTCGCTTCAAATTTCATAGTACGCGGGTGACCTGGCATCGATTCCCAGTGCCGGCACCACTGAGATTGTTAATTGCAATTTTAATTGCTGATTTACCACGTGCTCAGCGGTGAACGAAAACATCGCGAGGAAAGCTGCATGTCTGAGAATTAAGAAATATTTCGAAGACATGTGAAGTCCGCCAACCCGCATTTCTTCCTACCTCGAAAACCCTCTCGGAAATGAGAGGAGGCCTGTGCCCCGCAGTGGGACATTTATAAGCTGTCACTTTTTATTTTACATTCTTTAGTGAATTGCTTTTAGATATTTTATTACTTTTGTTTGTTATCCATCTTATCTTTCTACTGTAATAAGCTGGAGTGTTTGTTTGTTTGAACGCGGTAAAAAATACTGATCCGACTTGGAAAAAAATATTTCTACATTAGACTACCCATTTATTAAGGAATGTTCAGGGCTAAAACTTCATGCTGTGTCTTTAAGGAGCCGAATATTGACAACCGGACATTGCCGGAGAGGGCCTAACTGTAAATGCACAGATCAGCGAGGTTTTACGCGGCCGAAACAGATGGGCACAGTTAGTCTATATATACAAAAACTGCTGCTTACTGGTGGTAGGATTCCTATGCAGGAATCCGTCTAGATAGGTACCACCCCAGGGCCAGTTATTCTGCCTTGAAACAGTAGTGTGCAAGAATCACTGTGTTTCGGTTTGATGGGTACTGAGAGCTAGCGTAATCACTGGGCATTTGAGACTTAAGAGCTGATGCCTCTGTGTGACACAGCATTTGTTGTGGGCGGACGTTGCACTTCCCATCAGGTTTCGTTTTGCTCGTTTCGTCACTTTTTACAATGAAAAAAACGCGTTAACGTCTGGAGCGATTTCGCTATTTCTTTTTTTTTAGTGTTTGTTATTGTCAGAAGAAGGCTTATGAAAGAAAAAAATAAGAAAGTTGCGCGGAAATATGAAAATTTAAGAAAACTTAACAACCATATTAACTTTTCTAATGTAATCTCAGCGCTTTTAACTACTGTCAGTCGTTTGACAGTTGGCGCGATTGACAGAATGCGCGCTGCAATTATCGCTTATAACAGATGCATCGGACGGAATCTTATTCATAAAATAATTAATTTATCATTTCTTAGTGCACATTTCACAGACGATTCAATCGGAACATTTATGAAAATATGTACAGTGAGTATTTTGAGAAGTATTTTTTTATCACGGTTAGTTCAGAGCTATCACGCCTAATATTAAAAGTTCAATTTAATATGGAGTTTTGATAAGTTTCGATTGACTGTTTTCATGGAATATTTTTTTAATAATACCATTGAATTCAATATTCATAGTTAAGACAGGACCACTGTCGGGTCGGCTAGTCTTTTAATAAATGAAAGTATCTAAGAATATTTTGGGACAGTTTCTTTTATAGTTAATATTACATCAACTGTTAAAAATTAAGCTAACATTCAAGACACTCAATAGACTTCAATATGACTAGAGGCCTAATTTTAGTAGTGTGGTAAATAGTCAGTCAAAATATTTATAGTTTAGGCTTATTGCGAACTCTCCGTTGTTGTCTGTGCGTCTATAATACTCGCAATTTAATCAAGTTTTTAAAGTGGTATTTAATTAACAAAATTGCGATAACACATTTTCTGAAGCCGATATAACAAGTTTAAACTTCTTAGAGAGCTTTTCTCCCTTTTCTTTTTATTGCATCGACGCAAGTTTCGATTCAGGATCATATCTTCTAATCCAGGTTTCATCCACGGTAACTATGAAGACAAATTTCCTTTAAATTACGTTTACACAGAGGCTCTTCTGCGAAGTTACAGCCCTCTGCCGTTTGTCAAGCAGCTTGAGCATTTTTGGTATCCAACTAGCAGCGACTTGTCTCATATACACCAGTTGTGGATGAGAGAGGTCGCTGCTAGTTGGAACATCACATCCATGATGTGAAGAATGTCTCTACTCCATTCTTCACTAATACATAGATCATCTGATATCTGTTACATTTCGATTCTGTGGTCCTCTAATACAAGCATTCCTTTTATTATGTTTCAAATCTTCGCCTAAGCTTGAGCTTAATGTTAACATTTTTCTGGTATCTAAAATATTCCAAATTTACAGAGGAAGTGTTTAAGTTTTTTTTTATAAGTAATGCATATAAAGATTCTCGAGATTGTACGCTGTAAATGGCCCCTTTAGCTCACTAGAACAATAAGGTTCCTTCGCCACTTCATAAGACCCAACGTAAAAATGGCGCTACACTACAAAAGTACGCAAAATATACAATTTTCGTTAAACTACAACAACAACTCGAAGGTAAGAATAAATACAGGTATCAAGTTTTAAGAAGAGAGGGCGATTATTAATTTTTAAGAGGTAAAAAACGAAATGTTAGGAATTTTGAACTTTAATCCATTTTCCTATTTAAGTTTTTATAAGTCTAATCCTATTATCATATTTTGATGGGGACTTGCCCATCTCCGGTCTGAATTATTTAGCAAGGCATATTTGAAATAGTTATTTTGTTATCTAAAATGTAATCAATAAAACTAATAGTGGCATCTATGGCTGTGTATTAAAAAATAAAAAGTTAGTTCTGGTTGAATCTCTCGAGCACGTTGTTTCATTATAGGTAATGGGCCCAGTGTATTAAGTTTTCTCGCGATATTTTACAAGTAAAAGTAAAAGTGATAAGACTGGTTGAATCTTTCAAACATATTGATTCATTATACCTTTTAACGAATTTTACAACACTAACGTGATGAAATGTATGATAAAGTATAAGATAAGTAAACTTGCAAACTTCCCAGAAAGAAAATTATCTGAAAATTATTCCAGTCTTATACCACTCTTGCAAAATGTCTTTTCTCCTTAACGCGTCGTTGACATAACTAACACGGCATTATATCAATAACGTTTCATTCTGTCACACAATCCCAGCGGGACTTTTTCAGGAAAAACTTCTTATCCGTCTAGGTAGTTACCACCACAGACCCAGTTGTTTTGCCGTGAAGCATTAGGGTGCAAAAATTACTGTGTTTCGGTTTGAATTTGAAGGACACTGTGAGCTAGTGTAATCACTGGGAATATGAGACTTAATAACTGATGTCTCAGGGTGATAGGCGCAGTGTGTTGTCACACAGAATTGTTCAGGTGAACGTTTTACTCCTTTCATCACTTTATACAATAAAAAAGACAAATACGTTATAACTGTCGTTTTGTTAATCCTTTGGTTATTTCCTACAATTTGTGCAAATTTTATATCGTAGCTCTAGCAGTTTTCAGTTTTCATTTTGTTTCGTTCAGACACATTGACACAGATTTTTTTACGAAGATTTATTTATTTGTAATGATACATAGGCCGTGTGGTGGCGGCTCGTTAAAAGAATACTACCACTCCATCTCATCCAATGGATCTCGTAAAAGGCGAGTAAGGAATTAAACTGCACTGTGCACACAACAGCCCATGGTGGCGATGGTCTCACAACCTATCACACCAAGTGCGTTATATTGTTTTGGTGAAACGTGGATTGTGGCAGTCATATGTATGGGATACAGTCGTGATCTTATGTATGTATGTATGTATGTAATGATACGTAATGATTATATACGTAGTAAGAATACTAAGTAGCAGCGTACTAAAGTTTATAAGCTTATTCGCAATTTAATTCCTTAACGGGTATTAATAATAATACTACTGGAATCAGATTACTAAAGAGAAGAATGGATGTAGAAATTAATTTAACTGTTTGGAAGAGAAATACTTTTAAAATGTTAATTTAATGCTGTATTAAATAATAAAGCAAGTATTCTTTATATTGACATTGAATAAAACCAATTAAAGGTGTATACGATTTTTTTTTTAATAAATTAACTTGAAATGAAGGCGATGTGAATTATTGGTCGATCGGGTGTCCAACAGCTTACATGTATGATACTCGTATGTTACATTAACACTTTGAACAGCAAATCCGTAAATACAAATGTTATACAAAAGTATTAATGGTGAAATATATTCGAAAGCACAAATCCCCGTTTACGACGATGTCATAACAGATAATACAAAAAAGTTTCATGGAATATTTATATCGTTAAAAGGATTCGATAAAATTTATGGTTCACTACGAAATTGTATCACACATATTACTAAACTATATATATCTGACTACATAATTGATTTTACAATAAAACAAAGGAAATTTACATCACATGAGTGAGTTCACCCAGTTTAAACGTAACCAATCAATTATTAGCTACCACATATTTCGTGTTAATCCTGAGAGAAACAGAATTGTGATGGTCACCTGCTGTAACTTTAAACAGCTACATGTAAGAATATGTTTTGTATAGACCGTTTTGTGGAAACATCAAGTAAAAAAAAAAAAAAATATTCCACTGCTGAACAAACCCCGGCCCCCCTTGTTTTTGAGAGGGCATCTCCTTGATCCTCCATGATCTCCTCCAAGTATTACTATTCTTCAGTCATTAAGGTTTCTTAACGATGTTTTCCTTCAACGCCGCCCATGTGGTCAGCACTTAAAATTGCAAGATAATTTTAAAGGTACAGACATTGGAGATCGAACTCAGATCAATCGCGTTGTATGAAATGAAGGCAGGTCACTAACAAGACGGAGAAAGATCGGATAACAGAGACAAATCTCATCCCAATACATCCAGACTCAAAAACGAATAATGTCTTTGGCTTATATTTATAATTAATTAGCCGTGTGGTAGCGGCGTAAGAGAATCTACCATCCCATCTCATCCCGTGGGTGTCGTAAAAGTCGACAGAGGGAAAATGAAAGCCAGGAGATGGGCAGCAGCATCATCCTGGAACATGTGAATAAATAAACTGCGGTTGCCAACCCGCCTGCCAAGCGTGGCAACTATGGCAAAATCCCCCCAAGTTAGAGCTTCAATTTTTTGTGGCAATCTGTGGGGGAGGCCTATGTTCAGCAGTGGACTAGTGATAGGCTGAAATGATGATGATGATGATGATATATTTATAACTCATCACCTACGAAATACAGTTAGGAACTTTGACCACTCAACCACGCGACCGTCGCAGTTTAGACGCTGCCCGTCACTTTATATTAAAACATAAAATCAATGAAAAATATGTGACGTCTTGCTACGTCTATTCTGATTCTTATTCTGATATAAAACGACTACATTACTTAGTTCATGTAGATTTTGCTGAAATATAAAGGATGATATCATCATCATCACCTTGTTAACACTAGCTAGCTTTGTTAAATATGAAATATTATAGAAAGTAAGATTTTCAATCGAATAATACACAGACAACGAAGCCATAATCTATTTCATTTACTACCTATGTCTTATGTGAGACATACTGATTCAGACATACTGATTCATTCATTTGATTCATTCTACACATTTGAAATCTTCTAAGGATTCGTCTGTGGATTTTTTTTTCTTCTTCTTCTTTTCAGCCTATCACTAGTCCACTGCTGAACACAGGCCTCCCCCATAGATTGCCACAAAAGTTTGTAGCTCTCATTTTGGGGGGGATTTGCCATAGTTGCCACGCTTGGCAGGCGGGTTGGCAACCACAGTTTATTTTTTTCAGATGTTCCAGAATGATGCTGCTGCCCATCTTTTGGTTTTCATTTTCCCTCTGTCGACTTTTACGACACCCACGGGATGAGATGGGGTGGTAGATTCTCTGAAGCCGCCACCACATTTCTTTTATACTTCATAATTATTTATATCTGAATTTATCGTGAGCGTTCTCGATAATAGTAACGTTGCTGAAAACGGAAGGACTGGAGAGGAAATACTTTAGAAACATCGAGATAAAACCTGGACAGATAAAGCATTAAAAGTGCGGTTGAAGAAGCTTTATGTGACATAATGACGATATGAATCAAGCGCTGAAAAACTTATTCAAAATGTTAATGCGTTTTATGGGATTACAAATCATACAAATGCTTTAGTACATAAACTGATATATTACTAAAATTTATGACTTTATTTTTTCAAATCCGTGTACTTGATATTAAAAAAAAAACAAAATATGAAGAAATGTGATCTCAGCTATTAAATTTCAGAAAAAAAATATGTCATTCTAGTTGTAATCTTATTTCTTAGTGTTGTTTTAATGTCGTTTCAGTTATAGTGTATAGTCCTTAAGATAGGTGTCTGGCAGTGTACGACACCTCGATAGGAAAGAAGTGCAAAGTAAGAATTATTTCCACACATCTTTGTCTTTTATATATTGGTCTGTTTTATCATACGCTTTATGTAATAATGTCTTTTTATCGTAATTGGTATCCGGTACTTTTCCATCACCATCGCAGCGTTTCACTCTTCATTTACTATGGTTATATTAAAGTGACGACCGCGTGGTCTAGTGGTCAGAGAACCTGACTTCTACGCTGCCGGAGTTGACATTTGTGCTAAAGCTAAAACACAAATTGTTGGTTTTTGAGTCTGGTTGTGTTGTGATTGTCCCCGTGGCTCTGACACTGCATCCTAGCCTACCTCGGATCTTATCGCATCAGCGTTACATCGGGCGGGTAGGTTGGGACGAGTGAGTGCCTCTGTGTTTGCGCGTACACTTGTGACACTATAATATCTCCTGCGCAGTTGATAGCTCTCGCCAACATATTTAAATAAATTTTCACTTTTCACTTAACATAATTGTTTAAAAGCATACCCTGCTAAAGTGCTGCGAAGTAATATACATTCATAAATATAGTCAAGCCTTTTTCCTAAATAAGGGGTAGGCAGAGACTGCACATATAGATTTTTTAACAAGCCTAAATTGAATAAACAAATTTTGACTTTAATATAACCTTAGTAAAATAAAGGTAAAACGCTACGATGGCGATGGAAAAGTACCGGATACCAATTACGTGAAAAAGTCATTGCTACATATAGCATATGATACAACAGACAAATATACATAAGACAAAGATGTGTGAAAACAATTCTTAATTTGCACTTACATGTCATGCCATAGAAAAAGTAGTGGTGGTAGGATTATTATACAGGAATCCGTCTAGCGGCCCTGGGGTGGTGTCAGTACCACCCCTGGGTCAGTGGTTCTGTCGTGAAGAGGCAGTGTGCAAGCATTACTGTATTTCGGTTTGAGCTAATGTTATCACTGGGCGAAGTGTAGTGCCACTCTGAAGTGATGGATTGTCATGAGGTTCTCTCTAAGGAAGCGAGGGGTCAGAGTTCAGGCAGGTGTTAGAAACAATCACAGTCTCAAAATGCATAATAAATATAATAAAAGAGAAGAAGTACAGTCAGCTACTAAAGTAAATCACCTTAATTTACAGTGTAAATAAATAATTATTAAGAACTTAATGCAACGAAAAGAAAATAAAAATCTCAAATTAAAAGCTACAAAATATTTTCGCAGCAGAGATTTGAACCATGAATGCGAACCAAAACTCATCGAAAGAGAAAGAGAGAGAGAGAGAGTTTTTTTATTGTATGTGTGAATGTTGTTAGCCCGGCGGCTTTTACAACTTCGTCGGAAGAGACTCGCGAGCAGAAGGCCCGCAAGTAAGGGTACAACGTCGCTGCTGGCGTTGACTCGGCGCTCTGCGTCTCGACGTCGCTCTGCTGCTCCGCTGTACTCCGACCCCTATAGACGAATGGAATCCGACTAACATGGGGGGGGGGAGAGAGTTCGTGCGGAATGACACGATTCTTATCTGTCACTTTCGTCGATTCTGTCCCAAATATCGTCCAATATGACTTTTGGCGCCAACTACAAAAGTGGCGGTAGTATTTTTATTCAATTTTATAATTTCTGTCTACATTTGGAGTTTTGATGTTTAATATTGATAGTTTATTATGCAGCAAGTGCTCCTGAAAGTGTACAGTGATTGGAAAATTCAATTCAAGACCAAAATTGTGCTTTTCGTTTTGTCTCTGTCAGTCCAGCAAATCTTCTGTAAAAGTCAATTATCATTTTAACTACAATAGTTACAATAGTTTATACCTGTTTCCATTAAAAATAAATAGCATATCATACCCTCCAATATTTTATTTTTATTTTTTATTAATTTCGAATTGTTAGGGGCAGACATTGCAATTACCATTACGTCAACGTTTTGCTCGTCTCGTCACTTTATCGAAAAAATAAGTAAACTCTTGTTTCCGGCCGGTTTAACTCTGATATAGTGTTATTATTCAAACCGTTTTTAATTTTAACAGCTTTAAACAAACCTAAATTTAATCACTTCCAGTCAATTAGATTTTTCATATATTTTCGTTCTTATTGAATAAAAAATATATAATTTTTTCATCAACGAAGGCTTCGTCATTGTCAAGAGATAATTATGAATGGTTTTATGGATTAATTTTGATGCTAATGCTGAAGGTTAGGGTAGCGGGAGTCTTGGTAGCCTGATGTAGATTTAACGCGTCATAAGCCGCCATGCCGCCAGTCCCCCGTCTTTTGACGTCATTGATTTAATTAACGCAGCGTGAGCCAGATAATGAAGCTACATGCAAGGAAATATTCTGAGAACATTCACGTTGTTTTTCATTAATGTACTATGTTAGTACTTTATAGCTATAGCCATTACGTATTTTTTTAAAGATAAAGCCGTGTGGTGGCGGCTCGTTAAAAGAATACTACCGCTCCATCTCATCCAATGGATCTCGTAAAAGGCGAGTAAGGAATTAAACTGTACTGTGCACCCAACAGCGCATGGTTGCAATGGGCTCACCACCTATCACACCAAGTGCATTATATTGTTTTGGTGAAACGTGGATTGTGGCAGTCATCTGTTTTTGCAGTGATTGCCCAGTCTCTGACTACCCCTTATGGGATACAGTCGTGATCTTATGTATGTATGTTAAAAGAGTACTAGTTACTATTGGAACATTACTAATTTGATTTTTTTAATTTTAGAAATTAACCAGTCAAACTAAGCTTAACGCTTGTGCTAGGATGATTAATTAAAAGTATGTAATTTATTGTTACTATGTTGAATACAAAGTAGCACCAGTGACCATGGAGAATCCGGTATCTGAGAGTGGAAGTCTTTCTGAGCCTCGTGACCTAGGCTTGGGGTACACAGGATAGATCGTAAGAATTTTAATGATACCGTAGTATTTTTCGAATAGGTTTTTTTTATTGTATAAAGTGACGAAACGAGCAAAACGTTCACCTGATGGTAAGTGCAACGTCCGGCCACAACAAATGCTGTGTCGACCAGAATATTTCTGTGTGACACCACACTGCGACCGTCACCTTGAGACATCAGTTCCCAAGTCTCAAATGCCCAGTGATTACGCTAGGCTCACAGTGCCCTTCAAACCGAAACACAGTAATGCTTGCACACTACTGCTTCACGGCAGAATAACTGACCCTGGGATGGTACCCACCTAGACGGATTCCTGCATAGGAATCCTACCACCAGTACATTTTTTTCCTAAGAGACAGAAATAGTGTGCAGTACAAATTGTTAATGTTAATAAAATTAGTTTCTGAACTTCGGTCGAATTTCATACATATTTAATTTTCTAATTAGGTACACAGATACAAATATCGTTCTTACGTGCAATAAATATAAAAACATGGAAAATCCAACACTTAAGAAAAAAAAAATCGTATCGTGGTTCAATATTCCGAGTCATTTCCATTTAAGAAGAAAACAATAAGAAAAAAATATTTTTCTTAATAACTACAAGTGCTAGACTTTTGATATGAAATAGGAAACCATTAGACATAATTCTGAACACGATAAAAAAAACCCGGCCCCGTTACGTCCATTTTTTCGGGAGTTATCGTGACCACATCCAAAAAAATCCGATAGTTTACGTCAATTTTTTTTTAAACAGTATAAGTGGCAATGTTAGATGATTTTTCAAAATAATTTTAATGAATTAATTAAAGTGTTTTCTTAATATGATTCTATTCAAATTACCATATAAGTGCAATATAATTGTGATAGAGGCATTTGAAGAGCGCCGAATCGCTGGACCTTGATATGTCGGGTATAAAGCACTATCTCACGCCGCCTCGCGCCATGAGACGTGCAATGTCACAATTTATTTTGAAGAATCTGAAAATCAGTAATGTTGCGATTTACACTTCGAGGAAATAGTGACCTGGTGACATGTATGTTTAATATGATTTAAGAAAAAAATGTAGGTACTGAAGCTGTAGTAGCTCAGGGGCTAGGCGCTCGCTTTAAATTTCATAGTACGCGAGTGACCTGGGTTCGATTCCCGGTGCCAGCACCACTAAAATTGTAAATTGCAATTTTAAGTGCTGATTTACCACGTGCTCGGCGGTGAAGGAAAACATTGTGAGGAAACCTGCATGTCTGAGGAATAAAAAATATTTCGAAGACATGTGAAGTCCGCCAACCCGCATTGGAGCAGCGTGGCGGATTCTTCCTAGCTCCAAAACCCTCTCAGAAATTGTTTCTGGTAACAGTACGATGAATAACAGTTGTAATTGTTCAAATTAAATCTAACCTTGTTGGTTTTGATTTTAAACGATCTGATTTACCAAACACTGGCTTTTATTACATGTGATTAAATTTTCTAACAATTTTCTAAGTTTCTCTTAAGTTGAAACTTGTTTCAGAATTTCTAAGCACTTAGTATGATCTTTAAAATCTGTTATTAATAAATTCAATAACGTGAATTTGTAATTTCTCTGATTTCCAGCGACTTCATTTTAACAACAATTTTTTTTTATCGGACAAAGTGATGAGACGAACGAAACCTCTGTCGATAATGCTGTGGCAACACCCTCCCATACTCCTGAGACATCAGTTCTTCAGTCTCATATGCCCAGTAATTACACTAGCACTCGGTACCCTTCAGACCGAAATACACACAGTTTGCACAATACAACAAAACAATTGCAAGGCAGAATAACTTGCTCTGTGGTGGGGTACCTATCTAGAACAGCACCAGTCGTAAAATATGTTTAACGTAAAGTACTATGTCATTATATCTACGTTTAATATTACAGTTACGTCTTAATATTACAAGATATTTTCTTTGTTATCTTTTCATGCACAAAAGTATAGTTTCGGCTCGGTATTCAATACTATTACAATAAAAAAATCCTAACAGGCATAATGCCTGTTAATTCTTGGTCAGTAGCTTGTTCTCAGCCAGAGAAATGTTTGTGAACAAGAATAACAAAATGACGATAAAAAACTATTATAAAATTATTATTATATCGTCATTTTTAGAAAAGATCTCTGGTACTTTATTTATATTGGTCTGGTATTCTACGGTACTTTAATGAAACTTATGTAAGCTGAACAAGAAATTATGTTCTTATGAAGTTCCACAGTTAGAAGTTTCCCTATTACCTACTTTTTTTGGGACTGATGGTCAATTAGCCCGAAGGCTTTCACAGCTTTAACGGATTGAAAGGTGGCAGAGGGCGCTTAGCCGAAACCTTTATTTAAGAATGACTGGCGCAAGGTCCCGCGAGGACCTCGAGGACCTCGGCTTGGACCGTCATCCTGTGCGCGATAGTAACTGACTCGATGGTGCCCAAGGGGACCGGTCTCGGCTCGATCAGTTACTTAAATCGGGAGGGACTTATTACCTACTCAGGTAAATTTTTGTATGCAACTAACTCGCATTACCTAAATTTCCAAGTTTTACGGTCACACTTATTAAAATAAGTATTGTATTAACAATGTATCTGTATTAAGTAAAACATTAATTCTCACTTTGAATTTAAGAAAAATTTGTAAAATACTAAGCTATTGTTTACTTCAACGTCCATTTGGATAAACAAACAAACTGAAACTTTCCCGACTAAAGACTGTTTTAAGAGAAACAAAAAACGATAAGGTGAGTCGAAAGTTATTTTTACTCGGCTGTTGCGATTCCATAGGAGGGAGTTTCACAAGTTTATCTGTTTTCACATACTCCCTAACTGCCTATCCAATTTTGACCAATGTGGAATTAATCAATGCATCTTAACAAGTTAATAAAATTATCATGTATGATTATTTAAAGTTACCCTGTATTCATTTTCCACCTTTTTCCGTTAAAAGGGGTAGGCAGAGACCACACCTATAAGTCAGTCAAAAAATTCTTACTCTCTCCATTGCGTTCTCACGAGCGGTATAGCGACAGCATTGCATGCACCTTTCGGCTTACCTATATTCAGTAGTGAAAACAAAATTATGCAGATCCCGTCTCATCCCGTGGGCGTCGTAAAAGTCGACAGAGGGAAAATTAAAACCAGAAGATGGGCACCATCATCTTCCTGGAACATCAGAATAAATAAACTGCGGTTGCCAACCCGCCAGCCAAGCGGGGCAAATATGGCAAAATCCCCCCAAAATTAGACCTAAAAACCTATGTGGCTACCTATAAGGGAGGACTATGTTCAGCCGTGGACTAATGATAGGCTGAAATGATGATGCGGACGGGCTTTACATGTCTGCGATATTTTAATTCTTTCCAAGACGTATTTCCTCGCACTTTTCCTTCACCGATGAGCTCTATAAATAAGTGCCGACCTCGGCAACCGAACCCAGCCCATGTCACTAGCTTACTATAGATGAGGCGAACGTACGGCCTCTTAGCGACCGGGGCTACTTTTGATTGTAAATGTATTTGTTATAAACAACGATATAAGGGACTAAATTTCATGAACCCCTTTAGTATGAATATGCTCCTAAAGAGAGATTTTATTGATAACTAAGAACAAGATGCGAGGGTCATTCTCAATAATCGGCCACAACAAAAAATTTGTGGACATTGCCGGCGGCCCAATGTGGCGCCCGAGCCAAATTAGTATCACAAAATAGTATAGTGACCTTGCAATAAACACACCCGTATATAAGAAGTAACATTTTTGCACAATGAATTGTTGTCATCATTATTATTTAAATATGTTAGGATAGAAGATAGATAGAAATAGTCCATTTTTCAGATAAATTTCACGAGCGCAAGGCCTGGAACAATTATCTATCATCATCATTTCAGCCTATCGCTAGTCATAACATAGGTCTACCGCACAGATTACCACAAAACTTTGCAACTTTCGTTTTGGAGGGGGGGGGGGGGGGGAGGGTACCGCAGTTTATTTATTCAGACGTTCCAGGAAGATCCTGCTTTTCATTTTCCCTATGTCGACTTTTACGACACCCACGGGATGAGACAGAGTAGTAGATTTTAATACAGCCGTTAACCAAACCAGCTAGAAAGACAGTAGCATAGTCACCGAGCCAAACCTTAACAGTTCCATTTCACAATTTGGAGGTCTGTGATTACGATAAATCCTGGTCGATCACAAATACATTGATGTATTTTTTTTTATTTGATAAAGCGACGGAGCAAAACGTTCACCTGATGGTAAGTGCAACGTATGCCCATAACAAATGCTGTGTCACCCAGAACATTTCTGTGTGACACCACACTGCGCCCGTCACCCTGAGACATCAGTCCTTAAGTCTCAAATGGCCAGTGATTACGCTAGCTCACAGTGCCCTTCAAACCGTAACACAGTAATGGTTGCACACTACTGCTTCACGGCAGAATAACTAGCTCTGGGGTGGCACCTACCTAGACGGATTCCTGCATAGCAATCCTACCACCGGTATCAATCTTCCAAATAATTACCCAAAAGATGTCATCTGAGCATAATATGTTATAGTGCCGTGTGTTAGCTCATATACATAGACACTCGATGATCCTCGCCTTTCCGACGAGGCGAGCGATCATTTACCGGTTGAAAAAGTGCTACACCTCATAACGATTGTTGAACTCGTGATTGGCTAAAATGGTAACGATGATGATTGTTGAATTGAATCAAAAGTTAATTTAAATTATAACATAAAAGTATCTCCTTACATTTATATTTTTTTTGTATACAGTGATGAAACGAGCAAAACGTTCACCTGATGGTAAATGCAACGTCTGCCCATAATAAATGCTGTGTCACCCGGAAATTTTCTGTGTGACACCACACTGTGCCCATCACCCTGACACATAGGTTCTTAAGTCTCATATGCCCAGTGATTACGCTAACTCTGTGTCCTTCAAACCGAAACACAGCAATGTTTTCACACTACTCCTTCACGGCAGAATAACTGGCCTTTTTACTCTAATTGGTTTTTGTACAATGGTTTAGTTTAGTTTTGTAGTAAAAAAATAAGGGCTATAGAAATACGTGAATTAATCTAATTACTCAGTGACAATTTTTCTTTCAAATGCCAAACGTCTTTTCGTAGCTTCTTTCCTTTTTAATAAAAATGTTTTTCATTCGTCTGATCGATGTAATGAAACTGGTAGTAGAACGTAAACAAGTACAGCCGCGTGCAATAAAAAGTATACGCTTACGAAAATCTTTTCGAATACGATAAAATAAAAAAAGACTTACAAACGGAACAAATAAAGGAGCACCCGACTGATTCTTATTTAACAAGCAACAAGCAACAGTCTACTTGATGATATGTGTACTAGACCCGTGACACACTTTTACTGGTGGCAGTTTTCCTATGCAGGAATCCGTCTAGGTAGGTACCACCCCAGGGCCAGTTATTCTGCCGTGAAGCAGTAGTGTGCAAACATTACTGTGTTTCGGTTTGAAGGGCACTGAGCTAGCGTAATCACTGGGCATTTGAGACTTAAGAACTGATGGCTCAAGGTGACGAGCACAGTGGTGTCAAAAATGTTCTAGGTAACACAGTATTGGCTGTGAACAGACGTTGCACTTACCATAAAGTGAACGTTTTGCTCGTTTCGTCACTTTATCAAATTCAAAAAAAAACCTGAGACTAATTTTAATTTCTGATGCTCAGTTTATAATCAAGTCGTACAAATGTGTGTAGGTTCTTTAGCGATAATGAAGAGAATAGAGGACTAATATAGCTGGGTGTAGTGTAGCCTAATAAATTCCCCATATTTAATTTCCCCAGCCTGTACTGTGGCTCTACAATGAATGGTGATGATGTTCTCCAGGCCGATTTCGACCACGGCGACAACTTCCTAATATTGTCGAGAACTGTCAACTGCGCAGGAGATATAATAATGCCACAAGTGTACGCGCAAACACAGAGGCACTCACTCGTCCCAACCTACCCGCGCCCGATGTGACACGGATGCGATAAGATCGGAGGTAAGCTAGGATGCAGTGTCAGAAAAACGGGGACAATCACAACACAACCAGACACGAAAACTAACAATTTGTGTTATAGCACAAACGTTGGCTACGGCTGGGATTCGAACCCAGGACCCGCGGCGTAGGTACTCTGACCGCAGGTCGACAAATACATTAAGCAATTTTAAAATGTAAGAAAGTTTTCTCATTATTATATTATTATTCGTGTATCTATTATCTATTATATCTATACAAAGAAATAAATTAGAAGTGTCTGTATGTATTGGCAATATAACTTATGAGAAAAAACAATTTTTAAAAAAATTGTCTGTCTGTCTGTTTGTTCCGGATAATCTCTGAATCGGCTAAACCGATTTTGACGGGACTTTCACTGACACATAGGTGATATTATAGCGGGTAACTTGGCCATTAATTTTTGAAAAATACTTAGGCTTCCGCGCAAAAAGTTTAAAATGCCAAAATCCGATTCAAATAGTACATGTGTATCTATCATCGATCGGGGACGGCTTTTTAACGCGGGCGGAAACACAGCTAGTGTATAAATAGAAATTCTATCGAAACTGTCTAAGTCTTAGTGCACGCAATTGTACAAGACCTTGCGAAGTGCCAAGTAATTCAATAACGGGCCGCACGGGCACCGGCGAGCTGTCGCGTCAATTTGATCCAATCAAGACAGTCTACTGAGGGGAGCTCTCCAATTGTATATTGCAAATAACGCGATAAGTTTTACTTACGTGAAAATTTGTTAGAAATAAGACGGGGGGCCGGGTAGGAATAATTTAAAAAATAGATAAGTTGCCTTAAATTGTATAAACATAAAAGGGGTAGGTTTTTACCCCTGTGGGAAAGCAGACGGGTGGAAAACCACGCCGCCGCCATTTTGAAACGAGTTAAAACAATTCTCATTCCCCATTGCGTTCCCACGAGCAGTATAGTGACAGCATTGCATATTCATGGTGTTATTCTGCAGGAATAATGGCTGTTCGAACAATACCTTAGTCGCATCTTACGACACCTCGGTAAGAAAGAGACAGTTGTTATTCTACTCTGTCGGATACGTATTGGCAAAACAGTCGTGATAAAATATTATGTACGTCGTAGCTCTGCTTTGAGAGCAGTTTTGCAATGAAGCCTTCAAACTGTTTTATAATAAACTAACTTATTTCCAAGTTAATAGAATCAGGCGTTACTTTGCGGAAATCCATTATAATGAAGGAAGGTAAGTTACTTTGCTAAGATCCGCATGCAAAATATAAAAATGGTGTATATTACCTAGTTTTTTGAAGAGCACCGCCCGCCCTCCCTCAGTAGCGTGCACAAGCAAACTAACACCGCCACCAGGAACCGCCACCAGGTATCCTCCACCAACCATTACAATACCACCACTAGATAATATACACCACTGAAGTCGAGAACTCGACACGTGTTTCGCCCCAAAACGAGGCATTATCAAGCGTCATAGACTCTACGACAGACGGCCGCCGAGTCTCGGTATGTATATTATCTAGTGGTGGTATTGTAGTGGTTGGTGGAGGGTACCTGGTACCGGTTCCTGGTGGCGGTGTTAGTTTGCTTGTGCACGCTAGTGAGGGAGGGCGGGCGGTACTCTTCAAAAAACTAGGTAATATACACCATTTTTATATTTTGCATGCGGATCTTAGCAAAGTAACTTACCTTCCTTCATTATTTCCAAGTGGATGAAGGTTTTTTTTTTAAATATACTATGGAAACTATTTGATATTCCGGGATAAAAAGTATGCTATGTTCGTCTCCTGGATGCAAGCTATCTCTTTGCTAAATTTCATCAAAATCGGTTAAGCGGTTGAACCATGAAAAGGTCACAAACAGACCAACAACCATTTTAAGAGCTTTTTAATTTTTTTACTGAATTCTATTCAAGAGTACAATTTCCAGTTACATTCCACATTAATGAATTAGCAAGTAACTACGTTGTGTGTGTGGTTTGGAACCAATTTTTGTTTTTTTTTTAATTGTATAAAGTGATGAATCGAGCAAAACGTTCACCTGTTGGTAAGTGCAACGTCTGCCCACAACAAGTGCTGTGTCACCCAGAACATTTCTGTGTGACAAGTGTGTCAGGTTCTTAATTCTCATATGCCCAGTGATTACGCTAGCTCACAGTGCCCTTCAAACCGAAACACAGTAATGCTTGCACACTACTGCTTCACGGTAGAATAACTGTCCCTGGGGTGGTACCTACCTAGACGGACTCCTGCATAGGAATCCTACCTCCAGTAAAAAATGGTAAATATTATGATACTCTTAAGTTGCTTTTTTTCATTTAATTTTTTTTTTTAATTTATAAAAAAACGATGCCCCACAGTAGGATTTCTCCTGTGTCGTGGGTGCGTTTTACAGACATAAATTCCACATGCACAAACCACCCAGACCCGGAACAACTATCTGTAGGCCATACAAATATTTGTCCCGTGCGGAAATCAAACCCGCGACCCGCGGCGCAGAAGCCAAGGGCTTAGCCACTGCGCCAACCGAGGCGACGATAGATTTAAAAAGTCACGAAACGAGCAAAATGTTTACTCGATGGTAGATGAAACGTGTGCCCATAACAGATGATGTGTTACTCAGAATATTTCTGTGTGACACCACACTGCGCCTGTCACCGAGACATAAGTTCTTAAGTCTCATATGCCCAGTGATTACGCTAGCTCTCAGTGGCCTTAAAACCGAAACACAGTAATGTTCACGACAGAATAACTGACCCTGCGGTGGTACCTAGACGGATTCCTGCATACTGCATAGGAATCCTACGGCCGGTAAAAGTTGTTACTTTTACATATTAAATAACAGCCTATTATTATTTTCTGGACACAGACATGGAGGAGAATTTTGTAGCCCGGAACAGTCCGCCACGTTACTTCTGTACTGGTTGACGAACACTGCAATATTCATTACTTAAATAGTTATGGTGTCCGTATAATGACGGTAGATGTCCAGCTGCCGATAGGTGTCCGGCAGAGTAGAATAGAACCTACCTCTCCCCTACCGTGGTGTCGTAAGCGGCGAATGTATTGTCCGGAAAATCTTTGTTCGTGCCGAATAACACCGTAATATGCAGTCATTACACTGCTCGTGGGAACGCTATGGAGAGTGAGAATTTTCTACTTGTTCCAAAATGGCGGCAACATTCGCGGTGTGGTTCGCCACCCGTCACGTATCGTTTACTGCGAGTGCGAAAAATTAGCTACTGGGTGGCCTCTGCCTAACCCTTTTATGGTAAAAAGGCGTGACTGTATGTAATTATGGAGATTAAATATTTGTGGAGGCTGGTCCCCTTAAGTTTTCAATTCATATATGAGTATAAGATTGAATCTGTTTGAATTTGTTGTAATAGAGCATGCTTCGATTGTCTTTGAAACTATTCTTTGTAAATTTATTTATTTAGGCACCAACAGGATATGAGGTTTACAAGTTGCAACAAAACACCTAAACTAAGGAACGAGCATATCAGTCAAGCTATATCTTAATTACAGGCGACCACGGCGACAACTTCCGAATACTGTCGAGAGCTGTCAACTGCGCAGGAGATATTATAGTGCCACAAGTGTACGCGCAAACGCAAAGGCACTCATTCGTCCCAACCTACCCGCGCCCGATGTATCGCTGATGCGATAAGATCGGAGGTAAGCTAGGATGCAGTGTCAGAAACACGGGGACAATCATAACACAACCAGACCCGAAAACCAACAATTTGTGTTTTAGCACAAATGTTGGCTCCGTCTGGGATTCACACCCAGGACCCGCGGCTTAGAAGTCAGGTACTCTGACCACTAGGCCACGCGGATCGGCTAAGTAAAGCTAATAAGAGAAATAGACAACTAAACTTATGAATAAATAAACATTTAAATACAAAAATTTCAAATCCATAGCTAAGCTATTAGCTAACTAAAAAAAACAGAATAGGTAAAGTGGACCAGTTACGACGTCATAATTAAATAGGACTTCATTAAAATTGTGCTATAAATTTTTATAGTTAATAGAATCAGGCGTTACTTTGCGGAAATCCATTATAATGAACGAAGGTAGTTTGCGTCGCCTTTAGTATACTCTTAAATAGGCAGCTCTTTGACCGCGCCGCTCACTCACATTCGCACCGATGTTCTCTTACGAGACAGACGTGCCACATTATAATAGCGAAACGGCTTCTCTCGCGTTATTAGTTCCCGGCCTAGAGGCGTGCGTCTCTGGCGGATTCAGCTCGACTAGGCGGTCGTCTCAGACGACTGTGCTCTTCGGGCCCCGCTTAAGCGGGCCCCCGTCCATCGTGTAGGAGGATAGCGGGCTCCTTTCGCGACGTTTTCAACGTCGCTGTTACAGGTTTGTACATAGTGCAGTGACATATTAGGTACTCTAACACAAGTAGTGCCAACAACACACCTCCCTGCCGCGCGGCAGGGAGTCACGAGTTAAATAGTCTTTCCGCGACGTAAATTCTTCCCCGGTTCTCGTTATGGACAAGGTGGAAGCCGCGCAGACGGAACTTCGTCGCCTCCTGGTGGCGAAGTACCCTGAAATAAACCCGGAGGCGCTTGTAATTCTTCGCCCTCTATCTCCGATCGCCGTCGGTGAAAAACCGTTGGCCCCCCGCGCCGCCGCGTCCCCCGCGCCGCCGCGTCCCCCGCGACCGCCGCCGCGCTCGAAAAACGGCCGTTAGGCCCCCCCGGACCCTCAGGCCCCTCAGCCCCCTCCGGGCAAAAACCGTTAGGCCCCTCCGGCCCCGCAGTCGTCGCAAGCCCCTCCGGCCTCGCTAAATCGACGCCGTTGCCGGTCGCCTCCGGTTCACGGCGTCCTCCGTCGCGCGATCCGCCGCCTTTCTCTTGGCGCGACCCGCCGCAATCGCCAGACGACGTTGTGATGCAAGCGATGCACTCCGCGCAGTCGTCGCGTGCATCATCGCGTGCTTCGTCGGTAGCGAGTCACCACTCCGACGAATACTACAGATCGGACCAAGAGAGCTATTGCTCCTCTCCAACTCCATCCACGGAGCCAGAAATGGCCGCCCCCGGAGACGATGGCTTCACCACCGTCACCGGTCGCAAGAGGCGCCAAAAAAAAGAAGCCGACGCCAGGCCTCCTCGTAAGGTGGCCGCCGCGACGCCGGCTCCGCGCCCGAAAATAACCGCCAAAAAGGCGACGCGCCCTGTCCCGATGGACACCTCCGCGCCCTCCCAAGAGGCCGGAGCCCCCCGCGCCCCTAAGGCGCCGCCTCCTGTAGTAATACAGGATACGGCTGCCTGGGGCAGCATTTCGAAAGCGCTCGACGAAAAGCGCATAATTTTCACGCGTGCTAGGCCGATCGCAAACGGCACGACAAACATAGTAAAATCATACCTTTATTTAAATCTGGTAGTACATCGGACCCTGCTAACTTTAGACCTATTTCTGTACTACCAACATTAAGTAAAATTTTTGAAAAAATTATACTTAATCAAATGTTAAAACATTTCAATTTAAATAAATTGTTTCACAAAAACCAATTTGGCTTTACGAGGGGTCGTTCTACAACCGATGCAGGTGTTGAACTTATTAAGAATATATTCGAAGCCTGGGAGAGTTCGCGGGATGCCTTGGGTGTTTTCTGTGATCTTTCTAAGGCCTTCGATTGCGTTGATCATGAAACACTTATCAGGAAACTACATCACTACGGTGTAAGAAATTCTGCACTTCAACTTCTAATTTCATATTTGAGTAATAGAACGCAGACAGTAGTTATCAATAGCAGGAGTTCTTCCGGATCAGCAGTATCTATGGGTGTCCCGCAGGGTTCGATTCTCGGCCCATTTCTATTTCTTATTTACATTAATGACTTACCTTACCTAGTAGGGGACAACCATGATATAGTGTTATTTGCTGATGATACATCTTTGATTTTTAAGATAAAACGTCAACTTTTATTATATGACGAGGTGAATAATGCTATTTCAAAATTAGTACATTGGTTTAATGTTAATAATTTGCTTTTAAACGGCAATAAAACAAAATGTATTAAATTCACGACACCAAATGTTAAACAATTAGATGTAAATGTGCTTGTGAGTGGGGAAGAGTTGAGCCTTGTGGATACTGCTGTCTTTCTTGGAATAACTCTTGACGCAAAACTTCAATGGAGCCCCCATATATCTAAACTAGCAAGTAGACTTAGCTCTGCAGCTTATGCTGTAAAAAAAATTAGGAATTTGACTAACGTTGAAACTGCTAGATTGGTTTATTTTAGTTATTTTCATAGCATAATGTCTTATGGTATTTTGCTATGGGGAAATGCAACTGATGTTGAAGTGATTTTTGTTTTGCAAAAGAGGGCCGTAAGAGCTATTTATAATCTTGGCTCTAAAGTGTCTCTTAGGGATAAATTTAAAGAAATTAATATCTTAACCTTGGCCTCTCAATATATATTTGAAAACGTTTTGTATGTACACAAGAACATAAACCAGTTCACTAAAAAAAGTGATGTTCATAATGTGAATACCAGGAACAAGCACAAATTAATTATGCCAGTTACCCGACTTCACAGAGTCAGTAACTCTTTTATGGGGCAATGTATACGTTTTTACAACAAAATCCCAGAAAGTGCTAAAAGTCTTTCAATCAAAAAGTTTAAATTTTATATTAAACAAAGACTTCATAAAAAGGGTTATTATAATATTAAAGAATACATAGATGATGATAACCCCTGGGAATGAGGTGATCGCCGCCAAGCCATTTCTACATCTTTATAATACAGCTATTGTAATACAGTTATTGTACATTATTTTAAAAATGACTAAAAAAAAAAAAAAGCCCGCTGGGTTTCTTACTGGTTCTTCCCAGGACAGAGGCATTTTTGCGAACCAGTGTAGCTTAAAAAAAAAATGACTTTCAATAAGTACTATGTAAATAGTCTATATTGAATAAAAATTTATTCTATTCTATTCTATTCTATTCTATTCATTAGTGTCACGGTGCCAACACCGACTGACCATCGCGCGTTGACGAAATGGTTAGCCGACAGAAAGATCGGCTACCATACATACGCACTCGAGGGGGAACGCATCCTCCGCGTAGTTATCCGCGGCGTCCCGAAAGACATCGAGACGCAACTCATTTTAGAGGACCTTAAGTCCAAAGGCCTCCCCGCTTTACAAGTACATCGCATGACTAACATGCGAACTAAGGCGCCGTACAACCTAGTGCTCGTGCACTTAGAGTTGTCGGACGACAGAAAGAAGATTTTTGACATACCTAGTGTATGCAATCTCTCTGGCATCGTTGTCGAGGCACCGCGTAAGCGGTCCTCGCCTAGCCAGTGCCACCGCTGCCAACTTTATGGCCATTCCGCGCGCAACTGCTTCGCGAATCCTCGTTGCGTTAAATGCGTCGGGAGACACGTGACAGCGGAGTGCAGTCGCGACCCAAATACCGCGGATCCCCCTACCTGCGTGTTGTGTGGGACGGTGGGCCACCCTGCGAACTATCGCGGGTGCCCTAACGCCCCCCGCGGCAAGCGGCGTCGCGGGAAACGCGGTAACCGCAACGGGAAGCCTAAACAGGCCTTAAATCTAATAATAAATGTTAAAGTCATTCGCTAATAAATAACGCGTTTGAGGCCCTCGCATCAACACATACACCCGCGTACACATACACGCACCCGCTAGCACAGCGGCGCACCGCACTCGCCGGCGAGTGCGAAGTCTTAGGTTCATAGCCGCTCGATTCTTTCGAGTTCTCAGGCTACTTTCTTTTCAGATGGTTTTTTATTAGTTATTGTTTGTTTTGTATTGCATATATTATTGTATGCAATATAAAATAAATAATATTCTGCTCCGATGGTGATCCAAGCCGAGGTTCGTACCTCCTTCAGATGGGCCCTTGGATCACTTCGAGCCCCCCCTTGTTAGTCGGATACCTTTTATTCGTTTTCAGGGGTCGAAGTGCAGCGCAGTTGCTCAGCAGCGACGTTGTCCTTCTCACTCGCGGGCCTTCTGCTCGCGAGTCGCTTTCTATGACGCAGTAAAAGCCATAAGGCTAATTGCATACACACACACAAAAAAAAAAAGCGCCGCTCACTCGGCGGCCGTCTGTCGTAGAGTCTATGGCGCTTGATAATGCCTCGTTTTGGGGCGAAACACGTGTTGTGTTCTCGACTTCAGTGGTGTATATTATCTAGTGGTGGTATTGTAGTGGTTGGTGGAGGGTACCTGGTGGCAGTGTTAGT
This sequence comes from Luehdorfia chinensis, assembly GCA_019845155.1. Lineage (NCBI taxonomy): Eukaryota > Metazoa > Arthropoda > Insecta > Lepidoptera > Papilionidae > Luehdorfia > Luehdorfia chinensis. The sequence goes on from JAHVAK010000226.1 coordinate 178,889, forward strand.
TTGCTTGTGCACTCTACTGAGGGAGGGCCGGCGGTGCTCTTCAAAAAACTAGGTAATATACACCATTTTTATATTTTGCATGCGGATCTTAGCAAAGTAACTTACCTTCCTTCACTATACATTTTTAGATAAGTATTTTGGAGTATAAATAAGACCAGATTTCCCTTTTAAATTTTCGGGGACTGGGGGACGGGATATCCGATTTCTTGTTAATTAAATTAAACTGAACTTGTAGTCGATTTACACATGAATAATGACCTCAAGGTCTAAAAATAAAAATAGTCTAAAAATAGGTCTAAATAAATTAAGTAAAGTTACAGCCGTGGTAGCTATGGGGGACTGGTGCTCTCCTTTAATTTCATAGTTCGCGAGTAACCTAAGTAAATTTTAAGTGTTGATTTACCACGTGCTTAGCGGTGAAGGAAAACATCGTGAGGAAACCTGCATCTCCGAGGAATAGAAATATTTCGAGGATATGTGAAGTCCGCCAACCCGCATTGGAGCAGCGTGTCGAACTATTCCCAGCTCCAAAACCCTCTCAGAAATGAGAGGAGGCTGTGCTCAGCCGTGGGACATTTATAGGCTGTTACTTTACTTTCCTTTTTTTTAATAAAGTTTTGAGGCTAAGATGAAAATAAAAGAATTACAATAAAGAGAATACCTGTGGAGCTTTTTTCACCTGTTTCTTCTCCGCCAGAGGAACATCATAACGAAACGGTAGTTGATAGAAGAAAATAACAAAACGTTTGCTACATAGAAAAAAATAAAGATTTCATTTATATGCAAGATGTTTTTCTTTACCGCCGAGCCCTAAAAATTCAAGTCACACAAAAATTGTCTAATTGTATCCCAGTAATGACAATTTAGTGAAATAAATGATCGCGAATTAAAACGCCGGTTTGTCTGTTTCAATAGGCAGCGCTCAGACAGAATCCCAATTAGAACCCCTTTGTCTATATGTATGTAACGTCGGTTAACCATCAACTCGAGGTCAGTGTAAATCCCGCCTTGACCTATCTATGCTAAACAACCCGGGACCCTCTTTTTTTTTTTTTTTTTAAAAAACGAAGCCCCACTAGGATTTTCTCCTGTATCGTGGGTGCGTTTTACAAACATACATTTCACATGCACAACACAACCAGACCCGAAAAGCAACAATTTGTGTTTTTGCACAAATGTTACCTCCGGCTGGGAATCGAACCCAGGACCGGTGGCGCAGAAGTCAGGTACGCTAACCACTACGCCACGCGGTCGTCAAAAGTCCTCTAATCAAGTCTTGCTGCAAACGTGAATGTCCTTAATCTATTACTATTTAACCAAATATTAGTTTAATTTTCTTCTCCGCGAAGAATTTATCATTTGCATCTATTTCTCGAAGTTTTTTTTTTATTGCATAAAGTTGCGAAAACGTTCGCCTGATGGTACTCTGCCCATAACAAATGCTGTGCCACCCAGTGAATTTCTGTGTGACACTACACTGTGCCCATCACCCTGAGACATAGGTTCTTAAGTCTCATACGCTCAGTGATTACGCTAGCTCACAGTGCCCTTCAAACCGAAACAAAGTAATGTTTGCACACTACTGCTTCACGGCAGAATAACTGGGCCTGGGGTGGTACCTACCTAGACGGACTCCTGCGAAGGAATCCTACCACCAGTGTACGTAAGAATTAAATTGTTATCTGTTCGCTTTCCCTTTCCAAATTTTGACGAAACGATTTCTAAAATATTACAGAATTCGAGCTTTTCATTAATAATAATAATGATACTTATTTACGGCATAATGAAGACACAACGTTCGTACTCGTGTATACACACTTGTTCAAGAATTTATAGACATTATGTGAATTTGACAAAGTTGTAAAGTTGCAGAAGTCGCAAAGCTGGAGGGCCCTGAGGGCGTTCAACCGAAACTTTTATTTATGGGTAACCAGCACAAGGCCAGGTGGAACCATGACCTGGCCCGTAACTCGACGCACGAGAGTAGCTGATTCGGGGGTGCCCGAAAGGGCCGGACCTCGGCTTGATCAGTACCTCCATCGGGGGGATCTTTACGTTATTATTATCTAAATAAAAACAGGCATTGGTCACAATTAACTTGTTAAAAAATAGATTATTTATAATTGGTATTTTGAGAGTACTAGTTTTTAAGAAAAAGACGTTCAATAATAATCATGTAATAATCTATTTTGAATAAAAATTATTGTACTCTGTTGTGTACTCTGAAGTTAAAAAGTTAATTTGCTAAGATCCGCATGCAAAATATAAAATGGTGTATATTTCCTAGTTTTTGAAGAGTACGGAGAGTACCCCCCCCCCCCCCCCCCCCCCAGGGCCAGGGCCCCATCACCGCCATCAGGAATCGCCACCAGATACACTTGACCAATAAAATACTGCCACTAGGTAATATACACCACCGAAGTCGAGACCCAGGCACTGCAACACGACCGAGCCACTAGGCGGCTGTCTGTCGTAGAGCCTATAACGCCTGATATCCTCGTTTTGGGGCGAAACATTGTGTTAATTCTGGTTGCGGTGTTAGTTTGCTTGTGCACGCTACTGTGGGAGGACGGGTGGTGCTCTTCAAAAACTAGGTAATATGCACCAATTTTTATACAATTTGCATGCGAATCTTAGCAAATTAACTTCCTTTCCTTCATTATAATGCATTTCCGCAAAGTAACGTCTGATTCTATTAACTCTACTCTATAAAGCAATAATAAGATGCTCAAGTCTACTTCGTTAATCATTTTATCGTTTTACAGACGCTCTTCGCCTTCAGTTGGCAATATGAGCTAATGACGTAGTACTTTCAGCGTAACTTTTTCAAGGGTTCAATAATTTATCACAAACGACAATAATAACGAAGGGAAGGATCGGAGATCAATCATAGGATAATGTACCTAAATAAGAAGGATTGAGGCTGATAATGCATGGGGACGAGAAATGTATTTCCCATCGAGTTACAGAATTTTCCATTTTATGGAATTAAATATTTTGTTTAGTCAAAATTTTTTTTCGTTATATTATTAATCGTTCGTTATATGTCCCTCTGCCTGTTTGTTACCTTTTCACAGGTCAACTGCTGAACCGATCTTGATGAAATTACTGCACATAGATAGCCTGAATCCTGGGGACGGATAAATGATTCTTTTTATCTCTGAAAATCAAATAGATCCTACGGGATATTTAAAAAACAAATATTGTTTAATAAATACAAAACTATTGACAAACGAAATTTATATTACTTACGTTGAAAAATAAATAATTTCCGTTGTATTTTTTTAGAAACCTAAATCCACGTGGACGTAGTCGCTGGCTTCAACTAGTTCTTTTTATTTCTTTTATTCGGTAAAGTGACGAAACTAGAAAAACGTGTCATATAATGGTAAGTGCAACGTCTGCCTGTAACAAATGCTGTGTCACCCAGAACATTTCTGTGTGCATCACCCTGCGCTCGCCACTCTAAGACATCAGTTTCTAAGTCTCATATGCCTAGTGATTACACTAGCTCCCAGTGCCCTTCAGACCGAAACACAGTAATTACTGCTTCACGGCAGAATATCTGACTCTGGGGGGGTACCTACCTAGACGGATTCCTACCACCAGTAAAAAGAACAAAAGGTCTCTATAAAAATATTTTATCCCACATATCCCTTTTTCTTATTATGCCGAAAACAATAAAAATATTTGGACAAAAATATTTATCAAACTAACGTAACCTTCATAGCCCTAAAGGGTTATTCTTAGGCTTTACTTTCAGTCGACTTTCAAAGTCAATCTAGTTATCGAATCTCTAACATAAATATTGCGATTTTAAGGAGCAGTTAGGGACCAACAGCTTTCGAATTATGAGAAAGTACCGATATAAATTCTAGTTAAGTACCACTACTAAGCGATTTTAGATGTTTATGTACATTTACATAACATATTTATTATTTACGTATTTTGTATATGTATATGCAGACGACCGCGTAGCCTAGTGGTCAGAGTACCCGACTTCTAAGCCGCGGGTCCTGGGTTCGAATCCCAGCCGGAGCAACATTTGTGCTAAAACATAAATTGTTGGTTTTGGGGTCTGGTTGTGTTGTGTTTGTCCCCGCGTTTCTGACACTGCATCCTAGCCTACCTCCGATCTTATCGCGTCAGCGTTACATCGGGCGCGTGTAGGTTGGGACGAGTGAGTGCCTCTGTGTTTGCGCGTACACTTGTGGCACTATAATATCTCCTGCGCAGTTGATATCTCTCGACATTCGGATTCGGAAGTTGTCGCCGTGGTCGAAATCGGCTAGGAGAACATCACATGTATATGCAAATATTTTTAGTAAATAAACTTAGATAAATGGTAGATCTATTAATTTTGCATACAACACTTACTAGTAGAAACATAGAAATGACACTCCCTGCTGTCCGCATAATGTAAGCATTCGAAGCAGCAGCGCGATTCGTTTTAGATGTACGCGTAAACCTATTGTCCCGCGTAAAGATCGTATTATTTATGCAGAAAAAATTGCGTGTTAATTCGCCCTAACACAATAACCTTACGTTTCGGATTAAAGTACACTATAGCTATAAGAAGGCAAGTTCAAGCGAACGTCCCGCGTGGCGACAGACGGTTGCGAGGATGAGGTGCTCTAGATGTCAGATGGGGTGGGTAGTGTAGTGGGAAGGGGGAGCTGTTGTAACTAGGCTTCACTACATGTGAATGTGTGTTGTATTGAATCTAAGCTCATGCTTGTCCATACGCTAATATTCATTATTGATTATGCAGATGTGTGTTATCCAGATCCATCCCAAGATCTTCTCGACAAGCTGGAGCGCCTGCTCAACAACGGCATTTGAATTATTTTCGGTCTGCGTAAGTATGATCATATCTGTCAATATAGATCTCAGCTAAAATTGCCTTACTGTTCGACAAAGGCGCAAATCTAGATTTTTCCTTGTTTTTTTTTGCATTTCAAATGAACCATTTTTGCCGTCTTACCTCGAAGATAAATATCGGTATCTCTCCTCATCACATGATAGGTTTCTTCATTCTTCCTCCAATAATAAGATGTGTATACCCATACATTTCACAGGGTTCTACAGTAACTCCTTAACTGTTGAGGCTGCGCTTCTTTGGAACCTTTCCCGATGACATCAGCAAAAGCGTCTAATAAATATTCCTTAAAAAAATTATTTCGTAATTATTTATTAAAGAATCATTACATCGGAATCATAACTGGTGGTAGGATTATTGTGCAGGACTCCGTCTAGGTAGGTACCACCCCAGGGCCAATTATTCTGCCGTGAAGCAGTAGTGTGCAAACATGACTGTGTTTCGGTTTGAAGGGCCCTATGAGCTAGCGTAATCACTGGGCATATGAGACCTATGTCTCAGGGTGATAGGCACAGTGTGGTGTGACACAGAAACTTTCTGGGTGACACAGCGTTTGTTATAGACAGACGTTGCACTTACCATCAGGTTAACGTTTTGCTCGTTTCATCACTTTATCCAATAAAAAACATGTTAAATTGTTAGTTGTTTGTCAACAAGTTAATTTTGCATTTTATGTAATACATAATGAACTATTGTTAACAGCAAACCCAATCCTTTATGTCTATGGCTGTTAGAGGGGTTGGTAGTACATCAGTGATCCTCGCACTATGCGAGCCTATATCGTAGAGACCGAACGACGATTTATACATTAAAAATCTTATTAACACTTCAATTAAATGTATAACTAAGTATATCTAAAGAAAAAAGAACAAAAGCCAAAGCTTTGAAAGGGAACAATACTTTAGGCACCGTGTCGAGGCAAATCAGGGGACGAGCGCTCGCCTTAAATGTATACAAATAAATAAAATTGAAGTGTCTATTTGTAATGACATAATAACAGCTTTTTAGTCGATGCTTATGAAAGTTTTTTTATTGGATAAAGTGCAACGTCTGCCCATAACAAATGCCGTGTCTCACAGAACATGTCTGTTTGGCACCACATTGCGCTCGTCACCTCGAGGCAACAGTTCTTAAATCTCGTATGCACGGTGATTACACTAGTTCAGACTGAAACACAGTAATGTTTGCACACTACTGCTTCACGGCAGAATAACTGGCCCTAGGGTGGTACCTACCTAGACGGATCCCTGCACAGGAATCCTACCATAACCACTACCGTCTCGGGTGACAGCATTTGTTATGGGCAGACGTTTTGTCACTTAATCCAAAAAAAATAATAGCTTCTCGTGTCGCTCAATAAAATGCACTAATCATGCTGACAAATTAAAACACAAAATCATTATTTACAGCGACAAGAATAAAGGCGCGGTGCGGTTTGTGTCTCGGTTTATTAATGAATTGAAAATTGTGACATCTATCTCTCTCTATCTCGTGATGAACCAGTCACCTTGTTAATCTACATGATTGCTCGGTTTTCAGTTAGTTACCTTTTTGGTGCTGAAATGTATTTAAAAAAATCTATAATTATTAAACGGCTCGGTTGGCCACGGCGCTAAGCCCTCGGTCGCGCCGCGGGTTGCGGGTTCGATTGCCGCACGGGACAAATATCTCTACATATAGTTGTTCCGAATCGAGTGTTTGTACTATTTATCTCTGTAAAACGCACCCACAACACAGCAGAAATCCTACAATGGGGCATAGAGTAAAAGAAAAAAAAAATAGCCCTTTTTCCTCCAAATTAGAATGGCTACAATTATTTACGAATTAGTACATAGTGCATTTGACCTTCCCACTAGATTGCTCGATGGTAATTGCAATTAATGTCTGAAAACCCAAGATACAGGAACAAACCTAGTGAGGGATATTAAATGTTATATCTTTTACTTAAATGGTTGTAAGCTAGTTATAAATAAATATTTCAATAGTACTGTCAGAGACAAATACACGTATGGTAAAGAGGAATATGAGAGGCTTGTTATAAATTTTTTTATTATATTAACCTTGACTTCGTACTAATGTCTGCAAAGTTAAAAACCGTGGGAATATAACGAAGTAGGCCAAAATAACGTTTTTTTTTATTGTAGAAAGTGACGAAACGAGCAAAACGTTCACCTGATGGTAAGTGCAACGTCCGCCCACAACAAATGCTGTGTCACCCAAAATACTTCTGTGTGTCACCACAATGCGCCCGTCACCCTGAGACATCAGTTCTTAAGTCTCAAATGCCCAGTGATTACACTAGCTTTCAGTGCCCTTCAAACCGAAACACAGTAATGTTTGCACACTACTGCTTCACGGCAGAATAACTGGCCCTGGGGTGGTACCTACCTAGACGGAGTTCTGCATAGGAATCCTACGTTGAAAGATTGCTCTCTATCAAACTTAAGTTTTGCGTTTTGTATAACCGCTTTCTACTATTTAGGTTTGTTTGACTAATTTGATTGTTAAATAACAATATTTTAGAAGTTATTTTAGAAGGTAGTCCAGTAAAGATATTTATGACCAATATTTAAAAACATTAAAAAAAAAAAGAAATCGTTTCTTGAAACCGCGCGCATCGAGGCCACGAATCTGAAGAAGTATTTTTCTGTCACGGCACACGAGTGGGTCTTACCCCCAAGGCGAGCTAATAGATGTTTCCCATCAAAACTGCGTCACTCGTATTACCTGTAACAACAATTTCGTTGGTTAATATCATGGTTGTTGTGTACATGTGTATATTTCTTTTAACGTTAATTGAACATTGACCATTGCTTACAATAGAAGATTGTTGGGGTAATACCAGAGGAGTTCTGCGTGTGAACCGACTTCCCCATTTACACATCGTCGAACACAACTGATGATAAAACTATGCAGGAATCCGTCTAGGTAGATGTACCAGTAATTCCGCCGTGAAACAGTAGTGTCCAAACATTACAGTTTTTTGGTTTGAAGAGGAGCTCCATTCGGTGCCAAGTGGACTATTCCAAAGGAGAACACAAAAGGGTTAAAATGTTACACTAAAATATACCCATCATCAAAGCATAGACTACTTACGTTATATTAGTTTTTTTTTTCACGGAAATACATGCAGTATTACCGAAGTTATTACTGCGAGAAATTTGGACCACTTTTTAAATTTATGAGATTACGCGCGCTACCAGCGTGTCGTCACGGGTCCCGTGGTATCTCCCCCGCGCCGCCCGCCATATTGAAACTCATACAAATAAAGTTAATAGCGCGCGCATTGTTTTAATTCTGTTGCCGAAATAATCCGTGTTTTTTTGTTTGTTAATGATATAACAAAAAATAGTTATCCCTACTTATATATCATTTTATAAATTCCTGTACCCATAAGTAATACAACATGGAAAAAGGATTTCAGAAAGTCCTGTCGAAGATTTTTATACAATAAAAAAACTGAAAAAGCAGTTATTTTCGTAATTTTCATATATTACTTTGGCATGGTTATGTTGTAACTTCCTAATCAAAGGACATTGTCAGAATATTATTTTTAATTATTTATAGCGTCATGAAATAACGTTTTTCAAAATCCATTTAAAATATTTTTTAAGAATTTTAAAATGAATACTCATATTTGTACAGGCCACACAAATTTTGTGCAAATAAAAGAAATAAATTGTCTTTTTTTAAATTGTATCCAATGGCATTCTGTTAAAAAATATTACCATCTACCTAACATTCTTTTATATTAGTAGAATAATATTATATAATCATCCTTATTATAATTATTTAGTTAAATGAATTGTCTATAACATGTTTTTTTTTTAAAGATTTCTTTCATTTTACTTAGGATACCTTATACACGTATTCAAGTGAGTTTTGAAACTTGTATTAAATCTTTTGCTTGCAATTGGTAGTATTACGTTGCAAAAATGGTAACTGCACTTCCGATCGATTTGTCGTTTCGTTTGGTATTGATGACTCTTGCACATGGCTTTACCGCTTCGAGTGTTTTTGTTTGTTATTCTTTCGAGTCTGGGTGCTCATTGTGTTCGATAATTGTATGCTTGAAAGCCTCCGTGAGACGGCCTTGTCGCCTGTGTTGGCATTACTTTGAAAAAAAAAGGAATATACGTATAGGGTGGCATAGTAATGGTTCGGTTTTTCTACCTAGATATTTTTTTTTCATTAAATACTAATATAACAAAATCATGCCATTGCTTTTGCGCCACCCTATACCTAGCTATCATTATATGCATATAAGGCAAATGCTACATTAGATATGAATACAAGCAGCAATCGAACCTCCAACTAATAAATCCCAGCTATTTCGTATCACGTATTTTTCTATTTTTCAAGGTTAATTATAAACAAATACATTAGGTCGACGGTATATTGTACCTGATAATACAATTTATGTTGAACATTAACAAATAGATCAGTAACATGTCAGTTTCTTATGTGACTAATGATATAACCTATAAAAAAATCAAAATCAAAATTCTTCGCTTCCTGACCTTGTCTAATGATAAAACTTGCATACTTAGGCTCAGCAATTGATGCTTAATTTTTTAAGATTTATTTTATTTTAAGACGCCTCTTTTGAGTACCAACTAATATGATGTATGAGATTCTGCCATTGTCCTTTCATATCTACATAGGTGAAACATCTGTGAATTTGTATATATTTCGCAGCAAACTTCTGTCAAAAATAAATAGTCTCTCTGTAACAAGGCCATATTTTTTATGAATTGTACTTATTGGGAATTACCGTTATACAATAACATAATCTTTGAACTTTAAACTATTTGAATTCAAAGGCTTCACTGAAAAGTTATCCAAATATACCTGTAAAAAAATTAGGAATCAGATCTGATCACTTTCCAATAAAGTAACATTTAGTGCTTATTCCATTTTTGTGTAATTTAATCGTACGCTCTTATAATAGCGATAAAATATCTTATTTGAATCTGGCCATTTTCTAAAACAAATGATAACATTTAAGACTAGATCAATATATAATGATTTCTTATATTAACGCGAATATTACACATTTAACAAAACTAAGGTTACGGATTTTATCGCGTTTATTTTTTGAGTATCGGAATTAAAAAAACATCCTTATTGCAATAGAGGAGATGTTTAAGTACTGCAACCTGATTGAGATTGTATTATTAACAAATTTAAATCTTTTTGATTTGCCGAGCACACCCCTGTAGGATTTCAAGACATAGTAAGCTCTTTCTGCGTAAAATAATAATTAAAAGTTGAAGGAGCCATGGGTTAAATGTGACATCAGGGCATATGTTACCTCAGTCCTCCCGGGACCGTGGGTGCTGTAAAGCACACGAAACGTCGAAATGTAAATAGTCAAAATAAAACGCAGCTATGTTTTATTAAACAGATCAATAATTTTCATATGTATGTAATTTATTATCGGAAAAGTGCAATATCTAAATTTACATGTATATAAATAAGCTTAAGGGAATCTACCACCCCACCTCGTCCCATGGGTGTCGTAAAAGTCAACAGAGGGAAAATGAAAACCAGGAGATGATCAGCATGGAACATCTGAATAAAAAAACTGGGCTTGCCAATCCGTCTACCAAGCGTGGCAACCAGAGAGTGAGAGCTACAAAGTTATGTAATTATGGGCGAGGCCTATGTCCACAGTGGACTGGTGATAGGCTAAAATGATGATGATGATGATGATGATGAAACACGCTTAGGACAAATTTTAAATATTGTATCGCTAAATTCTATACGCTTGTACCTTGTACACCGCGAAACTTACATAAACACCAACTGTTACTATACTGGAAATGTGTATGAGATACTCTGAAGATACATAGACATTATATACGTTCTGGGAATCTCATATTTCAAAGTTCTAAACTATAGAAAATAAACAAAATCCAAGCAAATTACGCCGAGCTCTAACGAAGCGAAGTTAATTTCGAAACAAACAAACGAAATTTCCAGATGCCGTACATCTAATACAACTTTCTGGAATGTTTAATGGATCTGTTAGTTCTAATATTCTTTATAAAATGATGTAGTAGCGGATTAAGAGAATCTTCTTCTTCTTCTTAGCTATTATCCCGGCTATAGCCAGGGTCAGCTTTCCTTCATAATCTGCTCCGTTTAGCCCGGTCTTGAGCATCTTCCTCAGTAATTTTGTTGGAAGTCATGTCGTTTTTTACGTCATCTAACCAACGCAGTTTAGGCCTACCACGCGGCCGCGAACCCGGAACTTTAAAGGCTAGGCACATATTCCCTACGTACTCCTGTGATCTGCGGAGTACGTGCCCGTACCATCTTAAACGGCTTTCCTGCAGGTTATGAGAAATGTCACGTACACCAAGGCTGCCGCGGATGTCATGGCCCTATCTCATCCCATGGATGTAGTAAAAGTCGACAGACGGAAAATTACGTATATAGTATTGCTATCTATGTATATATATTTTTTCTCATGTTGTTTTTTTTTCTTTTTAATATTTGCTGCACCGCCTATCATATATTTATCTCTGCTTAGCCTTATGGTTGACTGGGAGAGAATGCCTTCAGGCATTAAGTCCGCCATATGTACAACTTAAGTGCATAAAAGTTTAAATAAATAAAAAAATTAACACCCAGAGATAGCAGCATCTTCCTGGAACATCTGAATAAAAAAAAACTGCGGTAGTCAGCCCGCCAGTCAAGCGTGGCAACTACGACAAAATCCCCCCAAATTCGGAGCTACAAACTTTTGTAGTAATCTATTAGGGAAGCCTATGTTCATCAGTGGATTAGTGATAGGCTGAAATGATGATGATGATGAATAAAAAAAATGATAACTACATTAAATAGTACAAGGAATTTTTTGAGTGAGCTGCCATCAGCCAGTGGTAGGATTCCTTTGTAGGAGTTCGTCTAGGTAGTTCAATACACTGAGACTGTTTGAGAATTTACTATTGCAGGATTCCTGCGCAGGAATCCGCCTCAGTGGATACCAACCGCACTGCCAGTAATTCTGCAGTACAGCAAACATTACTGTGTTTCGGTTTGAATGCAACTGTGAGCTAGTTTTACTGAGTATATGATACTTAATATCTGATGACTTAAGCTGACGTAAGTTACACGTGAGGTCGTAACGAAAGTTTAAATGAAAGTACATAAGAAATAAAATATATTTACAAAGCTTGTCAGAAAAGTGGTGTTATAGATGTAGCCAGTAATTCAGTTGTTGTGACCTTGCTCGTCAAAGCTACGTGCCTGTAAACTTGCTATCATCTAGCTACTCAAAGATGACGGGCACGAACTAGTCGTTAATGTACAGCAGAAAGAGATCCGTATCTCTACTGGTTATTTTGTGCTAGTTTAGAAAGAAAGAAAAAAACATTTCTTTGTTTGCTTAAAAGGTAAAGCAACGAGCTTCGTTCGGCATCTTTCGAGTTTTCTTATCGATTTCCAATAGGATTATAATATAGTTAATAGAATCAGGCGTTACTTTGCGGAAATCCATTATAATGAAGGAAGGTAAGTTACTTTGCTAAGATCCGCATGCAAAATATACGACAAAATAGACGGCCGTCTGTCGTAGAGTCTATGACGCTTGATAATGCCTCGTTTTGGGGCGAAACACGTGTCGTGTTCTCGACTTCAGTGGTGTATATTATCTAGTGGTGGTATTGTAGTGGTTGGTGGAGGGTACCAGGTGGCGGTTCCTGGTGGCGGTGTTAGTTTGCTTGTGCACGCTATTGAGGGAGGGCGGGCGGTGCTCTTCAAAAAACTAGGTAATATACACCATTTTTATATTTTGCATGCGGATCTTAGCAAAGTAACTTACCTTCCTTCAGGATTATAATATGCAAAATGTTATCAAAATTGTTAAAGACGTTTCTAAGAAGTCAATTATATACAAAGTTCATTTCAAAGTATATTGGCTGTTCAGTGACACTACGTGCTATCACGTTAACATTGTCATGTAGTGCCGTCTGTTGTTGGGTAGCTAATATCAATACATGAATATTCAGCCTACTAATATAACCACGCTAACGATGTAGCGGAGTGAGTAGCAAATATCCATTTATGTAAGTAGGTTATATATTAAAAAAAATATAGTAATTATCTGTGCGAAAATGAAACTTATCCAAATAGAGTTTGAACGCAAAACTTTATATAAACACAAAAAATCATCCAATTCATTAAAGCCGTTAGCGAAAAACCATACAGTCACAAAATACGCAGCCACTTTTATTTTTAAGCCATCAAAAGAAGAAAAAACACATTAACGTTGTGCTATTCCATCAGTGGCATACTGAAATGATGATGATGATGATGATGATGATTCCATATCATACTGTACAACAGATAGTTTAATTATTACACCATAACCATAAGAAGTTGCGAGAAAACGGCGATGTGATCCGCTTTGTGATAGACAAAATTTATTTTTACATTTATACCCGTTATGATTTATTATATGTATGCGAATATTTAATTATAATTAATTTAATAAAACTAATATCACGTATTTTATCGCGTTCAATATTAAACTATTAAGTAGGTGTCCGGCAGAGTAGAATAGCACCAACCTCTTTCCTACCGAGGTGTCGTAAGAGGCGACTAAAGTATTGCACCCTCTATTCGTGCGGAATGACACCATAATACGCAATGTTGTCACTATACTGCTCGTGGGAACGCCATGGGAAGTAGGAATTTTTTCACTGGTACCAAAATGGCGGCGACGTGGTTCGCCACCCGTCACGTTTCCCGCGAGTGCGAAAAGTGAGCTACGCGAATGGCCTCTGCCTACCCATTACATGGGAAAAAAACGTGATTTTATATATATTAATAGTTATATATTAATCCCGATAAATAAAAAAATTATACCTATTATTTGGATACAATTTAATAAGATAAAAAACCTTTATGGTAAACTTAAGAAGCGATTCTTTTGAAGGTATAATAAATGTTTAATAAGATCACTGGTACTCTGCAATTAATAGGGAACACAGATGTAAAATCCAAGCAAAATAAACCGGAATTTATTTTTATTTCACATGAACGGTGCAGACCGCACCGGATATTTTCGCTTTATTGTGAGATTTTCTAAGAAAAAATTGAGCGCTCAGCGATTTCTAGAAGCATGATCTTTAATAGTGTAATAAAAAGACATCTGCTGAAACGACAGTGAATGTAGAAATAGAACGCTTTAGATTCTCTCAATTCTAATGTTGCTTGTTAAGTGGGCGATTTTGAAATTTTGATCAAATAGTTAAGTGCTTAAAGTACATGGTATACAATTTTTCTGAAATTCACTTTTATGTGAGAAAGAGACGAGACGAGCAAAACGTTCACCTGATGGTAAGTGCAACGTCTGTCCATAACAAATGCTGTGTCACCCAGAACATTTCTGTGTGATACCACACTGCCGCTTCACGATAGAATAACTGGCCCTGGGATTGTATCTACCTAGGCGGATTCATCATGCAGTTATCAAAAATTTGGCGTTTTGTTGATGGTATAGCCAGGAAAAGAGTAGCTTACCCGCCAGATCGGATGGTCTCCTCCAACTAGTAATCTTAAGATATTATATGTAGTTCGCATCTTAAAATCTGTCATAGCGCGATTATGAACATATTAAATATATATTGAGTTTCTCATGTAGCAACATAGATGTCGCTACAGGCGTAATCTGCAAATGCATCTCTGCAGACGAATTGACGCCTGCATTACCAAACGCCTCGCGTCTTAGACGCTGCTACCGGTCTAGATGAAAATTTGGTACTGGCATATATTAGATGGTTATTCCGCTGTCTGTCGACTTTTGCGATGCCCGCGGGATGTGCTGTGGCTGTAGATTAGACTCCACGGCGACATATAAATTCACATATTTCATTTTATTACTTATGTCATATAGCCCTGAAAAAAGCTTAGGTCTGGTCGGCTATAGAGTACTGCTGCCACATATGTGTGGAATAATCTATAAATAAGAATCACAAGCTCGTTGGGGCGATATGTGTTCTCCGTGTGTAGCCTTTGCCTATCCCTTATATGGGAAAAAGGCGTGAATGTATGTATATATGTTTTGAAAGAAAAGACTTCATTTTGATGATGACATTGTGTGTATAGCTTAAGTGTAACTATATCTTGCAAGTTGTTATATTCTCTTCTCTTCGTATGATTCATATAAAAAAATTGCATAAGTACATTTTAAGTTCATAAAAGTCTTGTCACTAAAATTTAGTGACCGAAAATATGAGCTTTATAAAAGGAAATGGTGCGTAGCGGAGTCGGTCGCATTGTATACCAGATACACGGTTGCGTGAGCTTATTGTGAACAGATATGAGCCGTACATAGGAATAGAATAGGAGCTGTATTGGATCTAATATTTAAAATGCAGGAATCAGTTTAGCTAATGTTTTTGTAACACGATGACTGCGGGGCCAAGTTTTGATCGTATAAAAATTGTCTCGGGTTTTAGTTCATTTTTATGTATGATGTTGGGACTTCCAAGCGCTGAGCCATCAGCGACACAAGGGGCGCTGCGATGGGCGCGGATCGAGGGGCGCAACCACGACGAGCCGCGAACAGCTGACCGACCGGACGACTGCTTCTCATCGAGCGACCGGCGACCACGCGCGAATCTAACAGTCCTTCTCTAGTCTAACAGGACTTCTAGTTCAAATATTGTCAATTTAGCTTAGCTCATTACAACAAAGTTACAGTCCGCTTTATCTTTTATTCACTAAGCTATCGAACAATGTATATACAATGTATCCGGGAACGTATCAGCGATACAACATTTCATCCCCACTTTAAAACGACCCCCTAATGCGTCTTACCCCCTTTCCCCTTAGAGCCATGGCCATTTCAACTTTTTGTGTGTTGTTGTGTATGTCCTCGAAAAAATAGTATTAACTTGATCACATATTCGCAATTAGTCATATTGGATTTGATACAATATTCTTCATCGTTAGACATCTAAAAATAATGTGAAATATTAAAACAAACAATTTTAGAAAAAAAAATAAGCTATTACGATCCCGGATACATTGTATATAATAAGTTTACTTCCTACGTTTCAAAGTCAATGTTTACTCAAACGGCCAAAAAGTTATCGTAGCATTACCGCATTTAATTTGGTTTGCAGCCATCGCAAGCAGACAACGCTACATCATGACACTTGAGAATTTAATTCAAATTTTCGAATTTAAAGCCAAAATGCCATAAAGAGTATTTTCAAAATAAAAATCGAGTGCGATCTAATGTTACAATACTAACGGCTTGATTGGCACACAGTGCAACGCCAGCCAGTGTCACCGCGAACATTTCTGTGACCACTGCACTCATCACTCTGAGACATCAGTTCTTAAGTCTTATAGTCTGCCAATACGCATGGAGCGTGGCGGACTTTTCCCGGCTCGAAATTACTCTCAAAAGTGAGAGGCGGTCTGTTCTCAGCAGTGGGACATTGATTACTAACTTTACTTTAATCCCAAATGCACAATAAAAGTGTTATCAACTAGAAATATTTCGTACTAAAAACGTAAAGCGATAATTTTATTTTTTATTTAGGTAAGTGCATCGTCTGCCTATTACAGATGTCCTGGGTCCTGGTTCGAATCCTAGCCGGATCCAACATTTGTGCTAAAACTATATATATATAAATAAATTGTTGGTTTTCGGGTCTGGTTGTGTTGTGATTGTCCCCGTATTTCTGACATTGCATCCTAGACTACCTCCGATCTTATCGCATCAGCGTTACATCGGCACGGGTAGGTTGGGAAGAGTTATCCTATGCAGGAATCCGTCTAGGTAGGTACCACCCCAGGGCCAGTTGTTCTGCCATGAAGCAGTAGTGTGCAAACATTACTGTGTTTCGGTTTGAAGGGCACTGAGAGCTAGCGTAATTACTGGGCATATGAGACTTAAGAACTGATGTCTCAGGGCGACGGGCGCAGTGTGGTGTCACACAGTAATTTTCTGGGTGACACAGCATTTGTTATGGGCAGACATTACACTTACCATCAGGTGAACGTTTTGCTCGTTCCGTCAGTTTTATGAAATAAAAAAAAAAAAAGTGAGTGCCTCTGTGTTTGCGCGTACACTTGTGGCACTATAATATCTCCTGCGCAGTTGATGGCTCTCGACAGTAGTCGAAATCGGCTAGGAGAACATCATCAATGTTTGCACACTACTGCTTTACGGCAGAATAACTAGCCCTGGGGTGGTAACTACGTAAACGTATTATGCATAGGAATCTTACCACCAGTGAGTAAACACCATGAAGTAAAATTATAACGTGACCGTCGTTACGTTCGTTAATAACAACAACAAGTAGCACATTAGCCATTCCCTCCCCGGATCGACCGGCGCTATTTATTGTTACTTCATTTACTTATTCCAACAAAGCCATGCCCATTGTTTACGTACCTCTTGTTCATTGTTACAGCTGGCCTTTGAATTAGAATTGGATTGATTATATTTGTATCTAGTTAGCGCTCTGTTAAACAATTTATTAGCGTAACAAATTAGAACTGACCAAAGCGTGGCGATCTAAGTTGATAGTCAACTAAACTCTAATGAAGTCTAACGTAATTCTATTGAAATGTTATTCAAACATATTCGTAATAAGCATGGTAATTATTTTACATACAGCCACGTCTTTTTACGCCAGTCATGTAGCCCACTTTTCACCCTCGCGGGAAACGAGACGTGACTGGTGACGAACCACGTCGCCGCCAATTTGGCACGAGTCAAAAAGTTATTTCTCACCGTTGCGTTCCTACCAGCAATATAGTGACAGCATTGCATATTATAGTGTTATGCACGTATAGAGGCTGTCCGTACAATACCTTAGTCGCTTCTTACGCCACCTCGGTGGGAAAGAGGTAGATGTTATTATACTCTGTCGGACACCTATCGGCTATAATTTTACAACATGTAATGTTCAGAAAATTCTAGCAGAAAGTCATCATCATCATTTCAGCCTATCACTAGTCCGCTGCTGAACAAGGCCTCCCCCATAGATTGCCACAATAGTTTGTAGCTCTCATTTTGGGGGGATTTATAGTTTTCACGTAGTATAGTTGCCATTCTTTCAGTTTATTTATTCAGATGTTCCCGGAAGATGTGTTTGCCCATCTCCTGGTTTTTATTTTCCCTCTGTCGACTTTTACGATACCCACGGGATGAGACGGGGTGGTTCTCTTAAGCCACCACACGAGAAAGTATGAAACAATTATAGCACCCTTAATGAAATATAGTCAAATTTGTGTTCAATTAAGTTGGCGAGACTTGAAATCTTTGTTATAAACTTTCTGACCGATTTTCCATATCAGTTGGATGTGATAATTCTTTATTTCACCATTCTTGTTAAATATATCGTTTCAAAATGAACACTGCACTTTAAACGGTAATTGTATTTTAATTTTACGTAATTATCATCTCAAATCTCATCGAGGCTTAGGTGGTATGGGGTTCAAACCTACCTAGATAGTAGCCTACTTAGGCTAATAAAAAAGACCGAGTGTCACTCAATACACATGACCGAAGTGACAGTAGAAATTCGATCGAAATAAAATAAATAAACTTGAATTAACGAAAATGCAGCGTAAATTTAATTATTTTTAATTTTATACTGGTGGTGGGATTCCTACGCAGGAATACCTCCGCGGGGCCAGTTATTCTGCCGAGAAGCAGTAGTGTGCAAACGTTACTTTGTTTCGGTTTGAAGGGCAGTGAGAGCTATCGAAATCACTGGGCGCATGAGACTTAGGAACTGATGTCTCAGGGTGACGGGCGCAGTCTGGTGTCACACAGAAATGTTCTGGGTGACACAGCATTTGTTATGGGCAAGTTGCACTTACCATCAGGTGAACGTTTTGCTCGTTCCGTCATTTTATCTAATAAAAATAAAAATCAAGCTTCAGCGTTCCATTGATAAATTTACTGAGATCATTTTCACAGCTCAGTTACGATATCCGTTCCTTATTTCAATAACTCAGCTTATGCGTTCCATTGATCAATTAACTGAGATCATTTCCATAGCTCAGATACGGTAGCCGTTCCTTACTGCAATAATCCAGTTTCAGCGTTCCATTGATAAATTTACTGAGATCATTTCCATAGCTCAGATACGGTATCCGTTCCTTATTTCAATAACTTAGCTTCAGCGTTCCATTGATCAATTAACTGAGATCATTTCCATAGCTCAGATACGGTATCCGTTCCTTACTGCAATAATCCAGCTTCAGCGTTCCATCGATAAATTTACTGAGATCATTTTCACAGCTCAGATACGGTATCCGTTCCTTACTTCAATAACTCAGCTTCAGCGTTCCATTGATCAATTAACTGAGATCATTTCCATAGCTCAGATACGGTATCCGTTCCTTATTTCAATAACTTAGCTTCAGCGTTCCATTGATCAATTAACTGAGATCATTTCCATAGCTCAGATACGGTATCCGTTCCTTACTGCAATAATCCAGCTTCAGCGTTCCATCGATAAAATTACTGAGATCATTTACATAGCTCAGATACGGTAGCCCTTCCTTACTTCAATAATCCAGCTTCAGCGTTACAGTGATAAATAAAAATTAGCAAGATTACGTTCAATTAATCGATTAAAACTATATTTATGGATTTTGAGGAGCTTCATTTTATTTTGTACTGGCGGTGGTTACAGCCACTATGTCCCTGCAAATATTATACTTTCACTTAATCCACGTAGGTCGGGGGCCGGGCGCTCGTCTCAAATTTCATAGGACGCGAGTGACCTGAGTTCGATCCCCGATGCCAGTACCTCTAAAATTGCTCTGCAATTTTAAGTGCTGATTTACCACGTGGTCGGAGATGAAAGAAAACATCTATGAGTAATAAAAAATATTTCTAAGAAATGTGACCGCCAACCCTCGTTGCACCAGTGCGGCGGACTCTTTCCAGCTCCAAATTCCTTAAAAAATGAGAAGAGGTCTCAGGAGTCAGGCTCAGGAGTGGGACATTTATAGGCTGTTTCTTTAATCATCATCATTTGATACTATCATTTTGGGAGGCATTTTGCCATAGTTGCCACGCTTGGCAGGCGGGTTGACAACCGAAGTTTATTTATTCAGATGTTTTAGGAAGATGCTGCTGCCAATCTTTTGGTTTTAATTTTCTCTCCGTCGACTTTTACGACCCATGGGATGAGATGGGGTGGTAGATTCCCTTAAGCCGCCACCACATGACACTTTATTATACTACAATTACAATCCTAAAATTAATATAAAAAGTAAATTGTTACAGCTTTTTAAGGTGGTAGGATTCCTATGCAGGAATCCGTCTAGGTAGGTACCACCACAGGCCCTGTGGTGTTATTCTGCCGTGAAGCAGTAGTGTGCTAACATTACTGTGTTTCGGTTTGAAGGGAACTGTGTGCTAGTGTAATCACAATATGAGTCTTAAGAACTGATGTCTCAGGGTGATGGGCGACTGGGTTATCACACAGTGCATTTGCTATGGATAGACGTTACACTTACCATCAGGCGAACGCTTTGCTCGTTTCATTACTTTATCTAATAAAAAAAAAGATAACTAAACGTACAAAACACTAGCGAAAATAAAACAATCTTTTTTATAAATAAATGATGATATAACGCCGATATTCTTCTGATTGGCTACTAATCTATAGCGAAACTTGTACTATTACGGTATATCCAATCACATTCGAGCTCCTCATTTATCCCCTTATAAGCCTCACATACTGCTCTGAAGTCCTCCTAACTGTACATCGTGTTTGATTAGTTTAGATATCCTCTCAAATACAATTGTGATTTCCCAAGGATTTACGATAATTTTCTATATATTGGAGTCTTTTAATAATACGAATTCTACTCGGCCTAATATTCAATTATAGTTTATATTAAGATTGTAATTATCATGACTATACATACATAAGATCACGACTGTATCCCATAAGGGCTAGTCAGAGACCGGGCGCTCACTGCAAAAACAGATGACTGCCACAATCCACGTTTCACCAAAACAATATAATGCACTTGGTGTGATAGGTGGTGAGACCATCGCCACCATGCGCTGTTGAGTGCACAGTGCAGTTTAATTCCTCACTCGCTTTTTACGAGATCCATTGGATGAGATGGAGTGGTAGTATTCTTTTAACGAGCCGCCACCACATGGCTATAGGGCTCAATAAAGACACAGTTTAATTCTATCAGCCACGTAACTCTGCGGTTAGCGTACCCGTCTGTTGCATCTAGAGCTAATAATTTTTGTTAAACAAGGAATAACGTTAACCTTTATTGGGATTTCTTCCAATTCGTGGTTACATTATAATTGATATTTACCAATTAATTAAATACAAATTGTATCCGTATAAGTAGTAATTAAATAACATCAAATTACAACAAGATTACATTACATCAATTTACAACCATTGTGTAATGAGGCTTCACTGCATTGCATAAAGTGACGAAACGAGCAAAACGTTCACCTGATGGTAAGTGCAACGTCTGCCCATAACAAATGCCGTGTCACCCAGAACATTTCTGTGTGATACCACACTGCGCCCGTCACTCTGAGACATCAGTTCTTAAGTCTCATATGCCCAGTGATTACGCTAGATCTCAATCTCCCTTCAAACCGAAACACAATAATGCTTGCACACTACTGCTTCATGGCAAAATAATTGGCTCTGCGGTGGTTCCTACCTAGATGGATTCCTGCATAGGAATCCTACCACCAGTGGTTTTTGCTATGCTACGCGTGAAAAATGTGTATTGCCTAGTTTTTTTTTGAAGCCAACCCTCTCATAATCCTGGGGATACTCCATATTATTACCAATCACTGCCACTAGTCTAAGACGCGACATGTCGAGACATGCGAGGTCCTCTCACCCAGTGATATAGACTCTGTGATAGCTCGAAAGATATGGGCTTAAGACCATGTTTTGTGGTAGTCTGTGGGAGATGAATGTGTTCTGCAAAAGACTTGTGATTGGCCGAAATTATGATCATGATGATACAAAAAAAAAACCAATGAAAACTAAACCCTTTTCTGTATGAAATACGCAACAAAACGGGAGCTCGTCAATCAACGAAATCCGATGTGAAAAGGAGAGCGGCGACCGGGTAATGTGGCATGAAATACTGTTACAGAGTGAGCAATGTGTCATTGTCGCATCGATGGAATGGATAATGCTGAGAATGGCTATCCAACGCGCTCTTACTTCCGCCCGCGCGTCGGTGTATTCTCGCTATTTTTGTCAATAAAAGCTTTGCGTAAAAGAATAGAAATTTCGGAGTAACTAAAAAACAGTTCTAATGTCAAACGGAAAAATATTTCACTGTGCCTTTTACCGCCAACTAAGTTTATTAACTAGATTTAGTCAAAAATTCAACTTTGTAGGAATCGTCGTGGTAGCACGCAATGCCAGTTATGTTGCCGTGAGACAATATAATATACAATTGGAGTAGTATGATAAACAAAGATCTAGAAATACCTTCGCAAAGATCACTTCATCCAGGATTATCATCATCTATGTTTTGTTTACTATTTTACATACATACATATGAAAGGCAATAAAACTAAATGTAAAAAATTTACAACACCAAATTTTAAACGATTTACATCCAATCGTAGTAAACGGGGAAGAGTTGAGCCTTGTGGATACCACTGTATTTCTTGGTATAACTCTAGACGCGAAACTTCAATGGGGCTTATATGGGGATATATCTAAACTAGCCAGTAGACTTAGCTCTGCAGCTTATGCTGCAAAAATAATGTTGAAACTGCTACATTAGTTTATTTTAGTTGTTTTCACCACATAATGTCTTATGGTATTTTGCTATAGGGACCTGCGACTGACGTAGTGATGATTTTTGTTTTGTAAAAGAGGGCCATAAGTCTGTTTATAATCTTGGCTTCAGTGTCTCTTAGAGATAAATTTAGAGAAATTAATATCTTAACCTTGACTTCTGAATATGTATATGAAAAGGTTATGTATGTACATAAGAATATTAATCACTTTATTAAAAAAGTGATGTTCATAATGTAAATACCAGGAACAAGCCCAAATTAATAATGCCAGTTACTCGACTTCCTGAAAAATCCCGCTGGGATTATCACTGGTTTTTCCCATGACAGAGGGATTTCTTAGCGAACCAGTGTAGTTTAAAAAAAATGTCGTTCAATGAGTATTATGTAAATGAATAAAAAATATTCTATTCTATACAGTCACGCCTTTTTCCCATGTAAGGGGATTGGGGCAGAGACCACACACGTAGCCCACTTTTCACCCCCGCGGGAAATGAGACGTGACTGGTGGCGAAGCACGTCGTCGCCATATTGGTACGAGTAAAAAAATATTAATACCCATTGCGTTTCCACGAGCAATTACTAATTATAATTAACTACTATTATAATAAGCCTTTTTTACATATATATCGTCTCACCTTATGGTAAGCGATCGCTGCTGTCCAAGAACATCTATAGTACTAGAAGAATTGCGGGTGCGTTATCGGCCTTTTTTATTTTTATTTTATAAAGGTGTATATATATTTTCGGTGATGTAATTGCTGTTAGCCTTCTCGGCTTTTACAGCTTCATCGGATACTGTGCTCGCGGGCCAGCAGCCCGCGTGCCAGGTTTGGTTTGACCCAAACAAAAATAAATAAATAAAAACTCCTACAAAAACCTCGAAATTCGGACTGTGTCGCGTTCGCTGCGTGCTTTCGCGATTTCGATAATCTTAAATATTTTAAGTCATCTAATGACCGTCCTAGGGATATAAAGGTGTGAGATGAACAGCACGTTGACCTAATGGTAAGTGCAACATCCGCCCGTAACAAATTCTGTGTCACCCAGAACATCTCTGTGTAGCACGCCACTGCGCCCGTCACCCAGAGACATCAATTCTTAAGCCTCGCCCAGTGATCACACGGCCGAATAATCGGCCCTGGGGTGGTACCTACCTAGACGGATTCAAGCATAAGAATCCTACCACCAGTAAAGGAGTAGGAGAGAAAGAAGTAGGCGCTTCCACTGACAGCAGATTCCATAAAGTGGCCGTGAAAACGCACAGTGGTGGAATGCCAACCATCAAGGTGACGATGATGGCATTTTGAGATGTGCGATGGTGAAATTTAGCGGCTGGAAACCGACCCAGGACCCGGGCCGCAGTAATCAAGCGCTCTGACTGCTAGGCCAAGCGGATCAATAGGATATCCAGTACAGATTTCTTCAGAAAATTAAGTTTTGTTGTTGTCCTTTTCTTATTTAAAAAAGTAAACAAACATAACCCAAAGTTTTCTTATACAATGTACTTACGCCTTACTTACAAAAATAAAAAGCAAAGGAACGCTTAATATAATTTTCTATATCTCAAAGTAGGCGCCGTTCCTTTGTTATATCTATTTACGCTAAAGGAAATTGTTGCAAAGAGAATCAACATAGTTGTTACACGGTCAAATGGTGAAGAAAGGTTCTCAAGTGACAACCTCGTCCCAGAAAAAGTAGGGTGGCGCGACACCTACCAGATGGAGCGACGACTTGCAAAATTTTGGCTCAGGACCGTGTTTTATGGGCTACCTCAGACTGCTCTGAGGGAGGCTTATCTACTGCAGTAAGAAAGAAAAGAAAGAAACATTTATTTGTTACACGCCCACAGTTCATAGACAGATTCACAGTGTACGAAAAAATAAACACGGGAAAAAATATATTTAAAATTTATCTGTACATGGTGCGATGCCACAAAAGACCGCCACTCAGGATATGCTGGACGATTTTCAGTGGACTTGTGGTAGGCTGAAACGATATTGACTAAAGTATGCTGTGTGGCAGCTACTTAAAATAATCTGCGAGCCCATCGTCATTGTCATATTATAAGAGTAGACTAAAGGAATTCTCTCTAAAATGTCATGGCATCTGTCAGGTGGCAGAATAACCGATTTGAAAATTGTCAGATCGGTGACGTACAGTAGCGTCTATTTTTTTTTTTTTTTATATTGTGACGAAAAGAGCGAAACCTTCACGTGATGGTAAGTGCAACGTCTGCCCATAACAAATGCTTTGTCACCCAGAACATTTCTGTGTGACACCCCACTGCGCATGTCACCCAGAGAGATCAGTTCTTAAGTCTCATATGCCCAGTGATTACCCTAGCTCACAGTGCCCTTCAAACCGAAACGAAGTAATGCTTGCACACTTCTGTTTCACTCATCGATTATAAACTTTTCTTTTAATATTGTGGATTTAAGTTAGGTGTAAGTAAAGAGTATAGGGGTATAGACAAAAACAACCTGATCATATAAATAATTTCGAAACGGCGAGCTCTAGCGCGGAACCGATCACATGGTCGAGCTGTCCTTCTCATTTGTATAATATCCCCTCGATATCTGCTAGCGAGCGGAGTCGTAACAACCGATCGAACCAACCGTGACATTTACCTTGACGTTGTGTCCGCTGCTCTTGCCAAATATTATTCCCGTCAAACGCTAAGAATATATTCAACTCGCTGCTATTTCCGAACTTCACGACCACTGTTACATATTTATATATTTGAAGAGCGCTACGTGGAGATATTTATCTTTCCTTTATTAGATCGTATGTTACGATTTATGTGCGAATAACATAATAATCGACCGCCTGCTGCAGTGAAAAGTACCTGCCTGCTGAGTCATTGATACTGGGTTCGAATCCCAGTCTAATCTAATATTTGTGTTACACAAAATTTATTACTTTTCGAGTTTGTTTGTTTGTATTGTATACCTACTTTTCATACTCGGTGACTGTCCTCTGCAGAAATCAGTCTAGCAGTAGTGTGCAAACAATACTGTTTCGGTTTGAAAGACTGAGAACTTGTTTCATGACAAGACATATGAGACTTAAGAACACATGTCTCGGGGTGACGGGCGCAGTGTCGTGTCGGCGGGCGCAGTGGGGTGCTCTGGGTGATACAGCAATTGTAATGGGCAGACGTTGGACTTACCTTCAGGTGAATGTTTTGGTCGTTTTTATTTTTATATTTATTGTATAAAGGGACGTAACGAGCAAAACGTTCACATGATGGTAAGTGCAACGTCTGCCCATAACAAATGCTGTGGCATCCAGAACATTTTTGTGCGACGCCACACCCTGAGACATCAGTTCTTAAGTCTCATATGCTCAGTGATTACGCTAGCTCTCAGTACCCTTCAAACCGAAACACAGTAATGTTTGCACACTACTGCTTCATGGTAGAATAACTGACCCTGGGGTGGTACCTACCTAGACGGATTCCTGCATAGAAATCTTTCCACCAGTTAAAATTCGTCCCGTCGTTTCTTGATGCCATAAAATAAAAAAAAATCTTCTACATCTGTCCCTCTAAATAGAATTATTGACACCAACGAGATGACATTTGGTGCCAAACACTAACGTCGCAATAATATGGCGGCGGTCGTAATTGTTACTCATCTAGCAAACAAACTATATACATACATAAGATCACGACTGTATCCCATAAGGGGTAGTCAGAGACTGGGCACTCACTGCAAAAACAGATGACTGCCACAATTCACGTTTCACCAAAACAATATAATGCACTTGGTGTGATAGGTGTAAACTAAAGCGTGTTTTTTTCCAAACTCCTAACGCCTTTGTTTCGTATAATTTTATGCGCGTGCTCGATTTAGGGAGGCTTTGCTACAACTGCTTATAGCAACAGCTTCCGTTGTCTATGAGACCAGTTTTTCAGCCTATCACTAGTCCACCGTTGAACATAGGCCTCCCCTATATATTGCTACAAATGTTTGTAGCTCTCATTTTGAGGGGTCATTTTAGTTGCTACAATTGGCAGGCGGGTTGGCAACCGCAGTTTATTTATTCAGATGTGTCAGGAAGATGCTGCTGCCTATCTCCTCGTTTTCATTTTCCCTCTGTCGACTTTTACGACACCCACGGAATGTGATGGGGTGGTAGATTCTCTTAAGCCGCTACCACACGGCACAATAATATGCTTCCCTATTTTAATCGTATTTTGTGGTTTTAATTTTTTTGCGCGGAAGCTTATATATTTTTTCTTAACTTAATTATTTACCCGCTATAATATCAGCTATCTGTCAGTAAAAGTCTTGTCAAAATCGGTCCAGCCGTTTCGGGGATTAGCCGGAATAAACAGCCAGATAGAAAGAAATTTTAAAAATTGTTATTTGAGTACCGTATTTACATTCAAAAGCATTGAGTTATATTGTTATTACAAACAGACACTTAATTTTTTTTTTGTATAGATTATTGAGTGAAGTGGTCGGCTGCGGAGTTTCTTTCACCTGCTTCCTTTCCGTCAGATGAACTTTATTACAAAACGATGGTAGATTGTAAAAAGAAACGACGTTTGACAGACGAAATTTATATTTCTTACATACAACCACGCTTTTTCCCATATAAGGTAGGTAGGCAGAAACCACATTCGCAGCCCACTTTTCGCCCCCGCAAGAAACTAGACGTGAGGGGTTAAACGACGAACGAAACGGGCAAACCACGTTACCGCCTATTTGGTACGAGTAAAAAAATTCTTACACCCTGTATGTATTGTATTTATTGTGTGGGTGCTTCAAATAAGCTTCTCTTTCTGTCTTTCTTTCTTTCATTGCGTTCCCACGAGCAGTATAGTGACAGAATTTCATATTATGGCGTCATTTTGCATGAAAAAGGCTGTCCGTACAACCTCGGAAATAGGTAGGTGCTATTCAACTCTGTAAAAACTAAAGAATTTTCATTACATTTCATTCTACAGTTCAAAGTAATAAAGCTCAAATCAATGGTAATTAGAACAGAAATACTAATATCTCCCATATCGGTCAAAAAGGGTTTCCCACCCGCAAACCTGATTGACCGGTCTTATAATTTGGTTCATAAAACTTTGTTACATATCCCTGGCCAATTTTCTCACGTCTCGCGCCACTACAGCTACAGATTTTATTACTGCTTATGATAAAGCGAGATGCGATGTAATATATAGCAATAAAACGCGAAACAAACGATGCGTGACAACATGTTAGTTCATGTTTACTGGCACGCCAGCCGCGACTGGGACACGCTTGAAAAAAACCACACGCACACTGACGACACTTCAAATTACATACATACGTAGAGTCAGGTAGCCGTGGTAGCTCAGGGGCTGGGCGCTCGCTTTTAATTTAATAGCACCCGAGTGACGTGAGTTCGATTCCCGATGCCGGCACCACTAAAATTATTAATTGCAATTCACCACGTGATCGGCGGTGAAGGAGAACATCGTGAGGAAACCTGCATGTCTGAGGAATAATAAATATTTCGAAGAAATGAAGTCCGCCAATCAGTCCGACTCTTCCCGGTTTCAAAACCCTCTCAGAAATGAGAGGAGGCCTTTGCTCAACAGTGGGACATTTATAGGCTGTTACTTTACTTTACTTTTTTTTAAATTGAGTCACGCCTTTTCTCGCATTGCGGTAGGCACAGACCACATCTTTTTAGTTGCTACGATCTTGACATACATCTTTCGCTTATTCTACTTTCATTACTGCTTTTATACAAGATCGCCGCTTGCGATTGCAAAAACGACGATCAAATCGTGATACGTTCGCCTACATCGAACCTTACCGGTTTGCCCATTCCCACTCGCCTCATAAATCTAATTCGTCAATCTTGTTTCAATCAACCTACATATTTTGTCAGCTCAGATCTATAAATAACAATAACACAAGATCCAAAATAAAATTATTTTTGATGCATAAAAAAGAAGTTAAATAACAGCCTATTAAATGTCCCTGTGCACAGGCCTCCTCCCTTTTCTGAGAGGGTTTTGGAACCGGTAAGAGTCAGCCACGCTGCTCCTATGCGGGTTGGCGGACTTCACACTTATTCCTAAGACATGCAGGTTTCCTCACGATGTTTATCTGCACCGGTAAGCGTGAGATAAAATAGAATGTAAAATTGCAGAACAATTTTAGAGGTGACGACATCATGATTTGAATTTTTCATTTAGAGAACATTCGCCTCATTCGAAGTTTTTTTTTATTGTATAAAGTGACGAAACGAGCAAAACGTTCACCTGATGGTAAGTGCAACGTCTGCCCATAACAAATGCTGTGTCACCAGAATATTTCTGTGTAACACCACACTGTGAACATCACCCTGAGATATAAGTTCTTAAGTCTCATATGCCCAGTGATTACGCTAGCTCACAGTGCCCTTCAGACCGAAACATAGTAATGTTTGCACACTACTGCTTCACGGCAGAATAACTGGTCCAGGGGTAGTACCTATCTAGACGGATTCCTAGATAGCCAATGCTGTGGCATCCACACCACACTGTGCTCGTCGCACTGAGACACCGGCATCGGTTCTTAAGTCTCTTATACCCAGTAAGTACATTAGATATCAGTACCCTTCAGACCGAAACAGTAATGTTTGCACACTACGGCTAAGCGGCGGAATAACTGGCACTACTGTGATACTGTATATATGTACTGTATGCATAGATTTTATATATATACAGTAATCCCCCTTATAACACGGTACTCTTGTAACGCATTTTCATATTTCGCGATTTCAGTCCCTCCTATAACACGGGTATTCCCCCATATAACGCGGGGATCGCCCACGTTATATTTCTGTACTGTGAAATTTATAATGATTTGTACAGTTCATAATTAATTTCGCGTACCTCTGTATTTGTTCAATTGTTTTGTCATCAAATAGTGAAATTTTAATTATTACAGACGAACAAGAAGATATGCTCTAAAGTAAAGAAAATTACTGGTGGTAGGATTCCTATGCAGGAGTCCGTCTAGGTAGGTACCACCCCAGGGCCAGTTATTCTACCGTGAAGCAGTAGTGTGCAAACATTACTGCGTTTCGGTTTGAAGGGCGCTGAGAGCTAGCGTAATCACTGGGCATATGAGACTTAAGAACCTATGTCTCAGGGTGATGGGCATAGTGTAGTGTCACACAGAAATTTTCTGGGTGGCACAGCATTTGTTATGGGCAGACGTTGCACTTACCATGAAGACGGTGAATGTTTGCTCGTTTCATCACTTTATGCAATAAAAAAAACAAAAACAAAAATTCAAATAGTGAAACCTTCGAACATTCTATCAAAAAAAAAGATGTCGGTGGAACGTTATTTCAGATAGCCCCGACAGCGAATAAATATTTAATAAAACTATTTTTGGAATTATGTAATTTATTTGGCGCTCACTTTGAATTTCTTTCTACGCGAGTGACCTGGGTTCGATTCCCGGTGCCGGCACCACTAAAATTGTTTATTGCAATTTTTATTGCTGATTTACCAATTGTTCGGCGGTGAAGGAAACATCGTGAGGAAACCTGCATATCTAAGATAAAAAAATATTTCGGAGACATGTGCAGACCGCCAACCCGCATTGGAGCAGCGTGGCGGATTCTTCCCAGCTCCAATACCCTTTCAGAAATGAGAGGAGGTAGTGTGCAAACATTAATGTGTTTCCGTTTGAGGGGCACTGAGAGCTAGCGCAATCACTGGGCATACGAGACTTAAGAACTGATGTATCAGGGTGACGGGCACAGTGTGACATCAAAATAATGTTCTGGGTGACACGGCATTTGTTATGGGCAGACCTTGCACTTACCAACAGGTGAACGTTTTGCAAGTTTTATCATTAAAAAAAATACAATTTAAAAATGAAATGCTCTATACTTAAAACTTGCTGTGCCCCACGGTTTCACCGGCCGTTTAATATAAAGGAAATCGTAGCGTGATGTTATATAGCCTACAGTCTTTCTCGATAAATGGGCTATCCAACACTACAAATATTTTTCAATTCAAACCAGTAGTCCCTGAGATTTACCAAACAAAACAAAATTTATAGCTTTGGCCGTGGTTTTACCCGCCGTTTAATTTATAAGAAATCGCTCTAAGGGCCGTAGAGAGCTGTTATGTAGCTTAAGCCTTCCCCGGTTAATGGGCTATCCAACACTGAAATAATTTTTCAATTCGAAGTACTATTTCCTCAGATTATCGCGTTCAACCAAACAAACTCTTCCGCTTTATAATATAACTTGCTGTGTCTTGCGGTTTCACCTGCCGTTTAATTTAAAAGAAAAGGTTCGAAGGGTCGTAGTGCGTTATTCTATAGCTTATAGTTCTCCTCGGTAAAGTGGGAATCCAATACTAAAATTTATTTTCAATTCGAACCAGTAGTTGCTCAGATTAGCGCGTTCAAACGAACAAACTATTCAGCTTTGTAATAGTCGTATAATTATAGATAATGTTCTAAATAAACAACACAGTAACCAATAATTAGGTTTTGCTTTCTTTACGAGCCTTTAATCGCACGCTCGAGTGTACTTACATTATACTCAAGTCAGATTGGTTAGTCTTCATTAGACACGATCAGTGGAACGTGACTCGAGTTGGAATATTATTTATATTAGACAGACGCTTAGAATTAAGCAGAAAATTCAACAGTAGGACGAAGATGCCGAGAGTCCGTCGCTATCGAAAATAATTCATTATTACGATAACAATTTCGCGTGATGTATTGTGTAGGCGAGTTTTGCTCGTGACATTTACATTCTACCGAAATCTTCAAATATTACGTACATCTATTTGAGATCTATACAAATAAATAAAATTGAAGTGACTGTAATAACGAAATAACAAAAAAAAAAGAAAGTATGTACGGTACTTATGAGAAAAAAGTCTGTTTTTAAATTTTCGGTCTGTCTGTCTGTTTGTTCCGGCTAATCTCCGAAACGACTGGACTGATTTCGACGTGACTTTCACTGACACATAGCTGATGTTATAGCGGGTAACTTAGGCTACTTTTTTTTTTTAAAGTAATTCGGGTACCGCGCAAAAAAATTAAAACCTCAAAATACGATTCAAATAGGGAAGTATGTATGTATATCATCGATCGGGGTCAGCTTTTTTACGCGGCTGAAACCGCGGGGCTCAGCTTGTATTGTTATACAAGTACCAGTTAATTCTAGGGTTAGCGTGTAAAGAAAGTCTAGGTCAGAAACTACGCAGATATTTTAGTATTAGATTTTGTATAGCAAGGTATCGAGTAATTGGAAATATATAACAGTTTAGTACAAATTTAATGTTTCGTTTAAAAAAAAAGTAAAGTTTCTGCCTATAAATGTCCCACTGCTGGGCACAGGCCTCCTCTCATTTCTGAAAGGGTTTTGGAGCTAGGAAGAATCCGCCACGCTGCTCCAATGCGGGTTGGCGGACTTCACATGCCCTCGCAATATTTCTATTCCTCGGAGATGCAGGTTACCTCACGATGTTTTCCTTCACCGCTAAGCACGTGCTAAATCAGCACTTAAAATTGTAGAACAATATTAGAGGTGCCGGCACCGGGGATCGAACCCAGGTTACTCGCTTACTATAAAATTAAAGGCGAGCACCAGACCCCTGATCTACCACTTCGAACGATTTGAATTAAAATACATTAACAGCCTATTAATGTCCCACTGCTGAGGACAGGCCTCCACGCATTCCTGAGAGGGTTTTGGTCCGAAACGCTGCTCCAGTGCGGGTTGGCGGACTTTACATATCCTCGAATAATAATAAATTTTATTCGTCAGACGTGCTGCTTTCCTCAGACTTGCAGAACATTTTTACAGGTACTCACGAACTTTACGAACTCAGGTCAGTCGCGTACTAAATTTAATGCGAACGCCTGGACCCTGAGCTCCTTCGGTATAACTTAATACAAATCATAAATTTACATAAGCAATCTTCTGCTACCAGGAACCTCCACCAAATGCTCAATATATTTGAGATGGTGGTAGGATTTCTATGCAGGAATCCGTCTAGGTACCACCCCACGGCCAGTTACTCTGTCATGAAGCAGCAGTGTGCAAACATTACTATGTTTTGATGTCTCAGGGTGATGGGTGCAGTGTGGTGTCACACAGAATTTTTCTGGGTGACACAAAATTTGTTATGAGCAGACGTTGCGCTTACCATCAGGTGAACGTTTTGCTCGTTTCATCACTTTATCCAATAAAAAAAACACAATACACTCCACCAAAGCCGAGAACACGGCACGTGTTTCATAGGCATTATAAATGTTATTGATTCTACGACAGTTTGCTTGTGCACATTATTGTGGGAGGGCGGGCGATGCCAAAAGAGATTAAGTCCGCCCTTAGTAAAAGTATCAACAAATATAAAACAAGTAAATGCATCTAGGGCATTGTCATCATCGTCATTTCAGCCTATCGCTAGTCCACCTCTGAACAGAGGCCTCCCTCATATATTGGCACATGAGTTTGTTGGTAATCCCCAAATAATAGTAAAAATTTACAATGCATTATAAAAATTCATAGACCTTATGAGTTTTCTTTAAATTCTCCACCATGATACAAACAAAAGACTGTTTTCGTAATTCGCAGAGGCGAGCTCTCAACTATTCGTCCCTGGCGTCTCGTTCGACTGCATTTACATCGCACACTTTACTTCTCGAATGCTTTTGACTATTTGTTGGAATATCTACCTGGATATAACAACTCCACAATTATAATACTTTTTAAAATATAAGAATGTTCCATTTCTGACGTGCGTTACGACTTAAGGAAAGTCATCCTACCTCCTGTCATGGATTTCGTAAGAGGAAATGCCTGAAAGATCTTCCGATGGAAGATGGTTTTCGACACATGGCGAAATCTTCTGCATAGTTAATTGAATCAAGCGTAACTTTGCAGAAATCCATTACAACAAAGGAAAGAGAGTTAATTTGTAAAAATGTAAATTGTTATACGCGAGGTATCAGTTCTTAAATCGTATATGCGCAGTGATTAAACTAGTTCTCAGTGCCCTTCAGATCGAAACACAGTAATGTTTGCACACTACTGCATCACGGCGGAATAGAATCAGATGGCCCCGAGGTGCCTACCTAGAACGATTCGTGCATATCTCGATATGCAATATATTTGTGAACTCGGGAGCCGGGCGCTTGCTTAACGTCGATTCTCAAGTGAATTGACTTCGATACTGGGTACCTCTAAAATTATTCGGCAATTTTTAGTGACATGTCTGAGTTTTTAAGTGTTCGTTTTCCACTAAGCGGCGAAGAAAAACATCGTGTGAAAATTTGCATGTCTAAAGAATTAAAAAATCGAGGGAAGAGGGAAGTCCGGCTACCGGCATTAGAGAGCAGCGTGGCGGACTCTACTCGGCTCTAAAACCCACTGAGAAATGAAAGGAGGCATGTGCTCAGCAGTAGGACATTTATAGACTGTTACTTTACTGCAATATATTTAAATGAAGTTTAGGGTTTTCAGAAAATCATGAGCCACAGCTGAACAAAGCTAGTCCTGGTAACAAAGTTAATTATAATAGATAAAAATGCTCTCCCTTTGCTTGATATCAACTACAATTTTTAAATTAATCCAGAAACTTCGAGATAGTACGATGAGACACAGTTTTTTTATTTTTTTATTGTATAAAGTGACGAAACGAGCAAAACGTTCACCTGATGGTAAGTGCAACGTCCACCCATAACAAATGCTGTGTAATCAAAACATTTCTGGTTGATACCACACTGCGATCGTCACCCAGAGACATCAGTTCTTAAGTCTCATATGCCCAGTGATTACGCTAGGTCTCAGTGCCCTTCGAACCGAAACACAGTAATGTTTGCACACTACTGCTTCACGGCAGAATAACTGGCACTGGGGTGGTACCTACCTAGACGGATTCCTGCATAGAAATCCTACTACCAGTAAATATATATATATATATATATATATATATATATATATATATATATATATATAAATAGCAATATTTATTTAAGCGCTAATAAACGTAACTATATCGTGTGACAATAATTCCCTCTTCGCTCTTACTTGCTCTATCACTGACTTGTGCTATTTGAGATGATTCAGTCTCATTTGAACTTTGTCGTTATCTTGCTGTAAGCTTCAAGTTTTATTGCGAGGTTCGTGACCGTGCTAGCTTCCAGTTTGATTAGTTTAGATAACGTCTTGAGATAAAATTTTGTTGTATCTACGGTTCATTACAAAAACATCTTTATATATATAATTCTTCTGTGCGTGTGTATGTCACTGAACTCCTACTAAACGTTAGGACCGCTGTTGATGAATTTTTTGTGTGTGTTTGTTTGGTTCCCTGGATGTTTTAGATTCAGAATTGGACCCGGTAGGTGGCGCTGCGATAGAGTTCTAGGAAAATAACAAAAGTCACTCAGTTTATCGATAATTCGAATATCGAAAAATCGTTTGCTGAATCTGTTAACAGCAGGCAAGCCAAAATTCGGGCAGGACAACGTCTGTCGGGTCCGCTAGTACCTATGTATATTATAACAACAATTTTTATAACATTATAACAATATTTCATTTGAATTTTATATCGAGATTCTCTTATTATGTCTATTAATCAGGGAAAGTGGTATTTCACGCCAAAATATTTATGCATAAATCTATGTTATATAAGTTATAATAACAAAATTCATCCGTCGTGAAGGCTTTTCTATCTATAAACTCTTCGCTTCTTCGTCATATAGGTAAGGCACATATTTAAATGTGGAGCAATCATATCTAGCGTCACAAACCTAGTCCTAGCCAAGACATGTAGTGTAGTGGTGCATCATTTAGCTATCAAGTGACGAGACGAGAAAAACGGTCACGTGATGGCAACTACAACGTCCACTCACAACAAATGCTGTGCTACTCAGAACAATTCTCTGGCACCACACTGCGCCTGACATCCTGAGAAATCATTCTTCCCTCCCGATTGAAGTAACTGACCGAGCCGAGGCCGCTCCCCTTGGGCACCCACGAGTCAATTACTGTCGCGAACAGGATGACGGTCCAAGCCGTGGTCCTCTCTCGGAGGCCTTCGCGCCAGTCATCCATAAATTAAGATTTCGGCTAAGCGCCCTCACCGCTCTGCCAACATACAATCCGGTGAAGCTGTGAAAGCCATCGGGCTAACAGTAACCATCCGTCAAAAAAAAACATCATTCTCAAGTCTCATATGCCCAGTGATTACACTAATTTTCAGTGCCCTTCAGACCGAAATCCATATTTGCAAACTAATGCTTCAGGGCAGAATATCTGGCCCTGAGATCACCTACTGAGACGGATTCGTGCATAGAAATCCTACCACCAGTATCCTCGTAAGAATATGGCGTATGAATAGGGCGATGCTCGTCAAAAACTAGGTAGGGCAGATAGGGCAGAAGCCGGGGTTGGTTGGGGACTGGGGTAGGTAGACTAGATGCTCCTAACTTCTTGCAGGTTTGAGTGAGAGAATCAACGTTGCACTCAAAGAAAGCCTGCTGCTTGACCGATCATTCGCCCTGAACGCGAGACACGAGGAAATGTCTCACTGTCAGTTAGAGTGCAATATCAATTGTACCTAAGTAGTTTTTCATCAACAGATCTTTTTTGTTCTTACATTGTATTTTATAGTCAAGTTCACACAAACTTAATTTGAAATGGAAAGCAACATATTATAAAAGGTATACAAATACTTATTATGACTGTTATGCAAAACATTTTACTTTAGTGAATTTTTGAAAGCAAAAGCTCCGGTCGGGGTTGGTGGGCCAATTGCATATTTGTTGACTGACTATGATCCATATGGTCCCATTTTTTCGAAAATAATTACGAATACAAAAGAAATCAAAGTTTGAGATAAAAATTAATCATTAAATTATAAATAAACCCATCTGGGTAGAATTCTGCAAAACTTATGATTTTTTTTTATTGGATAAAGTGACGAGACGCGCAAAACGTTAACCTGATGGTAAGTGCAAAGTCGGCCCATTGCAGATGCCGTGTCACCTAGAACATTTCTGTGAAATTTTTATTACACATTAAATTTTGTCATCCCGTAATTCAAGCCGCCCTGCAACAGTTGAGTAGTGTACCTACCCCGGCATTGAGGCAGGTTGACCATCGCGGAGAGGTTTCCTAAAACTGAAAAAATCCGGATTTTATTAAATAATATCCAAATAGAACCTTTTTTTATAATTGACTATGAAATTTGACACAGTTTACAATATTTTTTATTAATACCAAGGTAATAGTTTTTTTTTAAAAAAATGATGACCAAAAACGTGGTCAACCATCCCCGGTCTGCCCTACCATTTTTAATTTTGCTTGGCCATCTTTGAAAAATAACTTCCTTTCCTTTGTTAAAACGATTCCCGCAAATTAACGCCGTATTCTATTAACATACAGATATAACTAGAATTGCCCGCGGTTTCACTTGCTGAAAATAAGCCGACCACATATGATTGCGCCGTACGCATGATATCTCGCAGACCTCAGTATTCACAATTCGACTCTTGTTGATGTTCGATTCTCAAAATACGGCTCCTTAAGGTCGTGGCATTAATTTTTATAACCTATAACCTTCCTCGATAAATGGACTATCGGATTAAAAAATAACTTTTTAAATCCTATACGTATTTCTAGAGATTAGCAGATACAAACATACAAACTCCTGCTTTATGATAGTAGTAAGAAGTAATATTACAAGGTCACTGCCATAAGAAATATAAAATATTTGTAGGTATTCTCCGCAGCTTAATGTTACACCCTCGAGTACGTGTGCTGAATGCTCCTGAAACGATTGCCGCGGTTAAAGATTTGGGCAGCGTTCCAAAATAACGCTCCCCTGGCGTCCATCAATACATTAACCTAAGTCTATCTACATTAGTCCTACTAAAAATGTCTTTGCCATAGAATCTATAAGTCTATCCGGCCCCCGATTGTTGAAAAATTCGACAAAAGAACTACCAAAAAAGTATCATGCCCTCTGTCAAATGGAAAAATAACTGTAGTAAATGAATACATAGAGTCACGCCTCTTTCCCATAGGGGTAGGCAGAGACCACATCTTTCCACTTGCTACGATCCTGACACACATCTTTAGCTTCCTCTACTTTCATTAGTGTTTTCATACAAGCTCGTCGGTTGCGGGTACTTTTGACGTGGCCTTTCCTCAAAACGATTTCGATCTGATCGTAATACGTTCGCCTACGTCGACCCTTACCGGCTTGCCCATTCACACTCGCCTCATAAATCTGTTTCGTCAATCTTCTTTCATCCATCCTCTCTACGTGTCCAAACCATCTAAGCATCCCTTTCTCTATCTTTGTCACTACATCTTCTACCACACCGCAACGTTCTCTTATCACGTTGTTTCTTAGTTTGTCCATCAAAGTCACTCCAGCTATACTTCTCAAACTTTTCATTTCAACAGCATTAATCTTATTTTCATGCTTCTTCTGCCAGACCCAACATTCACTACCGTACATAAGTGTGGGGACCAGTACTCCTCTATGTACAGCCAGTCGTCCCTTTTTAGAAACATTCTGGCTGCACATAAAGTTATGCAGGGCCCCATATAATTTATTTCCTGCCAACGCTCTTCGTTCAATATCACAGTCGTACTTTCCGTCTCTCGAAAATTTTGAACCCAAATATACAAACTCTTTCACTTGTTCCACTCTTTCTCCTTCAATCAGAACTTTGCAATCCGACATACTTTCTTCTCTTTCAAAAACCATTACTTTCGTCTTATCTACATTAATTTTCATTCCTTTGCTTTGTAGAGCATCATTCATAATATTAACCATCGCCTGCAACTCCTCCTCCGATGATGCTAATATAACCTGATCATCGGCGTATAGGAGGCATTTGACGGTCAGATCATTCATTCTTAATCCAAATGCACTCTCTTTAAGATCTTTCAAGCAATTGTCTATAAATAGGTTAAACAGCCACGGTGAAGCCACACATCCCTGTCTAACACCTTTTTCGATGTTAAACCAGTCTGTGTACGCCCCGTTTGAAATAGCCTCAAATTTTCAGACTTG
Organism: Luehdorfia chinensis; assembly: GCA_019845155.1. Classification (NCBI taxonomy): domain Eukaryota; kingdom Metazoa; phylum Arthropoda; class Insecta; order Lepidoptera; family Papilionidae; genus Luehdorfia; species Luehdorfia chinensis. The sequence goes on from JAHVAK010000226.1 coordinate 217,622, forward strand.
TGACGTGGAACGCGGGCAGATGCTTCTGGTGCTGCTCATTCATGCGCCATCTGTCAAACAAAGATTCTGCCCGATAGGTGCCCGGCAGCGCATAGCGCCTACCTCTTTCCTACCGAGGTGTCGTAAGGGGCGACTCAGGTATTTGTGGACAGCGGACACGTGCGAACAATACCATAATATGTAACGCTGTCACTATACTGCACTCGTACCAAATGGCGGCGACGTAGTTCGCCAACCTTCACGCCTCATTTCCCGCGGGGGCGAAAAGTTGACTACGGGTGTGGTATTTGCCACGTGTGGGAAAAAGGCGCGACTGTATATTTATTTATTTATTTAATCTTAATTGTAACACCTTCATCTAAGGAATACAATGGGCAGACTTAATGCCTTGAGGCATTCTCTGCCAGTCAACCCTGGGAGACTAGAGAAATGATAGCAGGTGCAAGTATGTAAAAAATGTGGAGTCTGGTGTGCAAATGTAAATACTATTGGATAATAATTTTACAATAATATAAATAACTAATATATATATATATACACAAATTGCCCTACGCGGACTGACTGCTGGCGGCCACGAAAATATTATGAAAACCATTCCAAGGCAGGGGTGGAGAATCTTAAAATCCTTAAAATCTTAAAATACTTCCGATACTATCCGATGCAGTGGAGAGTTTATTCGTTCAAAATGAGTGTTGTAGAAAGCCCTTTCAATCTTTTTTGCACATGCCCCGAGTAATGGGATTCCCATACGGAAATCCGCCTAAGTAGGTTGATACCTACTTAGTTAACGCAGTGTCAGTTATTCTGCCATCAAACAGCCCACAAACATCACTGTGTTTTGGTGTGAAGGGCACTGTAGCTAGTGTAGTTACAGAACAGTACTGAACCGTGAACTGTTCAGGTGTGAACCTTAACACTGCGCAGTTTGCGCACAACATCGGAAAGTTTTTTCTAGCAACACACTGCGCTTGTCATCATAATTCGAAGGTTCTTTAGTGAAGTATGCTCAGTAACAAATACATTAATGTTTGAACACTACTGCTTCACGGCAGAATAACTGGACCTGCGGTGGTACCTACCTAGACGAATTCCTGCACAGGAATCCTTACACCAGTAGACATTGCATCAAATAAAAATTTGAACATTTTGGTGTGCGGATTGAGAGTGCTCAGAAAACAAAGCAGCGACCTCGTTTATAGTCTGTGATCCTTAAAACTGCGCAGTATGTTGTATTGTGCGAGTCATCAATCAACGAAGCTCGCGCGGCGAGGTGAGCGGCGGGCGCTCGTGAGGCGTGAAATATTGTCGCACTGTCACTGTTACGCCATTGGTAGAGAGTGCTTGATGTGAATATTTACGTGACACATTTGTGAATTTGTTACTATTTTTTTTATTTCGTGACGTCACGACATAAATAATTTTAATTGCCGATTTACCGAGTGTTCGGCGGTAAAGAAAACATCGTGCGAACACCTTCATTTATGAAGAAAAGTAAGTTACTTTGCTAAGATCCGCATGTAAAATATAAAAATGGTGTATATTACCTAGTTTTTTGAAGTGCACCGCCCGCCCTCCCCATTATTTATTTTATAAGAATACAGTATATTCCCTTATATCACGATGGCCAATAACTTTACCCAAACAATATATTAACGAGACATAGAAAACCCTATTAAAAATAAAGATGGTTCATTATTTTTCCAATAAACTCTGAACAAGGTTCGCGATATGAAATAAATATCTAGATTTATTTTTGGAAAGGTAACACTTTTAAAAATGAGAAATGTGAAAATTACTCTTATTTATTACTATTTACTTGTGGCCGATAGGCGTTCGACAGAGTAGAATAGTATCTACCTCTTTCCTACCGCGGTGTCGTAAGAGGTGACTAAGGTTTTGTACGGACAGCCTTTGTTCGTGCATAATAATACCATCATATGCAATGCTGTCACTATACTACTCGTGGGAACTCAATACCCCTTATATGTTCAAATCAATTTAAGGCAATATCTATTTTTTAAATTATTTCCACCCAGCCCCGTCTTCTTTACAAATATTCACGATGTGCGAAACTTAGTAAGAATTTCATGAGTACCCAAAATGCCGGTGACTGGTTCTGTTGTACTGGTACGTTATGGGAAAAAGGCGTGACTGTAGTGCCTATAAATATTCCGCTACTAAGCATAAGCCTACTCTAATTCTGGTGGCGGGTTTCTGAGCTAAAATCAGTCACACTCCTCCAGCGCCGTTTGGCGTACTTCACATCCTCGAAATCACGTGGTGCCGGCGTCAGTGATAGAACCCAAACGATTCATGTTTTCATGGCTCTATTGATCACTATTATGATTATCATCATCATCATTTCAGCCTATCACTAGTCCACTGCTGAACATAGGCCTCCCCCACAGATTGCCACAAAAGTTTGAAGATCTCATTTTGAGGGGTTCGTACATGACCTTAGTCGCCTCTGAAGACACCTCGGCAGGAACGTGGTAGGTGATACACTCTGCCGGACACCTATCGGTTTTTTTTTAAATTTGACAAAAGTGACGGAACGAGCAGAACGTTCACCTGTTGGTAAGTGCAAAGTCTGCCCATAACAAATGCTGTGTCACCCAGAACATTTCTGTGTGACACTACACTGCGCCCGTCATCCTGAGACATCAGTTCTTAAGTCTAATATTCCCAGTGATTACGTTAGCTTTCAGTGACCTTTAAACTGAAACACAGTAATGTTTCCCATTACTGCTTCATGGCAGGACAACTGGCCGGGGTGATACCTACCTAGACGGATTCCTGCATATGAATCCTACCACCTATAAGATACATACCGGTTAAATATAAGAAAAATTCCATATATCATTTCAACATTTTTTCTCTTAACAATTATTTTCATAATATTCCTGATACCCGTATATTCGACTTGAAATCGCGGCTTTCGCTTTTCTGCATCAATAAAAACGGAACAATATAAAGTGGCAGGCCTTTTAATGTCGCACTTCTGAACGCAAGCCTCCTCTTATTTCTGAAAGGGTTTTGGAGCCCGGAAAAGTCCGCCACGCTGCTCCAGTGCGAATTAGCGTAGTAGAATCTAGAACTTTACATGACATCGAAATATTTTTATTTCTCAGACATGCAGGTCTCCCCACGATGTTTTCCTTCACCACCAGCACGCGGTAAATTAAAATAACAATGTTAGAGGTCGGGCACCGGGATCGAACACACGTCACTCGCGTGCTATGAATTTTAAGATCAGCGCCCGGCCCCTGGGCCACCACAATATAATTATTTTGTCCTAATAAATTTTGAAAATGTACAGAAGTTGCTTCTCTTTTAAAATAGTCTCTAAAGCGTAATTAAAAAGCAACCCTTGCTTATGCTTAGCAGAACGAAGTTAATAACGAGAGTTTCGAAATAAATAATGTTATCTAAATTAGTCTTTGCTTGCGAGTTCTTATGCGAACTCTAAATTTTTGACCTCCGTCCGTTCATTCGTCTGTCGACATTACCTTCAGCAGCGAGCGCATAATTGCCCTTCTCAGGAAAGACGTCAGCTTTAGTCACTTTTATGGCCACCTCTCTTGCTACATCGAGTTTAATTTACGAAGTTCCATCATTCGAATTGCCATTGCCTACTTAAAGGGTTCAGTACCCTCAATACAAAGGCTTTTTTTTAATTAACCACGCATTATTTTCCATTGTGTATACTTTGGATTTTTTTTGGTAGCGGCCTAAGAGAATCTACCATCCCATCCCATCCCGTGGGTGCCGTAAAAGTCGACAGAGGGAAATTAAAAAAAGATGGGCAGCAGCATCTTCCTGGAACATCTAAATAAATAAACGGCGGTTGCCAACCCGCCTGCCATGCGTGGCAACTATGGCAAAATCCCTTTAATATGAGAGCTACAAACTTTTGTGGCTATCTATGGGGGAGGCCTATGTTCAGCAGTGGACTTGTGATAGGCTGAAACAACGACGACGACGACGACGATGATTCTTTGGATTCAGATATTTAATATTTTTACATAAAAATCTTGTAACATATTGGATTATATTTAGTGATTTATTTTAAATATTAACAAACCACTATCTAAGATGGCGGCTTCTCCGTGTGGTGGCGGCTTAAGAAAACCTACTACCCCATCTCATCCCGTGGGTGTCGTAAAAGTCGTCAGAGGGAAAATGAAACCGAAAAGATGGGCAGCAGTATCTTCCTGGAACATCTGAATAAATTGACTGCGATTGCCAATCCACCTGCCAAGCGTGGCGATGGCAAAAAACAAATCGAGAGCTACTAATTTTTGTAGCAATCTATGGGGGAGGCCTATGTTCAGCAGTGGACTAGTGATAGGCTGAAACGACGACTATCTAAGAAAGCTATAAAAAAATTTATTACAAATATTTTAGCTATCATGATCTAATGATGAAAACACGCACCAAATGGTCAGTTCAGTTACGTGTATAGAAGAATATGCTTAATAATTTTACATTAAACAATGGAGGTGTATAAAAATATAAATGATACATTAGTGCCAAAGGCAACGATGCCACAACGAAACTGCGAGGTGGAATAGAAATTACATTTCATCATCATCTATTTAAATAGTCGCATCTGCAATGGAGGTAGGTCACTTGACCTACTGCAATTATTCAGATCTACTCTCAGCGAAGTGGGACGGCCGCAAAAAACCCAGATCCTGAAACTAATAATTTGTATTGAAGAAAAATTAGCTTTGCCAGATTTGAATTCATAACAGAACCGAGAGCTGTTCACAATATTTCTCTTTGATTCAAAATTTAGATTCACTTTTGATGACAGACATTCCTAATAGCAAGCATTACTGTCAAAAACGGCAACATTCTTAAGAGACCAATTTAAGTTAGCCTTGACGACACCAAAATTATGTCCGTCTGGGAAGACTGACGCCATCAGATCGTTCGAAACTTTTTCTGCGCATGCTAATAACAGAGTGGCAAATCGCTTAGCGTCTGTGGAGCAATATTAACGAAAAGATGAAATTCTTTCGAGCGCCTTATTGAGAGATTTCGTGGTCACATGATTCATAATAATTGTGTATATGAAAGTTCAGAGGACCATATAAATGTTACGCCAAAAGTAAAGAAGAAAGAACGAAGCAAGAAATAATTATATTTATGTTAACAGATTCCTGTAACTATCGCCATTGCATCATATTGTATTATGTAAGTTAGTCAAGTTTCAGCCTATAAATGTCCCACTGCTGAGCACAGGCCTCCTCTCATTTCTGAGAGGGTTTTGGAGCTAGAAAGAATCCGCCACGTTGCTCCAATGCGGGTGGGCGGACTGCACATGTCTTCGAAATATTTTTTATCGCTCAGACATGCAGGTTTCCTCGCGATCTTTTCCTTCGCCGTTGAGCACGTGGTAAATCAGCACTAAAAATTGCAATCAACAATTTCAGTGGTGCCGGCACCGAGAATCGAACCCAGGTCAGTCGCGTACTATGAAATTTTAAAGCTTGCGCCCACGGCTTACTTAATAAAGTGTCTTGCGTTATCTTTTCATTATGCGACTTATATTCAAATTATCCGGCATTCTTACTTACTTATATTATTAATTATTAAATTAAATTATTAAATATATTAATACTTTATACTTTATTAACTGATCTGTGATCGGAACGGTTTGTTGGATACATAAAATTTTATCAAAAAATCCCAGTGCCCCTGAAAGCCGACGTTTCGGGCGCTTTACAGCACCCATGCTCACGGGGGGACTGAGGTGACAGTTGTCCCGATGTCATAGTTAACCCGGAGCTTTTAATTATTATTTTTAGTCCGAAAACATTAATATAAAACGTGTCTATAAACTAAATAAATTTGCTAAGATTCAGCTCGAGACAAAAGTGACTTTACGTCACGGCGGCGACTACGTCAAGGCCTCATAACTTGGGAGAAGCCTATGTCCAGCAGAAGGCTTCTAACAGACTGGAGATAAATCGAACCATTATACATATAATGCTATTTGTACTTGATCCTGTGACATCATAAAAGTATTGTCTAATCTGGACGAGATACCTTACGTGTTCATATACATTACAAGGCGAATATGTTGACATGATTCATTTTTATCGTCAATGAAATCAAAAGGCTCTAGGTCTTTTTTACCGCTTACAATGCTTTTATTCACCCAGAAAATTTCTGTGTGACACCACACTGTACCCATCACCTTGAGACATAAGTTCTTAAGTCTCATATGCCCAGTGATTACGCTAGCTCACAGTGCCCTTCAAACCGAAACACAGTAATGTTTGCGCACTACTGCTTCATGGCAGAATAACCTGGCCCTGTGGTGGTACCTACCTAGACGGATTCCTGCATAAGAATCCTACCACCAGTCAAAGTTTATTATCCTCTTTTTTCTTTCGTGCCTTACACGCTACATATGTGAGTATTTCCGCCCGTGAAGTCAACTCGAGGTTCCATTTGAAAATCAGCGTTGCAGTAAAGTGCTGCAGTTATTTGCTGAAGCAGAGACCTCATTTGGCTGCGCAAATTTTTGATAATTTGCGTTTTTTATTTGTCATTTGTTGTAATGTCAAATAAAAACTTCTTTCTTTCTTATTTTGCCGTATGTAAGGTGCAAAAAAGATAGTTCATGGTCAGCTATAAACAGAAACATTGATTACGTTGAGGTCCCGAAAGTTGGTGCTGTAAAAGTGATAGCGAAACGTGATAACTCCGGGGAAAACTAGCTTCAAAATGTCTCTCCCAAGTTTCTTTGATATTTATTGGATGGAATATCTGAGTATCTTTGGGCCGACGTGAGTGAAATAGTTTTTTTCCACGTAGTTGAAAAGTTTGTTACCATAAATTGTTTATCCTCGAAAAGAGTTTATTTGTGTGACATGAAATACATACATACATACATACATAAGATCACGACTGTATCCCATAAGGGGTAGTCAGAGACTGGGCACTCACTGCAAAAACAGATGACTGCCACAATCCACGTTTCACCAAAACAATGTAATGCACTTGGTGTGATAGGTGGTGAGCCCATCGCCACCATGCGTTGGGTGCACAGTGCAGCTTAATTCCTTACTCGCCTTTTACGAGATCCATTGGATGAGATGGAGTGGTAGTATTATTTTAACGAGCCGCAACCACACGTACGTATACATACGTATTGAATATCGCCGTGTGGTGGCGGCTTTAGAGAATCTACCACCACATCTCATCAGTGTGTAAAAGTCGACGGAAGTAAAATTAAAACCAGAAGATGGGCAGCAGGATCTTCCTGGAACATCTGAATAAATAAACTGCGGCTGCCAACCCGCCTGCCAAGGGTGGCGACTATCGCAAAATCAAATATGTCAATTTATGGGGGAGGCGTGTGGTGGCGGCTTAAGAGAATCTACCATCCCATCTCATCCCGTGGGTGTCGTGAAAGTCGACAGAGGGAAAATGAAAACCAGGAGATGGGCAGCAGCATCTACCTGAAACATCTGAATAAATAAACTGCTGTTGCCAACCCGCCTGCCAAGCGTGGCAACCATGGCAACATCCCCCCAAAATTAGTGCTGCAAACTTTTGTGGCAATCTATGGGGGAGGCCTATGTTTAGCAGTGGACTTGTGATAGGCTGAAATGACGATGACGATGACGATGGGGGAGGCCTATGATCAGCTGTGGACCAATGACAGGCTGAAAAGATGATGATGACTAAGTATGAGTCGAGGCGGTCTTAGAAAAATTTTTGTATCTTTTTTCATAGGTACTTGTTGTGAGGTTTAATTTTGGAACGTTACATAAAGAAATTTTGTATCCTAATTTGGCTTCGAAATTACATTTAGTGATGTCTCAATCTGTGATGTCTGTCAACAAACGCATTAGTTGAATATATTTAGCTGTATGCATTTCTATTTATTACAAGGGGGCGGGAATTTTCTGTATTCAGAGTTCTTTCATAGTGCCGCTTCTTATTGTAATGAAGGAAACAATTTACGGAAAACTTCTCTGCTCTCCGCGAACTAAAACACCGGGAGGATGCTTATGCAATTCAAATCCGCGACCGCGGAACGCGTCCACAGTTTGGATCTCTATTTAAATTTTGTTTTAGCTTAGCTGCATTTACTTATGTAAACATCGTGCGTTGTTAATGATCGAACTTTTTATTTATAAATGGTGAATGTATTGTTGTATGTATTCGCCGTGTGGGGGCTTAAGAGGGGGGGCTTAAGAGAATCTACCACCCCATCTCATCCCGTGGATGTCGTAAAAGTCGACGGAGGGAGAATGAAAACTAGGAGATGGGCTGCAGCATCTTCCTGGAACATCAAACAAACTGCGGTTGCCAACACGCCTGCCAAGCGAGGCAACTATGGCAAAATCTTCCCAAAACGAGAGCTTAAAACTTTTGTGGCAATCTTTGGGAGAGGCCTATGTTAAGCAGTGTATTTTAGTTAAATAAAACAATGCTCCAAACTAGGATATCTCTTGTAACGTGGAAGAGTTGAACAGATGTATATTTTATATGCAACACATCGCCGTGTGGTGGCGGCTCGTTAAAAGAATACTACCACTCCATCTCATGCAATGGATCTCGTAAAAGGCGAGTAAAGAATTAAACTGCACTGTGCACCCAACAGCGCATGGTGGCGATGGGCTCACCACCTATCACACCGAGTGCATGATATTGTTTTGGTGAAACGTGGATTGTGGCAGTCATCTGTTTTTGCAGTGAGGGCCCAGTCTCTGACTACCCCTTATGGGATACAGTCGTGATCTTATGTATGTATCACAATAAAACCCGTAAAACAAACCATGTTTATTTGTGCACAATTGTCTGCTCCAGTCGAGACCCACATCGTATAAATTCACTAGGTCGTCTGTTTTTTCCAGGATTAGGACTATTATTTCTTCGGTATCGTTTGTAAAAAAAAGTACAGTAACGGCCTATAAATGTCCCACCGCTGAGCACAGGCCTCGTCTCATTTCAGAGAGGGTTTTGGAGCTAAGAAGAATCCGCCACGCTGCTCCAATGCGGGTTGGCGGACTGTACATGTCTTCGAAATATGTTTTATTTCTCATACATGAAGGTTTCCTCACGATGTTTTTCTTCACCGCCGAGCATGTGGTAAATCAGCACTTAAAATTGCAATTAACAATTATAGTGGTGCCGGCAGCGGTAATCGAACCCAGGTCACTCGCGTACTATGAAATTTAAAGCGAGCGCCTATATAATTTTCACGTCCACAACATAACGAGACTTGAAAAACGAGACGACCCCCCAATGGACGTTAAGCTCATAGACATGAGCCGTTGTCAAACTGACCACTATAACGGAATGCCCTCATTACCAGTAATTGTGCGCTATCAAAGTCAAAGTCAAAATTTCTTTATTCAGTTTAGGCTTGTATAAAGCTTTTATGAATGTCAAAATCTACACCGGTTTAAAACATAAGATCTTCTAATAGAAGCCCCGGCAAGGAACTATGGGGTCTTTCTTTTTTCAATGTCATAATGTCACGTATAAAATACATTATTAAATTACAATATCATTCCAACCACAGCCAACATATTTGCATAAATGTAAAATGTTGGTTTTTTGCTCTCATTTTATGTATGGGCAGTAGCATATTTCTGTAACATCACAACAAATTAAGTGCGGTTGCCAACCCGCCTGTCAACTATGCCAAAATCCTCAAAAATGAGAGAACAATTCTTACATACATACATACATAAGATCGCGACTGTATCCCATAAGGGGTAGTCAGAGACTGGGCACTCACTGCAAAAACAGATGACTGCCACAATCCACGTTTCACCAAAACAATATAATGCACTTGGTGTGATAGGTGGTGAGCCCATCGCCACCATGCGCTGTTGGGTGCACAGTGCAGTTTAATTCCTTACTCGCCTTTTACGAGATCCATTGGATGAGATGGAGTTGTAGTATTCTTTTATCAAACAAAACATGAAAAAAATGTCCAATTATTTTTGTACAGAAACGTAAAAATAACATGCAATGCCGCGCTCATTTTGTATCAATACAATAAATTGTATAATCGTATTTACTGCTGGCTGTATAAATATGAAAATATAAACAGAATGAAGGCCGTAAATAAGACAAATTATCATTTTCAGATTCCATTACCAAACGAATTCAGAATAAGTGGATTGTCAATTAAAGCCGGGGAGCATTTCTGCCTACAATAAAAAAATGCGACGAAAGCGGTGTAAGTTGAGCGAGAAGTTTATCAACGTCCGCCGGCAGCCGTCGCGGCGTCTACACAACACGTTGCAAGCCACGGGCTCGTTCATCGGCAGTCATTGCGTCATTGAGTAATACAGTAATGGGTTTCAATTGACGCTAAATCTTCAATCTTATGGACGGCCAACTCAACTTTTCTATCGGCAGGAAACTGTTTTACAACTTTGTTAAATATAGACGATGTGGATCTTATTCGTTAGAATGGTTGTGATGATCTGATTTGTTAGGACTCATTCTATGTTGATCGGAGGAAAAATAATGATTAAAAGCTGAAGGAAGCCCGAATTAACCACGACAGACTATCGGACTTTTGTCGTCAACTCGAAAAGTGACAGTAGTGTTTTAATTGAATTTTGTAATTTCTGTGTATATTTTGAGTTTTGATGTTTGATATTAATATTTTGTTATGCAGGAAGTGCTTGTGAAAGTGTACAGTGGTCAGAAAGTTCAGTTTAAGACCAGAATTATACTTTTCGTTTTGTCTCCATCAGTCAAGCAAATCTTTAGTAAAAGTCAACTATCATTTTCCTGTTGATCGACATTTTGAAGTATCTATTGTCACTCTCGTGACTGACTTGATTTTGGCAGAATTCTATTGAAAGAGGCCAGAATTAAAAGAAGAAGAAGAAGAAAGACCACTGTCACTCCTCGTCAGGCTATAAATAGTAAAATAAAACACGATAAAATAGGTAAATCTGTTTTTTTTTAAAGTGTAATATTCACGTAAATATAATATATCGTCATTATAAACCTGTTGTAGAAAATTTCAGTAAATAGTCTCCCTTGTATTTTATTGTGTTTACTGCTCGCTTAGCAACGATATCATGAAGACCGTTTTCTTTTATATAAAAATACTAGCGGACCCGACAGACGTTGTCCCGCCCGAACGTTGGCTTGCCTGCTGTTAACAGATTCAGCGAACGATTTTTCGATGTTCGAATTATCGATAAACTATAAACTGAGTGATTTTAGTAATTTTCCTAGAACTCTATCGCAGCGCCGCTACCGGGTCCAATCTAAACCATCCAGGTAACCACACAAACATACACAAAAAATTCATCAACGATAGTCCAGACGTCTAGGAGGAGTTCAGTGACATACACACGCACAGAAGAATTATATATATAAAAATTGACAGCTGCCTGTTCTATGTAAATTAACTATAAATTAATTTGCATTATTAATTTCATCGATATCGTGTACGCTAGTAATAAATTTTAAACTTATTTACATAAAGAGACTATAATATAATGACTACGTTTCTGATAATGAAGTTGAGTCCGTTCTCCGCACAAGTTTGTATAATGTAAAAATGATTGAGTTTTTTTTTCTGTATTGATGCATATGAACTATCTCCGGGTCCCTGATATTTCCAACAGTCTTCCCAATGATAAGGGGCCTTTGTGTTTCTTAGTTAGCCGTAGCAGTTACAAGAGAGAGTCATTCTATCCATACTTCCATTCTAATATTGTAAATGCGAAAGTACCTCATCTGCCCCTCTTCACTTCTTCTTTTGTTTTGTTGTTTCTTCTTTTGTTACCTTTTCACGGTCCAACCACAGAACCGAAATATAGCACAAAGATAGCTTGCATATTAGAGACGGACATAGGATGCTTTTGTCGTGTGGTGGCGGCTTAAGAGAATCTACCACCCCATCTCATCCCGTGGGTGTCGTAAAAGTCAACAGAGGGCAAATTAAAACCAGAAGATGGGCAGCAGCATCTTCCTGGAACATCGGAATAAATAAACTGTGGTTGCCAACCCGCCTGCCAAGCGTGGCAACTATGGCAAAATCCCTTCAAAATGAGAGCTACAAACTTTTGTGGCTATCTATGGGGGAGGCCTATCTTCAGCAGTGGACTTGTGATAGGCTACTTTTTATCCCGGAAAATAATATTGTTCACCCGGTTATTTACTATTATTATTATTTTATGCCTACTATTATGCCTATTAACGCGGACTAAGTCGCGGGCATGAGCTAGTATTTTATATATAAAAATACACTTAATGATTTCACACATTTACGCGAATTCTACACAACGAATGAAACAACGATTTGCTGATATTATTGCAATGAAGGAAGGTAAGTTACTTTGCTATGGATTTCCGCAAAGTAACGCCTGATTCTATTAACGATATTATTGCATTAAATTTATTTTACGTTCCTGACACGCATGGTAGCTCAGGGGCTAGGTGCTCGCTTTAAATTTCATAGTAACCGCGTGGCCTGGGTTCGATTCCCGGTGCCGGCACCACTAAAATTGTTAATTGCAATTTTAAGTGCCGAATTACCACGTGCTCGGAGGTGAAGGAAAACATCGTGAGGAAACCTGAATGTCTGAAAAAAATGTGCAGTCCGCCAACCCGCATTGGGCCTGTGCTCAGTAGTGGGACATTTATAGGCTGAAACTTTACATTTTTACGCATTACAGCACTCATGGTCACGAGGTGCCAGACGTCCTGATGTCATAGTTAGTCCAAGCAACTTTTAATCATTAATTTTGGTCTAGTCTACGCAACTTTTACCTGGTGGTACTTTTAACTGGTGGTAGGATTCTATGCAAGGAATCCGTGTATGTAGGTACCACCCCAGGGCCAGTTATTCTGCCGTGAAGCAGTGGTGTGCAAACATTACTGTGTGCATTACACTGGGCATATGAGACTTAAGAACTCATGTCTCAGAATGACGGGCGCAGTGTGGTGTGACACAGAAATGTTCTGGGTTAAAAAGCATTTTTATGGGCAGACGTTGCATTTACCATCATGTGAACGTTTGGCTCGTTTCGTCACTTTATAAAATAAAAAAAAACACAACTTGTTACACGTTGTACGACGACCGCTCAGCAGTCTGCCACTGCCACTGCCAGTTTCTGGTTCGAATTCCAACTAAGCAAAGATTTGTGAAACAAGGGCACTGATAGGTAGTGTATTCACTGGGCATATGAGACTTAGCAACTGATGTCTTACGGTATCGAATGCAGGGTGCTGTCGCACAGAAATGTTCTGGGTGACGCAGCATTTGTAACGGCAGACGTTATCCCGTTTCGTCACTATTTTCCTCACAAAAAGACCTCCGCATTACGAATGCGTTGTGTGAGTGGCACTTCCCATATCCATCTGAGTGCCCTCGTTTCAGCCCCATTATAGCCGCACTATCTCGCTTCTGTTTAAAAGCGTTGGACCCGCGCGGAATTATTTATGACCGACTCAGCTTCAAGCTGACGCTGTGATTGCAGATTATGTTAAATGCCATAGTAATCGGCGAATTAACGACTGTATTTATGGCCGTGACGTGGCCTGGTAGTCACAGTATAAATACTACACGGGTCCTGGGTTCGAATCCTAGTTTGCAGCAAAATTGGTTGTGATTGTAACTCAACTGCTCAACTTCTTTATTCTCACCAGTTGTTGGCAGTAGAGATCCGAATCGTTGGTTCTGCCAGGCCCATAATAAACGTTGCCTTCCTCCCTTCCAATCCCACCATACAAACAGTATCATCTTAGTGCGAGTTAACCCGGGTTTTGGGACAGTCTATGAAGCCTGACCGACGTTTGACCGCAACCTTTCTCGCAAGTTCTCGTCGTACGTGATCCACTTTTCATCACCAGTTATCAATCTCTTCAAAAACGGTTCGGTTTCATTTCGATTCAATAAAGAATCGCAAATGAGTACACGGTTCATTAGGTTTCTTTCAGTGAGCTCGCGTTGATCCCAAATATCGAGCTTTTTTGTGTACCCAGCTTTTTTAAACTGTTATGTCAGCATTTTCAAATCCTAGCATAGCTATGAACCATCGTCTCAACAAAACAACAAATATGTTGCGTTTACTAATGAATAAAATGAGAAAATGAAAACGAGAAATCTCCAGAGCTCTCAAACAAAAAAAAAGAGATTTTAATACAAAAATATAATTCAAATTCCCGAATTATCCGGTAGATTTTCCTAAAATTTGTTTTTACAAAAAAAATCAGCCGAAACGGTCGAGCCGTCCTCAAGTGATGATCTTTCGTACATGCGGCATTGATTTTAGATTATATAGATAGAAGATAGATAGATAGGTATAGATCTTACTCCATAAAAATGAATAAAACAACAATGTTATAAATAGTTAGAATTAAACGCGATAAAATCCGTAAAATTAGTTTAATTTTAATTTGAAAGATACGAAATAAAAAGTTTTATATTTCATAATATATTGTGTTGAAACTGAATATTTCGATTCGATTCGATTCGATTTAAAAAGTTCTTTAAGCATTGAAAATCAAAACGAAATATAAAGAAAAAAAAGAGCTCAGAGGCCGGCAGCTCGGCTTTAATTTCATAGTACCTACGCGAGTAACCCCAGATCGAACCCCGGTGACAGCACCTTTTTTTTTGTTCTGCAAATGTAAGAGATTTACATTTGCTGAACACCACCATTTACAAAAAAAACTACAAAATAGTAGGAGAACAAAAACTAACAAATTTACATGGATAAAAGAAATAAAGTAAAGTAAAGTTTCAGCCTATAAATGTCCCACTGCTGGGCACAGGCCTCCTCTCTCATTTCTGAGAGGGTTTTGGAGCTAGGAAGAATCCGCCACGCTGCTCCAATGCGGTTGGCACATTTCTTCGAAATATATATATATTTTTTTATTTCTCAGACATGCAGGTTTCCTCACGATGTTTTCCTTCACCGCTGAGCACGTGGTAAGTCAGCACTTGAAATTGCAATTAAGAATTTTAGTGGTGCCGGCACAGGGAATCGAACCCACGTCACTCGCTTACTATGAAATTTAAAGCGAGCGCCAAGCCCCTGAGCTACCACGGCTCCGATAAAAGAAATAATAACGATTTAATACAATGTTGGTGTATGCGACGACCAAAAGTTAGTCAGCTCAGCATAAGGCTACAGTTATGGTAGCGCTGATTTTCAGCCGACGCCTACGAGTGCGGGTTACGGACAATCTGGATGCTTAGTAGAGATTTAAAATGATAATTAACTAGCGTTGTAAAATGACCAGTGCGTGCTTGCTACTTTATGTATCGGAGTTTAATTTTTAATTGTATTACGCCCTTTTTTTGTAGCAGGAGGGGTTTACGGTGAAGAAAAACATCGTGAGGAAACCTGCACGTCCGAGGACCCGTATTGGAGCAGAGCGGCGGACTGTTCCCAGCTCCAAAGCACTTTCAAAAATGTCCAGTCCTGTGCTCAGCAGTGGGACATTTATACCTTGCTACTTTAGTTTACTTATTATAATATAACAATTCTCTTAAGCCGTGTGGTGGCGGCTTAAGAGAATCTACCACCCCATCTCATCCCGTGAGTGTCGTAGAAGTCGACAGAAGAAAAATGAGAACCAGGAGATGGGCAGCAGCATCTTCCTCGAAAATCTGAATAAATAAACTGCGGTTGCCAACCCGCCTGCCAAGCGTGGCAACTATGGCAAATCCCCCCCCAAAATGAGAGCTACAAACTTTTGTGGCAATCTATGGGGGAGGCCTATGTTCAGCAGTGGACTAGTGATAGGCTGAAAAGAAGAAGAAGAAGAATATAACAATTAAACTTTTTTGTCCAACCAGAGAATGACTCTCTAAACTAGAATAATCTTTGAAGTAATATTAAAATCCATTCGAACTAGACGGTGGCTACGTTCAAGACGTTAAGTTCTCTGTCTATAGGTAGTCTGCACTTTATAATCTTATAGAAAGAAACCTGAGTTAAGACATAGTTGAGAAACGAAGACGCCGTTTCAAGCATTTGTAAAGTTGAATAAAATTATTTGAAAACGAACCCTATCGAGTCCATTGCCGCTTCATGAGAGCGTAAAAACTTACGGTCACCAATTACTACATTTTAGATTCAAAATTGTTTATCCACGTTTAATTAAAAATCATACTATAATAAAAATGACCGCGCCGTGTTCAGGCGACCTAAGAGAATCCACTACCCCATCTCATCCCGTGAGTGTCGTAGAAGTCGACAGAAGGTAAATGAGAACCAGGAGATGGGCAGCAGCATCTTCCTCGAAAATCTGAATAAATAAACTGCGGTTGCCAACCCGCCTGCCAAGTGTGGCAACTATGGCAAAATCCCCCCAAAACTAGAGCTACAAACTTTTGTGGCAATCTATGGTGGAGGCAATTGACTTGTAAAAAATTATACTATAAGAAAAATGGCCGCTATGTGTACGTTACATCAACTCAAATAAGCTACAGTAATTTGTAATTGAGCCGTGTGGTGGCGGCTCGTTAAAAGAATACTACCACTCCATCTCATCCAATGGATATCGTAAAAGGCGAGTAACGAATTAAACTGCACTGTGCACCCAACAGCGCATGGTGGCGATGGGCTCACCACCTATCACACCAAGTGCATTATATTGTTTTGGTGAAACGTGGATTGTGGCAGTCATCTGTTTTTGCAGTGAGTGCCCAGTCTCTGACTACCCCTTATGTGTATACCTTATGTGATACAGTCGTGATCTTATGTATGTATGTAATTTGTAAAAAGTAAAGTTAAAACTTGTAGGCGTCCACTAACAACTTGTGGACGTTCTATCAACAATAGGTGGACGTCCCACCCCTGTGTACAAGCCTCCTCTTATTTTTGAGAAGGCTTTGGAGCTGGGGAAAATCCGCGTTACGGTTCTAATGTAGAGTAGGGGACTTCATGTGTCGTAGTTTTTTTTTTAAACGCACGTCTAACCCTCTATGTTTTGCTGTACGACTAAGCAAGTGGCAAATCTTCTTTTAAAATTGCAATAACAATTTAAGTATCATCGAAGATCGAACCTAGGTCACTTGCTTAATATGCTATTTAAAGCAAGTATATACCCGTGCGGTATGATCTGTATGGTGGCGGCTTAAGAGAATTTACTACCTAAACTCATCCCGTGGGTGCAGCATCTTCCAGGAACATCTGAATAAATAAACTGTAACTTGCCGACCCGCCTGCCATGCGTGGCAACTGTGGCAAAATCTCCCGCAATATGAGAGCTAAAATCTGAAATGATGATAATGGTACTCGTATACCTAACCTCTGCATTACTATGTCTGTCGACGCCGGCTCAACAACTACGTTTGTATTTATTACTCTATAGTTTAGTGTAAAAAAATTATGATTGTACTGATGAGGCTTTTTATAGTAACTGGTCTTTTTAAAGAACCCTACAATAACAGTATCTCCAAGATGTCCTCAAATAAAGCCATACAAGCATACTTCGCAGAAATCCATGAGTGGCAGAGAAGCAAAGCATAATTGGTAAGATCTCTGACTGTGTAAAATCACTAAAAATAGAAATGGTAAGTACATCTTATCTGTATTTGAAGGGCGCAACTAACCGTTCCACGATAGCGCGCGCATTCTACGTCTGCCACCACCACAACGTTAACAATAGGTAGTATCGAGCTATGGACGGTCTGTGCTCCGCAAAATAGAATCCGTATCGATGATTTCCGCACCAGAACTAGAGTAACCGAGATACCCTGTAGGATCAGCAAGCTGTAGTTTTTTTTTAATTTTATTTTTTATTACATTAAGTGATGAAACGAGCAAAACGTTCACCTGATGGTAAGTGCAACGTCTACCCATAACAAATGCTGTGTCACCCAGAAAATTTCTGTGTGACACCACACTGTGCCCATCACCCTGAGATAAAAGTTCTTAATTCTCATATGCCCAGTGATTACGCTAGCTCACAGTGCCCTTCAAACGGAAACACAGTAATGTTTGCACACTACTGCTTCATGGCAGATTAACTGGCCCAGGGGTGGTACCTACCTAGACGGATTCCTGCATAGGCCGGCCATATAGCTCGTAGAACCGATTACCGTTGGGGAAGACCGGTTCTGTACTAAATGGAGCAACGACCTGCACGGTTTTGCGGGAATTCAGTGGATGCAGGTGGCTCAGGGTCGTGTCTTGTGGAACTGACAGAGTGGACTGAGATCGGCTGAAATTATGATGATGATAATGAACCACAGTAGATAATTTTGACTTGTGGTAGGATTTCTGTGCAGGGATCCGCCTAGGTAGCCCACCCAGTAAGATCTAGGTAACCCCAGGGCCAGTTATTCTGCCGTAAAGCAGTGTGCAATACGTTACTGCGTTTTGGTTTGAAGGACACCGTGTGCAAGTGTAATCACTGGGGGCATATGAGACTTAAGAACTGATGTCTCAGAGTGATAGGCGCAGTGTGGTGCCACACAGAGATATTCGGGGGATACAGCATCTGTTATAGGCAGACGTTGCACTTACCATCAGGTGAACGTTTTGCTCGTCTCGTCACTTTATCCAATAAAAATAAAAAATTAATAAAATTGCACGTATAGGAATCGTCTAGGTATGCACCGATTCAGTACAAGTTATTCCACCGTAAAGCAGTGATGTAAAAATACCACTGTATTTCGGTTTGAATGGCACTGATAGCTTATGCAATTATAGGGCACTTTAGACTTAAGGAACCGATGTCTCTTGGTGACGCGCGCAGAGTGTTGCTATCACAACCTTATTACTGGGTGAACCGCTACTGCCATGGGCAAACAAAGCACTTACCTTCAGGTGAACGACCTAATTGTCCCGTCATTTACTGCCAATAAAAAACACGTTGTTTACCCTCACAACGAGAAATCCTCAAGCGAATAAAGATACAGGCGACAGTCTACAACAAAGTCTTTAATTAAAGTGCGCATGAATAGTAATTTTATTTTTCACAATATGCGCGAAGATATGAAATCTAGCAAGACGTTTTTTTTTTATTGTAGAAAGTGACGGAACGAGCAAAACGTTCACCTGATGGTAAGTGCAAAGTCCGCCCA
This sequence comes from Luehdorfia chinensis, assembly GCA_019845155.1. Lineage (NCBI taxonomy): Eukaryota > Metazoa > Arthropoda > Insecta > Lepidoptera > Papilionidae > Luehdorfia > Luehdorfia chinensis. The sequence continues at coordinate 236,676 of JAHVAK010000226.1, forward strand.
CAACAAATGCTGTGTCAACCAGAACATTTCTGTGTGACACCACATTGCGCCCGTAACCCTGAGACATCAGTTCTTAAGTCTCAAATGCCCAGTGATTACGCTAGCTCACAGTGCCCTTCAAACCGACACGACACAGTAATACTTGCATACTACTGCTTCACGGCAGAATGACTGACCCTGGGGTGGTACCTACCACCAGTTAAACGTTTCACTATCTAATAAAATATCTAATGTTACAGCAGAGGTGAATTTCTTTTAAGAAACGGTTACCTTCCCACGCATTTCTTAGTACCTTATAGTTTCTTTCCAGGACAGATACGTTAGGCAAACCAGTGTGTTTAAAAAAAATACGTTCAATGAGTGTTATATAGATAATCTGTATTAAAAACAAATTATAATAGGAATATGATAAGGGCTTTGATTAGGAAACAGTTCAGCATAAGGTTCAATTTCGTTGAAATTGCGAGTGATCTTTAATCAGCGACACTCTATCTCGGTTTAATAATACCTGCCTGCTGTACTCCAAAGGTCACGAGACAGCAGACTTAGTACTTCATAAATTAAAGTATCGTTTTTAGTCGCAGCTATAGTCTATCTCAAAGACGTAAATAATTAAACCTCTTCTTTAATCGTTTAACTGAGACACAAATTGGGAATGAGCTTGTAAGACATCATATCATCTTTATGTATAGTATGTGACTTATGGATAGATAAAATTAACCTTAAAACATGGTGTAAATTGAATCTTATTACTTTTATGAAAATAGACCAACACTCAGGGGTCAGACTCCCGGCCGGATCCCCGGTCGAGGTGAGAGGAAACCGCGTGTTTTAGGAATTAATAAACTTAGAAGCTGTGTGAAGTTAACTAACCCATAAAGCAGCGGCACATTCTTCCAATCTCAAAATCCCGCTAAACATAATAGAAGACATTGTGCTTATTAGTACCTTTAAGACCTACATTTGACACGTATCAGCGTTAAGCTGAGTCGACAGCCTTTTCCTTGCTACGCCGGTAAAAAATTGCCTAGCAGTGTGTAATTATAACACTTTGTAAGCCTCCTAGGATCACCAATCATAACATATACAGTCACGCCTTTTCCCATACAAGGGGTAGACAGACGCCACTCACCTATCCCAAATTTCGGCCACGCGGGAAACGGGTCGTGACGGGCGGCCAACCGCGTCGCCGCTATTTTGGTAGGAGTCCAAAAAATTCTTAGAAACTCCCCATTGCGTTCCCACGAGTTGCACGATTAAACGCTGTCCGTACAAGACCTTAGTCGCCTCTTACGACACCTCAGTAGGAAAATGGTAGGCGCTATTCTACTCTGCCGGACACCTAACGGCTCTCTTCAACCAATAAAATATATTTATTTTTTGACGTAAGAAATGCAAATTTCGTTTGTTAAGTGTAATTTTTTTACAAACTACCACCGTTTCTGAAAGAGGTTCCTCTGTACGGAGAAGATACAAGCGAAAGAAACTCCGCAGGTATCCTCCTTTTTATAGTGTTAGCGTTTGAGTGGATTTAACTTTTTTAATTGATACTTCATTACTTCTAATAAATTTTCATAAAAACAAACCTTATTCCCAGGGTTATCTCTCCCATAGTAAAGCAGAATTAAAAATGTGGGGTGGTTCATGTTTCCATTCACCGACATGCAACTTCTAGAACTAAGAGTCGCGTGCCGGGACAGCAAAGGAGATTTTAACATTCACTGGTGGTAGGATTCCTATGCAGGAATCCGTCTAGGTAGGTACCACCCCAGGGCCAGTTATTCGGTTTGAAAGGCACTGTGAGTTAGCGTAATCACTGGGCATATGAGACTTAAGAACTGATGTCTCAGGGTGATGGGCGCAGTGGGGTGTCACATAGAAATGTTCTGAGTGACACAGTATTTGTTATGGGCAGACGTTGCACTTACCATCAGGTGAACTTTCTGCTCTTTTCATCACTTTATCCAATAAAAAAAAATATTACTAGTTACAGACGACGAACGGACGGGCATTTTTATATTATTTTTTCTGGTTGTAGGATTCCTATGCATGAACCCGTCTAGGTAGGTACCACCCCAGGGCCAGTTATACTGCCGTTCTGTTCGTTCCGTCAATTTTATCAAATAAAAAAAAAGTATTTGTTAGCGATTAATGCGGAACTAACTAAATTACGGACGTACACAGTACATACATAACTGTATGAAACACTTCTATTTTAATTATATATATCGTTAAATAAATAGTTAAATTAATATATAGTTTTAAAAGTATGTTAGTAAACTCTAAATTAAAATAAAACCAGGAGATGGGCAGCATCTTCCTGAAACATCTGAATAAATCTGAATAAATAAACTAAAAATAAATAAACTAACATCTGAATAAACTGCGATTGACAATCCGCCTGCCAAGCATGGCAACCATGGCAACATCCTCCAAAATGAGAGCTACAAACTTTTGTAGCTATGCTATGGGTAACTATGGTAAACTCCAAAATGAAGCTAAAATCTTTTGTGGCAAGCCTTAGCTGATATAAAATTATATATGTATATATTGTTTGTTTCGTTATACTCATTATTTATGTATATATTTCATTAGATTATTTTACCGTTGATTAGGATTGTTTAATATAAGTTTTTTGTTTAATTAATTACTAAAAGTATTAAATGATAGCGATCTTTACATTTGTTACAATACGCTTTTGGTTTTATAACACAGTGTTATTTAAACGATAAATACGAAATCAGAGACTCATGCGACAATAAATAAATATTAATCATAATAATTTTACTTACAAATACATTATTTATTTTAAAGTGTTAATTATTTGAACAACTTCAAACCTGAGTTTTCGATTCTTCCCCACGTCCAAAATCCCACGAAGAACTCCAATATAAAACCTTCGAACAATTATCAGAACAAGATTCACAAATCGAACGGCACTTGCACCGGCACTTCACACAGTCGGCGAGCAGGAAACTTTTTCGCGAGTTTTCCGCGCGTTCGCACAGAGCGTTGCAGGCGACGCCGGAAAGTTTACTGCGCGGCATCGCTGGGCGGGCGAGCCGCTGCCAAACCGCCCGCCCCCCGCCGCCCCCCGGCGCCCCGCCTCGGAGGATGTGCACGGACCTTTATCTAAGAAATTGGCCCGCGGATCTAATGAAATACAGCTGATACGAGGAAAACTTTCCCGATACGTCATGGAGGCCACGCTCGTCTGTTATGCTAGTCGTAAAATTGTTTTTGTCCGACTGTCTGACCTTTGTTTTTATCCTATACTAAACTTATACATACGCAGTGAATCATCAAATCTAAAAGGATGCCACCGTTTCCGTGATCTATACTAACAGCGTAGCAGTGATAAGAGTACCTGCCTATTGACAAGAAGGTCGTGGCTTCGAATCCATCTTTATGAAAATATCTGTGAATTTTCATTTCTTTTTATTATCATTTCATTTCGATGCATGAGTCTTAGGTCCTATGTTTGAATCTCAGACGAAACCAATATTTGTTTATAACGAAACTGTTAGTTTTTGGGAGTTAAATAATTTTTTTTCTTTTTAAAAAACGAAGCCCCACAGTAGGATTTTCTCCTGTTCCGTTTTACAAACATACATTTCACATGCACAACACAACCAGACCCGAAAAGCAACAATTTGTGTTTTTGCACAAATGTTACCTCCGACTGGGAATCGAACCCAGGACCGGTGGCGCAGAAGTCAGGTACGCTAACCACTACGCCACGCGGTCGACTGTATATTTCTCGATTCGTCTCCGATACCGTATCCGATATATGATTCCATCAAAAACGATTAGGTAAAGACGCTCGAGTGAAAAGAACACCGATTCCTACCAAGGATGATTCGCGACGCTATAAATCAAAAATATCCTAATTTCAATAGAGAAGATGGTTGGGTATTACCACCGGCTTGGGATCCAATAATGAATAAAATTAAATCAAAAACCAAGCATACCATTGCAAGACTTCAAGACACAGTTAGCTCTTTCTGCTTAGATCGGATCAAAATAATTAAAAGTTCAGTTTTGTAGTCCGGGTTAACTATGACATCAGGACATCTGTCACCTCAGTCCTCCCGTGACCAGTGAGTGCTGTTAAGCGCTCCAAACGTCAGGTTAGAATTAGTTCTAAATTAATAGCGATAAAATCCGTAAAAATTTGTTTTATTTAAAAGAGACTAGTTTATAAACGTCACATCAGTCATTGTTACTGGATTTTTTTTTTGTTTGATACAGTGACGAAACGAGCAAAACGTTCACCTGATGGTAAGCGCAACGCCTGCCCACAACAAATGCTGTGTCACCTAGAACATTTCTGTGTGACACCACACTGCGCCCGTCACCCTGAGACATCAGTTCTTAAGTCTTAAATGCCTAATGATTACGCTAGCTCTCAGTGCCCTTTAAACCGAAACACAATAATAGGCAGAATAACTGGCCCTGGGGTGGTACCTATCCAGACGGATTCCTGCATAGGAATCCTACCACCAGTCAACAACAATACGTTACCATAACTTGACACATCTTTAGTCTGTATAGAAACAATATTCCGCTCATATTTAGCCTTTTTTTTGCTTTTTATTTATTTTATAATTTTAATGCAGTCACGTCATAGCATTTAGATTTTCGTAGATAGCGGTAAAGGAAAACATCGCGAGCAAACCTGGATGTCTTAGAAATTGAAAATATTTATAAGAGGAAGCCTGTGCTCAGCAGTGGGACATTTATAGGCTGTAACTTAACTTTTTTTAGATTTTAACAGTTGCTCAGCGGTGATGGAAAACATCGTGAGGAAACCGGCATGTCCGAGGAACGAAAATATTTCGAAAACATGTGAAATCAGCCCACCCGCATTGGGAGCAGCGTGACTGACTCTTCCCAGCTCCAAAGCCCTCTCAAAATTAGAAGCGTGTGCTCAGCAGTGGGACATTAATAGGCTGTTTACTTACCACGTTTTGCAAAAGGCAGTACGAGACGTCGCACCTCAGGCGCTACCACCAGTTACGGGTCTGTATTTTCGTTCTGGTAGTTTTCGAGGTGGTAGTTCCACCTATCGGAAGCCATGGGATTTTCTAGGCATTTCCCTGAGTCTTACGACACGCAAGAGACGCCATTGGGTGCAAGATTTTCTTACACCGCCATCACACGGCTTCGACCACATACACTCAAAAAAAAAACTTCACAAATACTCACTATTTCGCATCTCCTACTAAGTATGTACGTATGTCAGGGTATTTTTAGGTTCGTAACCTCAAGATGCCTTTAAACGTTACCTAGTTGGAAACTTTTTAAATGAAACTAATTTTACGGATTTTATGGCGTTTAATTTTATTATTTACAACCCGACGTTTCGAGTGCTTTACAGCACCCATGGTCACGGGGAGACTGAGGTGACAGATGTCCCGATGTCATAGTTAACCCGGAGTACCTTCAGCTTTTAATTATTATTATTGGTCCGATCTACGCAGAAAGAGCTCACTGTTGAAGTCTTGCAGTGGTATGCTTGGTTTTTGATTTAATTTTATTAATTATAGGATCCCAAGCTTTTATTTGTTTCAAAAGTGTATCAGTCAACCAAATTTCAAAGAATTACATTTATATAAAACTAGGTAAACAGCCACCAACTCAAAAAAGTCCTCAAAAAAAGCATTTCGATTAGCATTCACGTCCGGCATGTCAACGCAAGGACTTCCACAACGAATAACTGTGGAACGATAGTTGATTTGAATTAAAAATCGACTTTATTTCGTGGGCATAAGATTAAATTTGTTTTTATTTAATGGGAATTTGTTTGTCGTCTTTATTTGTTGTCTTTATTTTTGATGTGTGGTGGCGGCTCATTAAAAGAATACTACCACTCCATCTCATCCAATGGATCTCGTAAAAGGCGAGTAAGGAATTAAACTGCACTGTGCACCCAACAGCGCATGGTGGCGATGGGCTCACCACCTATCACACCAAGTGCATTATATTGTTTTGGTAGAAACGTGGATTGTGGCAGTCATCTGTTTTTGCAGTGAGTGCCCAGTCTCTGACTACCCCTTATGGGATACAGTCGTGATCTTATGTATGTATGTATGTATGTAACAGTGTTTATTTTAATCATTCGTCGTTGCATCTATGATGTTACATACCATTGGCAACACTGTAAAGAGTTATCTACATCCGTCGTATTAATTATTGATTATGAGTAATGTAAAAAACAGTGTAATAATAAATTGAGTAAATTAGAATAATGAGTAAATAAATCACGACACCATGTTGTGTGTCATCAGTTATAAATGAGGAACTTGATAATATGAGTTGCTGTAAAAGCTGCGTGAAGTGAGCATTGTTGATAATGTATCGTCATCATCATCATCATCATCTCAGCCTATCACTAGTCCACTGCTGAACATAAGCCTCCCCCCATAGATTGCTACAAAAGTTAGTAGCTCTAATTTTGGGGGAATTTTGCCATTGTTGCCACGCTTGGCAGGCAGGTTTGCAAACGGAGTTTATTTATTAAGATATTCCATGAAGATGATGCTGCCTATCTCCTGGTTTTTATTTTCCCTCTTGACGATTTATGCGACACCTGAGGGATGAGATGGGGTGGAAGATTATCTTAAGCCGTTATCACACGGCCCGATAAAGTGCCTGATAACGTACACCAGAACGTTATTCTGCCTAAATATATGTGTTTCAAAATATTCATCAGTATTTCACTTGACCATCTGACTCATGACATCATTACGACGAGAAGAGAAAACTTTATACCCTTATTAAGCATATTTCGCTCAAGTAGTGTAAGATTTGGCGTAATTAAAGTTTATATCAAGCCATAGTGCAGAAAGATACAATTTATATATAATACGTGTCGACTGTGTTCTGGCAGCTTAAAGAATCTACCGCCCATCTCATCCCGTGGGTGTCGTAAAAGTCGACAGAGGAAACATGAAAACCCAGAGATGGGCAGCACCATCTTCCTAGAACATCTGAATAAACATAGAGACGTTGCAACCCAATTCGACCTCAGTTAAAGTAAGAGTATTTACCCTCATTTCAATAAATCTTATTGCCGTGTGGTGGCGGCCTAAGAGCGCCTACCACTCCATCTCATACTCGTACCATGGGTGTCGTAAAAGTCGACAGAGGGAAAATGAAAGCGAGGAGATGGGCAGCAGCGTTTTCCTGGAACATTTGAAACAAACCCGCAAGCGTAGCAACTTTTGTGGCAATCTATGGGTGAGGCCTATGTTCAGCAGTGGACTAGTGATGGGTTGAAATGATGATGACGAACGATAACACGCGGCTGAAACCGGGGGGCGCAGCTAGTGAACAATATTTGAACAAATTGTTTCAATACGCAATCAATCAACTCGAGTGAGTCCTAAACGGTTACCATTAAGTACATTCACGACCATCAATAAATAAAACAATTTAATGCGTTGCTGGCGTCGTTAAATGAAGTAGATCGTGACCTTTCGGTTACGCGGCATTGTATCGTTTGGAAGCGATGTCACACCGCGGTACACGCGCTGGCTGAGCTCCAACTACCGTTCGAGATAAGGCCAGGGGTTGACCCGTGCGACTTCACAGGTAATATATCATAGCTACCATTAACTAATTATGATCTTGAGCTTCACTTGACATACATATATTCACGTGGCCGGTGGTCATATTTGACGACCGCGTGGCCTAGTGGTCAGAGTACCTGACTTCTAAGCCGCGGGTCCTGGGTTCGAATCCCAGCCGGAGCCATCATTTGTGCTAAAACATAAATTGTTGGTTTTCGGGTCTGGTTGTGTTGTGATTGTCCCCGTGTTCTGACACTGCATCCTAGGCTACCTCCGATCTTATCGCATCAGCTCTACATCGGGCGCGGGTAGGTTGGGACGAGTGAGTGCCTCTGTGTTTGCGCGTACACTTGTGGCACTATAATATCTCCTGCGCAGTTGATGGCTCTCGACAGTAGTCGGCAGTTGTCGCCGTGGTCGAAATCGGCTAGGAGAACATCATCATCATATTTACGTGGCCCCTGCCTGCTTGACGGGAAACGAGACGTGACGGGTGACGAATCACGTCACCGCCACTTTGATAAGAGTAAAACAAATTATTACTCCTTGTTGCGTTCCCTTGAGCAGTAGAGTGACAGCATTATGGTTTAATTCTGCACCAATAAATGCTGCCCGTTCAATACCTCAGTCGCCTCTTACGACACCTCGGTAGAAAAGGAAGGTGCTATTCTAAACGGACACCTATCAGCAGAAACTATAGGTCATAAAAACACAGTTTTCAATTATGTGTCCGTGGTAGGTCAGGGGCCGGGCACTTGCCTTATATTTCCCTTTTTTTATTTTTTTATTGTAGAGGAATATTTTTTGACATCAAGAAAACACTTTAAATTAATTCATTAAAATTATTTTGAAAAATTAGCTAATATTGCTACTATGAAAAAACAGTTTAAAATTGACGTGGACGTCCGGATATTTTTAGAGATGTGGTCATGATAACTCCCGAAAAAATTGACGTATCGAGACCCGGTTTTTTTTATCGTGTCCAGAATATTATCTACTGATTTCCTATTTCATATCAAAAGTCTAACACTTGTAGATAATAAGAAAAATATATTTTTTCATATTGTTTTCATCTGAAATGGTAACGACGTTTTTTTTTAAGAGTAAAATTGAGACGTGCACTTTTAGATTTTCCAAACTTTTGTTAAATTATATTTTTCATAGTACGGGAGTGATCTCAGTACGATCCCAAATTCCGGCACCTCTAAATTTTTCTACAACTTTTAAGTGATGTTTTACCACGTGCTCGACAGTGAGCGAAACAGCGTGAGGAAACCTGCATATCTGAGGATTAAAATTATATTGAAGACAGGTGAAGTCAACCCGCATTAGAGTTTCCCGGCTCCAAGCCCCTCTCAGAAATGGTAGGAAGCATGTGCTCAGCAGTTGGACATTGATAGGCTGTTACTTTCCTCCTCCTCATCATCATTTCAGACCATCACTAGTCCACTGCTGAACATAGGTCTCCCCCATAGATTGCTACTAGATTGTTGCTCTCATTTTGAAGGGATTCTGACATAGTTGCCACGCTTGGCAACCGCAGTTTATTTATTCAGATGTTCCAGGAAGATGCTGCTTGCCCATCTTCCGGTTTTAATATTCCCTCTGCCTACTTTTACGACACCCACGGGATGAAATGTGGGCAACGGTGAGTTTGATTTCTGAATTACATTTAAGTATGAAAGTGACGAAGTTTACCACCTATCGGATCCACCATTAATGATGGAATGTGTTATTCAATATATAGCGACCAAACCTGCAAAACGTTAACCTGATGTAAAATGCAACGTCTACCCATTACAAATGCTATGTCACCCAGAACATTTCTGACATCAGTTCTTAAGTCTCATATGCCCAGTGATTTCGCTCACAGTGTCCTTCAAACCGAAACACATTTATGTTTGCACACTACTGTTTCACGGCAGAATAACTGGCCCTGGGGTGGTACCTACCTAGACGGATTCCTGCATAGAAATCCTACCTAGAACTTGACGAGAGTAGCCGATGAGTATCAGATCGCATAACTATGAACCGTCGTCTTGACAAAACATATATATTATGTTAATGTGACTTCAATCGGCGAAGTATTTTAGATGTTACATGATCACTAACAGACTACTGCTGGTTATTACTGGTGGTAGGATTGCTATGCGGGAATCCGTCTAGGTAGGTACCACCCCAAGGCCAGTTATTCTGCCGTGAAGCAGTAGTGTGCAAACATTACTGTTTCGGTTTGAAGGGCACTGTGAGCTAGCGTAATCACTGGGCATATAAGACTTAAGAACTGATGTCTCAGGGTGACGGACGCAGTCTGGTGTCACACAGAAATATTCTGGGTGACACGCCATTTGTTGTGAGCAAACGTTGCAGTTACCATCAGGTGAACGTTTTGCTCGTTTCGTCACTCTATACTAGTAAAAAAAAAGACATCAACAACTACGTATAAACATTGTAAGTAGATTTTAATTTTGTAATTTCTCCCAAGACAGGAGTAAGACCGCCGCTACCCGCAATAATTCCGTCTCTGAGAATTTTACGTTTTACGTCCGTTAGTAGCAACAGGTTGCGAACCCGTCGCCGAAACGACGTTAATTGTATTTTCTTAATTCTTTGTAGAAGGTCAAGTTATTTTGTTTGAAATTCACCGGGAATTGTCCTGTGTGGTATAGATTACAATCCTCGACTGTACACACACAAGGCACCCAGATCGGGAACAACGATCTGTAAGTCATACAGATATCTGTCATCATCAGCATGATTTCAGCCTTTCACTGGTCTGAACATAGGCCTCCCCCATAAAATGCCACAAAAGTTTGTAGCTCTCATTTTGGGGGGATTTTGGGATAGTTGCCACGCTTGGCAGGCGCGTGTGCAACCGCAGTTTATTTATTCAGATGTTCCAGGAAGATGAAACTTGGAGATGGGTATCTCCAAGTTTTCGTTTTCACTCTGTCGACTTGTACAACACCCACAGGATGAAACAGGGTGGTAGTTTATCTTAAGCCGCTACCGCAGATATCTGTTCCGGGCGGGAATCAGACTTTCTTCACGAAGTGCCTTACTTTCTGACACATAGTACGTATTGTTATTTAGTTTCCTGTTATATTCTTTTGATAGATGATTGTTTATGAACTGCATAGTAATATAGTCGTTCTGCCATTGACACACGGAAGGTACCTCGAGGTGTCAGCAGAATACCAGCGTTGCCTTTCTTGCAAACATAATGCTCAGCTGAAACCATAGCGATACAGCACCGCATTTTTAAATTAACTATAGATTTAAGGTAATAATTTTCTATTGTGTTATATTTTTCTTCTGTGTCGTATGTACCATTTTGCTGCAGCATGGTGAGCAGTAAGGGCAAACAAGCTAGCGGCTCACCTGATGGCAAGTCTTCTTGGTAGTATACTCATGGAGAAATCCTTCCAGGTAGGTTGGTGCATACCACAGTTTGACGGCAGAATTACTGACACTGCGGTGCATATACCTAGGCAGATAGACCATAAGAATCATACCACTTTGCAATCATAATAGATGGACCTATCACTTCTTTTGCCGAACGAAATAAAAGAGGACGAATATGGTGGTCTGTAAAGCAGTAAGTGAGCAAGCATTGCTTTGTTTCGGTCTGAGGGACATTGAGAACTAGTGTCATCACTGGGCATATGAGACTTAAGAATGAAGTGAAGAATATAACAAAATATGTTAAACTTTTTCCCTTATATCCACGTACTCACGTAGCCCACTTTATGCCCTCGCGGGAAATGAGACGTGGCGGGTGGCGAACCACGTCGCCGACATTTTGGTACGAGTCAAAAAATTCTTACCCACATTGCGTTCCCGTGAGTAGAGAGGGAGAGCCGTGGTAGCTCAGGCAAGCCGTGGTAGCTCAGGGGCTCGGCGCTCGCTTTTAATTTCATAGTACGCGAGTGACCTGGGTTCGATTCCCGGTGCCGGCACCACTAAAATTGTTAATTGCAATTACGAGTATAAGTGCTGACTTACCACGTGCTCGGCGGTGAAGGAAAACATCGTTTGAAAACATCGTGAGGAAACCTGCATGTCTGAGAAATTAAAAATATTTCGAAGACATGTGAAGTCCGCCAACCCGCATTGGAGCAGCGTGGCGGATTCTTCCTAGCTCCAAAACTCTCTCAGAAATGAGAGGAGGCCTGTGCTCAGTAGTGGGACATTTATAGGCTGAACTGAAACTTTACTTTTTTTTTGCGTTTCCACGAGCAGTATAGTGACAGCATTGCATATTGAGGTGTTATTGTATAACGTGACTGCGCGCAGTGTGGTGTCACACAGAAATATTCTGGGTGACACAGCATCTGTTATGGACTGCAGTTTCACTTATCATCAGGTGATCGTTTCTGCTCGTCTCGTCACTATATCCAATCAAAAAGTGATCCTTACCTACTCAACGAGTGTAGGCTCCAGGATTCAGTTTATGTCCGAAGCTGTTATTTGTGTCCTTCAATAAATAATTGCCTTTTGGGTGATATATCGCACTGGCGTTATCGCAGTAAGGTTTTGTTTTTCGTCCACGGGAGTTAATTTTTTTCTGAAAAGAAGTTAAGTCACCGCCTTTAATTGTCCAATTGCTGAGCATAGGATACCTCCATTTCTGACAGGGCTTTAGAGCTGGAAAGAGTGTGCCACTGCTGCTCCACCTATACTGCCACTGCTATACCACAGCTCCCTCTTTGTTTCTTCATACATACAGATAGTCAAGCTACACATGTTGCCCACTTTTCCCTCGCGAGAATCGGGACGCGACGGGTGGGCCACTTTGGAACAAGTCAAAAAAATCAGACTTCGATGCGTTCCCACGAGCAGTATAGTGACAGTTGCATATGGTCTCAAACTGGACTGGTTTTTTTCTAGAACATTTAATATTTTTTGGCATCACCGCTACTTTGGTATGAGGCTTTTTTATTATGGAAAACGACGTGACGGACAGTGGGACTAGGTCAAATATCAAGCCAAGCCAATAAAAAATTGTTGGCTTTCGGGCCTGATTGTGTCGTGGCTTTCTTTCTGTCCTTGTGCCTCTGACACTGCATCCTCGCCTATTTCCGATCTTATCGCATGATCGCTACATCGGGCACAACCAGTCTCGAAAACGAATAATTTGAGTTATTGCACAAATTTTGGGCTCCGGTTGGGACTCCAATCTTGGACCTGCGGCGTCAGATAATCTTACCACTACGCCACGCTTTAAAATGAAATAATAATTTATTGAAAATGAATTTGAAACTTGGCGCTTATAACTTTTTTCTCTTAACTTGCTGTTGCCACAAATACGTTTGTTTGTTCAATGTAAGAATCGTTTATAGAGCTTATGTTGGTTGAAGGGATTTATCGCGTTCTCTTTACAGGAACAAAATTTACTGCTAAAATGTTCTAATATAAAGAAAGGATGAACAGTATTTCTTTCTTTCACTGCTCTAATATCGATTTAACTCACCTAACGATATTCAGTTTGCCACTTTTCTGCATACTTTGTTGCGTTTTCGACAGAGACTTCGTGGTTGAGCATATCGCATTACTTTTTTTGCATTACTTTACTGGTGGCAGGATCTTTATACAGGAATCCATCCAGGTAGGTACCAACACAGGGCCAGTTATTCTGCCGTGTAGCCGTAGTGTGCAAACATTACTGTGTTTCGGTTTGAAGGGCACTGTGAGCTTGCGAAAGTACTGGGCATATGAGACTTAAAAACTGATGTCTCAGAGTGATGGGCACAGTGTGGTGTCACACATAAATTTCCTGGGTGTACACAGCATTTGTTATGGGCAGACATTGCACTTAATATCAGGTGAACGTTTTGCTCGTTTCAATCACTTTATCCAAATACAAAAAAAATGAAAATTAAACGAATATTATCTTTCATTTCATTAAAATAAAAACTGAATCGAGACGGAATGAAAACGGACAGGAAACGACACGAAAACAAAATGAAAAGAACTTCCTGCTATTCTTAAGACTCCAATACCTATTAATTATATAATTTATTAGCTTCCGTGCCCTTCAAACCGATACTCACTATATATTAGCGCTAATTTTTTTTTGATTTTATTGTTAAAAATGGAATCCGAATCCATGAGTAAGAAAGTGCTGGGAATGGTAAATGCGTTTGATACGAGAACATTAAGAAGATTTATAGATATCATTCTCAGAGACTATGCGGAATAATCGTGCACGTAAATTTGTAACTGTAAGTTATTGTGTAAAAATGAAAAATAATAGGTTTTAGTCATTTTGCTTTGATTTTTGTGTAAAGTTGGTAAATGAGCAAATCGTCCACATAAGGGTAAGTTATCGCATAAGTGTTTTTTTAATTGTCGGCTCGGTTGGCAGCAGTGGTTAAGCTCTTGACTTGTGCGCCGCGGGACGCGGGTTCGATTCCCGCACGGGACAAATATTTGTATAAAAAAAGTAAAGGTTCAGCCTATAAATGTCCCACTACTGAGCACAGGCCTCCTCTCATTTTTGAGAGGATTTTTGGAGCTAGGAAGAATCCGCCACGCTGCTCCAATGCGGGTTGGCGGACTTCACAGTCTTTTGGCGGTCTTCGAAATATTTTTTATTCCTCAGACATGCAGGTTTCCTCACGATGTTTTCCTTCACCGTCGAGCACGTGGTAAATCAGCACTTAAAATTGCAATTAACAATCTTAGTGGTGCCGGCACCGGGAATCGAACCCAGGTCACTCGCGTACTATGAAATTTAAAGCGAGCGCCTAGCCCCTGAGCTACCACGGCCGGAGTTTGTATGGCCTACAGATAATTGTTCCGGGTCTGGATGTTTGTGCATGTGAAATTTATGTATGCGAAAACGCACTCACGACACAGGAGAAATCCTACTGTGGCCATCGTTTTTAAAAAATATATAAATATATATATATTTACGCGAACAGTAAACAAATTTAATATTACGAAATCTAATCTAACATTTTATCACGTGGTTGTCGGTTTGTATAGTCAAGATGCTGGGCACTACCCCTTTATTGGGGTCCAGTTATTATAACATACACGTACATACATACAGTCACGCCTTTTTCGCATATAAGGGGTAGGCAGCGACCATTCGGGTAGCCTACTTTTCGCCCTCGCGGGAAACGAGACGCCATTTTGGTATGAGGCGAAAAAAAATCTTACACCCCATTGCGTTCCCACGAGCACCACAATGACAGCATTGCATATTATCGTGTTATTTGGAATAAATGTTGCCCGTACAATACGTCAGTCGTCTCTTATGGCACCTCGGCATCTGTAATTAATACAAATCAAAAGCCAAGCATACCACTGTGAGAATTCAAGACAATGAGAATTCTTATGCAGGAATCCGTCTTAGTGGGTATCACCGCAATGTCAGTTAATCTGCCGTCAAATAGTAGTGTGCCAAAATTATTGGTCTGAAGGATTGATAGCTAGTGTAATTAATGGGCATATGAGACCTAAGAACTACTGGTGGTAGGATTCCTATGCAGGAATCCGTCTAGGTGGGAACCGGCCAACGGCCAGTTACTCTGTCGTGAAGTAGTAGTATGCAAGCATTACTGTGTTTCGGTTTGAAGGGCACTGTGAGCTAGCGTAATGACTGGGCATATGAGACTTAAGAACTGATGCCTCAGGGTGTCTTGTGGTGCCACACGGAATCTGGATGGCACAGCATTTGCTGTGGGCGCACGTTACACTTACTTAGGTGAAAAATCTATAATACAAACAAGTTCAATGTCAATAGCGTTAGTACTTCTAGTTGTGTGTATCTGTTGTTTCCTTATATCATACAGACAATGGTATACATATTTATTATATTTTATTTATTGTATTCTTAATGAGCCCACGAATCATTTCGTTGTATTTATTAATACAAAACACAAAAGAAATTACAGCATCTCCCCTCAGGTACGAGTTCGTATTGTTATCGTTGATTCTCTGCTGAAATAACGCGGCAATATATCCCGGCAGCGCAAACACCGTGGGACTGGATGCAAGACTTTCCGATGTTTACTAAAAAGATTTATTTGACATTTTGTAAACTGAGTTTACGTGTAAAGAGGAGGTACGTAGGTTTGATATTCGTTAAAGAAGCTGATGTTGACTTTGCGCTATGTAAATGACGCCTTTCGCTTTCGCTTCACTATTAATATTTGAGATTTAAAATATTGTGGGTTCCTCCTTCCTTTCGGCCTATCACTAGTCCAATGCTGAACATAGGCCTCCTCCGCAGATTGCCTCAAAAATTTGTAGCCCTCCATTTGGAGAGTTTTGCCAAAGTTGCCGCGCTTGGCAGACGGGTTGGCAGCCGCAGTTTATTTATTCAGACGTTCCAGGAAGATGCTGCTGCCGATCTCTTGATTTTTACTATCCCTTTTTCGACTTTTACGACACCCACGGGATGAGATAGGGTGGTAGATTCTCTTAAGCCACCACACGGAGAACTCCACAATATGCCGTTCGTTGTTCTATGTAAGCTGATAAATGAAAGTCGGGAGATCGTTACTCACTGTATAATATAAGGGTAGTTCGTAACAGTAAATACATAACAAAACACAGTGGTAGGATTCCTATGCAGGAATCCTTCCAGAGAGGTACCACCGCAGGGCCAGTTATTCTGCTGTGAAGCAGTAGTGTGCAAACATTACTGTGTTTCGGTTTGAGCGGCACTGAGAGCTAGCGTAATCACTGGGCATATGAGACTTAAGAACTGATGTCTCTGGGTGATATACAATGTGGTGCCAATCAGAAATATTCTGGTTAACACAGCATTCGTTTTAGGCAGACGTTACACTTACCATCCCGTGAACGTTTTGTACGTCTCGTCACTTTATTATTAATATTCAAAAAAAAAGAACTGCGACGACTTAATTTTGTTTGACCACAAATTACAGTTTAATAACCGCGTAGGACAGAATCTTATTACAAAAGTTAATTGAGCACAAACTACATCGGCTGCATAAAATGTCCGACACCTACGCATGCAGATAGCCCAGTAAATTATACATTTGCGCCCTACAAATCAATGTCGCACGATGGTTTGCTCCATTAATAGATCGAATTTAATGTAGTCCACGCAAGTGGTACGTCACACGTCCCATTCGGAAAATAACCGTCTTGAAATGTCGTAAAAATGATAATTATGTTCATACCATACATACAGTCACGCCCTTTTCCCATGTAAGGGGTAGACAGAGGCCACTCACGTAGCCCACTTTAGCAGTTAAAAGAAATCTTACACCCCATTGCTCCCACGAGCAGCATTGCATATTATATTGTTATTCTGCTCGAATAAAGGCTGTCCGTACAATACCTTAGTCGCCTCTTACGACACCTTGGTTGGAAAGAGGTACTATTCTACTCTGCCGGACATCTATCGGCTTTGTTCATAACGTCTAGTAGAATATGGATAACTTAGGTTTCAAGCAGAATATTGTATTGATTTTAGGATTTTTTTTCTATTAGTAGAAAATCGGCATAGACAATACGGCTGCTGTCTATCGTAGAATCTTTAGCACATCTCGTGTTCACAAGCTTAGTGGTGTGTATAATAGTAATGTTGTAGTGGTTGAAGGGATCTGGTGGCATTTCATTTCAGCCTATCACCAGTCCACTGCTGAACATTGGCCTCCCCCATAGATTGCCACAAAGTTTGAAGCTCTGATTTTGGGATAGTTTGCCATAGTTGCCATAGTTGACATGCTTGGAAGGCGGGTTGGTAACTGCAGTTTATTTATTCAGATGTTCCAGGAATATCCTGCTGCCCTTCTTCCGATTTAAATTATCCCTCTTTCGACTTTTACGACACCCACGGGATGAGATGGGTGGTAGATTGTCTTAAGCCGCTACTACAGGGAAGTAATGTTGTGCATGCTATTGTAAGAAGACGAACGGTGACCTTCCAAACCGTGGTTATGCAAACCATTTGAATTTTTCAAACTGATATTTT
Source organism: Luehdorfia chinensis (assembly GCA_019845155.1). Lineage (NCBI taxonomy): Eukaryota > Metazoa > Arthropoda > Insecta > Lepidoptera > Papilionidae > Luehdorfia > Luehdorfia chinensis. The sequence continues at coordinate 254,208 of JAHVAK010000226.1, forward strand.
TCTTGTAATACACAATTACAAATCTTTGAATTAGGTACTAGTACTACTGGTGGTAGGATTAAGTCTCATAAGCCAAGTAATTACTGCAACCAGAAGTCTTTCAAGCCTAAACGCACTAATGTTTGCACGCTGAAGACGGAAAAACTGACACCGCAGTGGTACCTACCTTGACCGTTTCCTGCATAAGAATAAAACGGTCAACTAATTAAGGTTTATGATCATATTTCAGTATATGTACAAAGTGAATGTGTACCGATTTCCACACAACCGACTCACACTAACTTAAATTAGCAACAGCATGCACAAGGGATTGTCGGATGCTGCGTCTCTACGTTTAATTTACGGAGTATTTACGGGTGACAGACAATTACTTGTTTTACACTGGTAAGCTGGACGGGACACGTGTTTGCCGGATCATTCTATCAGCGCCATTTTGATTCGAATAATAAAAGTTGATATATTTATTATGAATATCTTATCTGCCTATTAACATACAAGCTTTTGTTTCGCGACGCGCACTAATTCAAATAAAGTAAAAGTCGCCAGGCAATAAAGCTTCCTACTCTAATGCCAAGACAAATGTACAGACGGACCCGTTAATATACTCGTATACACTTTCATAAACTTTTTAAACCAGAACACAGCGTAAAAGAGCAAGTTACTAATTTCCATACTTTTGCGAAACCGTTCACCTGATGTTAAGTGCAACGTCTACTAGCTCAGAGCGAAACTCAGGCCCGGGGTGGTACCAAACTACATACATAAGATCACGACTGTAACCCATAAGGGGTAGTCAGAGACTGGGCACTCACTGCAAAAACAGATGACTACCACAATCCACGTTTCACCAAAACAATATAATGCACTCGGTGTGATAGGTGGCGAGCCCATCGCCACCATGCGCTGTTGGGTGCACAGTGCAGTTTAATTCCTTACTCGCCTTTTACGAGATCCATTGGGCGAGATGGAGTGGTAGTATTTTTTTAACGAGCCGCCACCACACGGCCCAAACTAGACGATTAAATAGAATGTCAAATTCCAATTTCCCATGCGACGAATTTGCCATTGGCGTCTACGGTATATTTACGCCACTGGTAACACGTAAGTGCATAGTGAACAAAAAACAAAATGGCGCCTGCCCAATTTGTTTTTTTTTTCCGAACTTATTCCGCTGACATGTTGATGTCATATTTTAATGTCAGTCCGGTGAATGGGTCGATTAAGATTAAGCGATACAGTTGTCACGCGAACCATATTTTGGTAACAAAGTCCTATTAAAGCATATTTGTGTTGAACCATACATACTCGTAGTTATAGGAAGTAATATATGAAAGTGACGACCGCGTGGCTCAATGGTACCTAATTACTACGCCGCGTGTCCTGGGTTCGCATGCCAGCCGAAGGTTTGCAAAGGCAACATTTGTGCGAAAACAAATTGTTTTTTTTTTATTGTATAAAGTGACGAAACGAGCAAAACGTTCACCCGATGGTAAGTGCTACGCCCGTCCACAAAAAAGGTTGTGTCACCCAGAATATTTCTGTGTGACACCACACTGCGCCCGTCACCCTGAGACATCAGTTCTTAAGTCTCAAATGCCCAGTGATTACGCTAGCTCACAGTGCCCTTCAAACCGAAACACAGTAATGCTTGCACACTACGGCTTCACGGCAGAATAACTGGCCCTGGGGTGGTACCTACCTACACTGATTCCTGCATAGGAATCCTGCCATCGGTCGGGTGTGGTTGCGATTTTTCTCGTGGCTCTTACACTGCACCCGAGCTTACCATTGACCTTAACGCATGAGTGTTACATACTTTTGGAGCCGGGAAGAGTTTACCACTCTGCTCCAGTGCTGGACGACCCTTGCAGCTTTGACTTTACTGGTCGTTACAGGTCTGAATAAATTAGTTCTAGCTTACGTCAGACAGTTATTGCGCCATCAATTGGAGGTACAATATTTTTGCGGATCCACGATATCATCTATAGAAATAAATAAAATTGAAGTGTCTGTTTGTAATAACAAAATAACAGCTTTTCACTCAATGCTAATGTAACTCTATGTAAGTATATTCGGTACTTATAAGAGAAAAACGATTTCGACGGGACTATCACTGACAGATAGCTGATATTAAAGCTTAGGCTATTTTAAATTTAGAAAATTAATTAGGGTTCCGTGCAAAAAAATTAAAACTCCAAAATCCGATTCAAATATGGGACTATATATTTCTTTTTATATTGCACTGTTCACAAATTTCTCCACGCCCACGGGTTGACTGGGAGAGAATGCCAACAGGCATGAAGTCCGCCCATTGTTACCCTTTTAATTAAGGTGTACAATAAAGTTTTAATAAATAACTAAATAAAAATATATGTATCATCATCGATTGGGGTCGCCTTTTTTACGCGGACGTAGCCACGGGCCACTGCTTGTTGGTAATATATACGTTTTTTGATTAACAAAAAAAAAAACGCTAATAAAACGTTTATCACAGAAAACCATACGATGTGTTTTTCATGTATGCAGAAACTTAATGAAACTACATTAAAGTTTTTTCAAAGAGGTGGAAGACCGAGTATTTTATAGCGTTTATACGAATCTTTTCATTGTCTAAAGGCGAACATACTATTCGTTACCTATGTACAGGAATTTTTCGATCATAATTTCGATCATATTTTACTGGTGGTAGGATTCCTATGCAGGATTCCGTCTAGGTAGGTACCACCCCAGGGCCAGTTATTCTGCCGAGAAGCAGTAGTGTGCAAACATTACTGTGTTTCGGTTTGAAGGGCACTGTGAGCTAGCGTAATCACTGGGCATATGAGACTTAAGAACTGATTTCTCAGGGTGACGGGCGCAGTGTCGTGTCGCACAGTTATTTTGTGGGTGACACAGCCTTTATTATGTGCAGACGTTACACTTACCATCATGTGGACGTTTTGCTCGTTCCGTCACTTTAGTGAAATAAAAAATATAAGAAATGTTGTGTAAGTAATTTATGTTATGATTAGTTACTACACGATGTTATGACTATTAAAAATTATTGTAATAAACTGCAAATATAACATCACTCTCGTTTTTAAATGATTTTAGTCATGATGTGGTCGCCGCGTTGCTCCAATGACAGTCAACGGGCTTTACCTTCCTTACAACCCACAACTACTCCACTGCTGAACACAGGCCTCCCATAGTTTGCCACAAAAGTTTGTAGCTCTCAATTTGAGAGGATTTTGCCATAGTTGCCACGCTTAGCAGCCGGGTTGAACCGCAGTTTATTTATACAGATGTTCCAAGAAGATGTAATTTTTATTATCCTTCTGTCGACTTTTACGACACCCGCGGGATGAGATGGGGTGGTAAATTCTCTTAAACCGCCACTTTACCTGCTATGGAAATATTTCCTAGTTCTCAGCTACGAAGGTTATCAGACACGATGTTTTCCTTCACCGCTAAACTCCTAAGGATCCTATTCAAGTATCCGTCTAGGTGGGTACCACCGCATTGCCTTGTACTCTACCGTCAAGCAGTAGTGTGCAAACCTTATTATGTTTCGGTTTGAAGGTCAATGATAGCTTTTTTTTGATAAAGTGATGAGACGAGCGAAACGTTCACCTGATGGTAAGTGCAACGTCTGCCCATAACAGATGCTGTGTCACCCAGAACATTTCTGTGTGATACCACACTGCGCCGGCCCTGAGACTTGAGTTTTTAAATCTTATATGCCCAGTGATTACGCTAGCTCTGTGCCCTTCAGACCGAAACACAGTAATCTTTGCACAGTACTGCGTCACGGCAGAATAACTGGCCCTGGGATGGTACCTACCTAGACCGATTCCTACAGAGGAATCCTACCACCGTCAAGTCTGAGTCTGAGCCAACAAGAGTGAAGCGACACCTCAAAAAAAAGTGATTATTCATTTTCAATTAGAACATCATAGATGTATATGAGTTATTTTTAAGTAGTTTTTTTTATATTACTGTATATACAGTATATTTGTCACTATGAGTGGGGAAGACCATAAAATAAAAAATAAATAATAGTTATATATATATAATAAAATAAAACATTACAAGGTTATATAAAGTAAGCCGTGTGGTGGCGGCTCGTTCAAAGAATACTACCACTCCATCTCATCCAATGGATCTCGTAAAAGGCGAGTAAGGAATTAAACTGCACTGTGCACCCGACAGCGCATGGTGACGATGGGCTCACCACCTATCACACCAAGTGCATTATATTGTTTTGGTGAAACGTGGATTGTGGCAGTCACCTGTTTTTGCAGCGAGTGCCCAATCTCTGACTACCCCTTATGGGATACAGTCGTGATCTTATGTATGTATGTAATAAAGTAACGATAAAAAACCAAACATGAAATGTGAATAATATGAAACCAAAAAAAAATGTTTTGACTTCCCGGGCGGAAATACTATGTGTTGTGAAGCGTTTATGAAATAATCATCATCAATCAAATTGTCAATCATCGTGATCATCTGTAGTCCGACCTAACAAGAGTGAAGCGACACCACAAAAAAAAATATTATTCATTTTCAATTAGAACATCATAGATGTACATGAGATATTTTTAAGTAGTTTTTTTATATTGCTGTATATACAGTATTTTTGTCACTATGAGTGGGGAAGACCATAAAATACAAAATAAACAATAGCTAAAAATAAATAAGTAAATGAAAATAAAATAAAACATTAAAAGTTTATATAAAGTAAGCCGTGTGGTGGCGGCTCGTTCAAATAATACTACCACTCCATCTCATCCAATGGATCTCGTAAAAGGCGAGTAAGGAATAAAACTGCACTGTGCACCACACAGCGCATGGTGGCGATGGGCTCGCCACCTATCACACCAAGTGCATTATATTGTTTTGGTGAAACGTGGATGGAGTCACCTGTTTTTGCAGTGAGTGCCCAGTCTCTGACTACCCCTTATGGTATACAGTTGTGATCTTATGTATGTATAAAGTAAAGCTGACGTCATCAAACGTAGGTGATCGTAAAGGAAAAGTTTTCTTTAGTTGTGTGCAATAAAAATATGTATGCCTTTGATCATATTTAAAAAAGTGAGTTTCTGCCTAAAAGTTAGAAGTGTGGCACGCAATGGTGGACGGAGGTCGTTCCAGCAGCAGGCTATTTCTTCTGTTTATAAGTTGAGATCGTAAATATAAACCTGAAACAAACAGCGAGCGCGAATTTATTAACTGGTCCAAACTTATACGTCTCAGTTCCAACATTAACGTTTCTAATTAACAGTTAACGTGTGTACGTGTTAATAACGACCTAAGAACTGCAGTAGTTTTGATTGGTATATTAAAATAAAATATTTCAAACTCATTAGCTACTACTTTGTGAGATTTAATCAGTTCTTGAGCTGTATTTAATAAAAACTCGTTATTGCTAATAAAGGAAAGAAAGTAATTTGTTGTGATCGCATGAAAAATTGAAAACGGTGTGTATTACCTACTTTTTGAAGCTCACCACCCGCTATCCTTCAGTAGCGTGCACAAGCAAACTAATACCGCCACCGGAAACCGCCACCAGATACCATCACTACCACCAGACAACACACCACTGACGTCGAGAACACGATACGTGTTTTACCTCAAAACGAGGCATTATCAAGTGACAGTGAGTCTACGACCGACACCCACCGAGTTATAATTGGTAGATATCATTATGCCAGTTTCCTCATCGATGACATTGCCACTTTCCTTAATTTTGTCACCAGCAGATTTAATTTTAAACCTCAAACATTTCAAGAGCAATGGCGGAATAATCATCTCAATCATACATATATAAGTCACCATTTTCCCATATAAGGGGTAGACAAAGCCTACTCACGTAGCACACTTTTCGCACAAACAGCCTATAAATGCCCAACCACTGAACACACGATGCTTTCCTGCGCGGCTGAGCACGTGAAAAATCAAACAAACTCAATTTCAAAGGTACTGGTACTGGGGATCAAACTCAGGTTACTGAGGTACCATGAAATTTAAGGAGAGCGCCGGGCCACTGAGCTACCACGACTCTAGAAACATATACATCGACTTAATTTCGTTGTACCAAATCATTGGTTGTATAATATATGTGTGATGGCGTAAGAGAATAAACCACCACATTTCATCCCGTGGGCGTCGTTAAAGACAACAGAAGGAAAATGAAAACCAGGAGATGGCCAGCAGCATCTTCCTGGAACATTTAAAAAAATATTCAAATTTCTCGCACATCTTAATTAAAATTGCTGTACAGCACTGCCTTACTTGCCCGCCCTAAGATAATTATGACGTTTTTTAAAACCAATGTTTTATACCTTAAGATATATAAACTGCAGTCTAGACAGGAGTTGTAAAACTCAATAGAATTTTCGATGAAATCACTAACTTATACAGCGACATCAAACATTTTAATTCATACTTTATCATCATCATTTCAGGCCAGTGATTGTCCACTGCTGAACATTGGCCTCACTCATAGATTGCCACAAAGTATGTAGATCCTATTTTGGGCTGATTTTCCCATGGTCGCCACGCTTGGCAGGCGGGTTGGCAAGATCAGTTGTCAACTGATGGCGCTTTCGTCAATTAAGGTAAAGGAGAGAAAGTTAATTTGCTAAGATCCGCATGCAAAATGTAAAATGGTGTGTATTACCTGGTTTTGAGGATCCGCCCGTAATCGCATTATCTAAGATAACGGTCGGTTGCGTCACCGAGACTATAAATAGTAGCTCTTTGACCGGGCCGCTCACTCGGCGGTTGACTATCGTAGAGTCAATATCACTTGATAATGCCTCGTTTTGAGGTGAAACACGTGTCGTGTTCGCGACTTCAGTGGTGTGTATTTCCTGGTGGTAGTGTTGTAGTGGTGGAGGGTATCTGGTGGCGGTATTGGTTTTCTTGTGCACGCTGTTGAGGGAGGGCGGGCGGTGCTCTTCAAAACCAGGTAATACACACCATTTTACATTTTGCATGCGTATCTTAGCAAATTAACTTTCTCTCTTTTACTATAATGGATTTCCGCAAAGTAACGCCTGATTCTATTAACTATATTCGTCAAAAAAATTATTAATTCATTACAGTATTATGAAGATGAAGAAATAGCATGACAGGTTACAGCTTATTCTTTTATATTATAGGTTGCTGTTTCCTACCGAGGCGTCGTAAGAGGCGAGTAAGGTATCGTACGGGCAGCCATTTTTCGTGCAGAATAACATCATTATATGGAATGCCACTATACTGCTCGTGGAAACGCAATGGGGAATAAGAATTTTGACTCGTACCATGTGGCGGCGACGTGGTTCGCCACCCTCTCATTTCCCTCGAAGGCGAAAAGTGGGTTACGTGTGTGGCTTCTGCCTACCTACTATATGGGATAAAGGCTGGGACTGCATGTATGTATAAAGTCTTTGTTTAATAAAAAATGTTAAAGTGATTACGGCAAATCCTCTTAACTTGGGGGAGGGTTATGTCCATTAGTCGACTTCCTAACTTAATAAAAAAAAGTCGGCGAAAAATATACTCCATTGATTTTTGATCGTAAAAAACTTCGCTACTCGGCTGTCTGTTGCAAAAGCAAAGCGATTCTAGTCAATTGAACGTGTCTGAATCTATTGAGATTAGTAAAGCTTGAGGTTTCCTTTTAAAATCAAAATTAATAAATGGAATGTGTCTTCTCGGTTTGTTAGTTTCTTTGAACAGAAATAACTTTAAGATTCAACATAAAATTATCATAGCTTTACACTAACAAAGTTAAAAAATTTTGCTTCTAAGAACTTTGAACGTAGTGTAGTTTTACGAACATATTATTTTATTTTCTAAAGGTACTCTTGTACTATCATCATCATCATTTCAGGCTATCCACCTCCTGAACATAGGCCTCACTCATAGATTGCCACAAAAGTTTGTAGCTCTCATATATTTTGCCATGGTTGCCACACTTGGCAGGCGGATTGGCAATCGCACTTTATTTATTGATATGTTCCAGGAAGATGCAGCTGCCCATCCCTTGGTTTCAATTTTCTCACTGTCGACCGCCGAGGATGAGATGGGATGACAGATTCTCTTGAGCCGCTACCACATCAGTACTATAACTTATTTTAAATAATTAATATTTCGTCGAAGGAAAGAAAGTCAATTTGCTAAGAACCGCATGCAAACTTAAAACTTCTTTTTTTTGAAGAAATTTACATTCGGAAGTCGATTTACGGGTTCTTTGTTAAAGTAAGTAAGATTAGTACTTTTTTTGTATATTACTGTGGTTATTTCTTTTTTTTTGTTTGACCTTGGCACCCACTACATCTTCTCTGCTCGATCCGATGGTAGACTGGTAGAGAATGCCTTGTAGCTCTAAGTCTGTCTTTTTGTGTGTGCAAATATTTAATATTTAATTATTGAAATAAATAAATAAAAATCCGCATGCAAACTTAAAATTGTGAATATTACCTAGTTTTTAAAGAGCACAGCAGAGACGTAGTCTTTAACCGCCCCGCTCACTCGGCAGCTGCTTATCGTAGAGTTAATATCACTTGATAATGCCTAGTTTTGAGGTGGAACACGTGTCGTGTTCTCGACTTCAGTGTGATGTATTGCCTAGTGGTAGTGTTTTTGTGATAGAAGTTATTCGATGGCGGTCCCCGGTGACGGTATTAGTTTGCTGGTGCACGTTATTGTGAAAGCGGTCCGGTGCTCTTCAAAAACTACATTATACACACCATTTTATATTTTACATGCGGATATTAGCAAATTAACTTCTCTTATTCTTCTGTCAACTTCTGTCAACTTCTGTCAATTACGAGAGGCCTCACATCTTAAGTGCCCGGCATCTGTTTCAAGATGTTTTTACCGCTACGTGTTGGAAGCCATTATTTTCCTAGCATTTCGAGTAGCTACACCTACGAGATGAAATGCAGTAACGTACACATACATACAACGGCAATTTACTAATTTTACGTTACATTAATGCCAGGGAATCTTGACCTAGTTGCCTTGTCCGGCGACCCCGGCCTCCCGAGCTACTGTTGTGTGCTCCTTCTGCTTCCGAGAGTAATATCATTCACCTTATAGTTCATTTCCCAACTTCCCATTCCCTACCAAGTCCATTACACTTCCTCGCCGCCAAGACATTGGTTTCCATGCCGATGGCTAGCTGCTCGTGGGAACGCAATGGAAAGAAAGAAAGAAAGAAAAAGCATTTATTGGTACAGCACAAAAGCACAACACACATACATAGTTACAATTTAAACACACACTAATAAAAGAAAATTAAAATAACATGTGTCAAACATGAACAATAAAAACAAAGAAAAACAAAATTAAAATAAAAGAAAACAGTGTAAAATTACTAATGTGCCATGTGCGTGTCTCACGGCTGAACCAAAAGGTCTCCAGATCAGCTGCAAGTCAGACTATAAAACCTGACGCTGATTTTCATCTGGAACCTAATGCACAACGGATGTCAAGTTCAGCTGTTCCAGTGTTTTTTTTTTACTTATTTATACGTCACAGATAATAGAATAAAATAAATTTGATCAATATGCATGTAATGTATGCATAAAAAATTGTGCATATCTACATAATCAATAATTACTATGATAAACTTTAAAATATTAATCAACGGTAATACAAAAGAACGGCAGCGCTCATTAATTTATTCACTGCGTCGATAAAACAGCCAAGGAAATAGTTGCATCTTGATGCATTCGAGTGAGATACTGTTTTACCATACAGGCTACGACTAGTGCACTGTGATTGACGCCTCATAGACACGATTTATACTAATAATTTTATTTTTATAATTTTTCTGGCCATGACGACAATCAATCACACGAAAAAAAATACTTTATGAGGTTAAACAATTTATATATTATTATATTAGAAAGAGGTGTAATAACAACAACAAGTGGTCACGGTACTTAACTTACCATACTCTGTTAATTTAACATCCTGATACATTTTAACAGACTGTTAGTGTAAATGAGTGTCCTTTTTATTTTTTTATAGAATTTATCGCGTTTAATTTAAACTTTTTATACCCCGATGTTTCGAGCGCTTTACAGCACCCGTGGTCACGGAAAGACTGACTTCAAGACACAGTAAGCTCTTTCTGCGTAGATCGGACTAAAAATAATAATTAAAATCTGAAGGTACTCCGGGTTACCTATGACATCAAAACATCTGTCACCTCAGCCCTCCCGTGACCATGGGTGCTGTAGTATTCCCAAAAAATATAAGAAACCATTATACTAACTAACACGGTAATCATGGTGTTACAAATACTTATGCACTTTCATATTTTGTTAAGTGATACTCGTATATAGCGTGAAAATCCGTGTGATGTATGACTGAAAATCAACGTCGCTATCCCGCGGCTTTTGCTGAGGCGGTCCCTTCCGCCACTTCATCTGCTTCGACTATAAAGTAATGAATTTTTGTTATACCTTCAAATTTTTGTTTATTGATTTCCTTTTGTTTTTTTTTATTTATTTTATTTTATTCTCATTCGTATTAATTTTGTTTATTCACCTGTACTGTAATTTGTGACTGAAATCTGAAGTGTCGGAATAAATGTCTTTATGTCATTATTTATTTCTAATTACAAATTAATTTGAATAGTATTTAAGAAGCATTTCCAAAAAAGTCTTGCAAATATTAAAAGTTTTAACGTTTAGGTATTCATATTATCTTTTCTTAAATACATACATACATACATAAGATCACTGTATCCCATAAGGGGTAGTCAGAGACTGGGCACTCACTGCAAAAACAGATGACTGCCACAATCCACATTTCACCTAAACAATATAATACACTTGGTGTGATAGGTGGTGAGCCCATCATGCGCTGTTGGATGCACAGTGCAGTTTAATTCCTTACTTAAATAATGTAATCTTGTCGTAAATAATATAAAGTATAACATTTTCAATTCAGCAGGTTATTTATTGTAAACTATAAAACACATCATATTGTACTTTTTTAATCTTGGAATGTTATCAATAACCAGTTTGTCTGGGTCGCGTCGATTTCGTAGGCTTAACACAGTTGCTTTTTTAAATAAATTAAAATTTTTACGTACGACCATACGTATTTCGTAAATGTAGGCAAAGGCAGCGGGTGTTTGTGTGTTAATCTGGTCAGTGGAAGAGATGTAGAAGATTCAAAATTTGTGGTCAGGTGTTTGTACTTGAGCTATATTTTATGTGTATTGTAGATGAATGGCACAAAATTTTAATATTGTTATTTCATCTTCAAAAGTAACTTACCGTTTGACTAAAAAATGCCGACTAAATCTAGTCCAGTTCAACCCCAAGAGGACACAGGTTTGCGCGTTTACCGCTAAAAAGAAACCCTTCGTCGTATCACCTCATTTTGTGAGCACTCCCCTCGTTGCCTCAGCCAGTATCGGTATTCTTGGCGTCGGCATATCGAGTGACGTTCAGTTTCGCGGTCACCTGGAAGGGAAGGCCAAATTGGCTTCCAAAAAGCTTGGCGTCCTCAGTAGAGCGCGACAGTATTTCATGCCGGCCCAACGCTTGCAACTTTATAAGGCGCAGGTTCGGCCGCACATGGAGTACTGTTCTCATCTCCGGGCGGGGGCGCCCCAGTGTCAGTTACTTCCATTTGACCGCATTCAACGGAGAGCGGCTCGAATCGTCGACGACCATGTTCTATCTGATCGGCTTGATCCACTGGCTTTGCGAAGAGATGTTGCATCCCTTTGCATTTTTATAAGATCTACCATGGGGAGTGTTCCGAAGAATTGTTCGGATTAATTCCAGCCGCTGATTTTCACCATCGCACATTGCGGCACAGCGCAAAATTCCATCGTCACCACCTTGATAGTTGACATTCCAGCACAGTTCGTTTTTCGCGCAATTTTCTGCCCCGCACAAGCACTTTATGGAATCTGCTGCCGCCAGCGGTTTTTCCGGACCGATACGACTTAGGGACCTTCAAGAAAAGAGCCTATTCCTTTCTCAAAGGCCGGCAACACATCTGCTATACCTCTGGTATTGTAGATGTTCATGGGCGGCGGTGATCACTTACCATCAGGTGAGCCGCTTGCTCGTTTGCCCCCTCTTACATAAAAAAAATGCAATAACAATAAAAAACAGAATGAAAATTGGTGAAAACTCGAAGAAAATGCTGATAAATCGCGGTGACCGTCAGCACAGCTAGCTCAATGGTATGCAATGAAAGGAACGCGCAGTTGAATTAGCTCTCAGGGGAGAATGAAAGAAGAAAGTATTTATTGTCTCAGAACTGTCATGCATCCAAAATAATCTAAGTTTTGTTTCTGTCATGTGTCACTTAGCATGTACAGATGACGTTGTATATGGAAAATGTATGAAAAAATGAATACTCTTCATATTTTTTTTGTTTCGATGTTTTGATAGTTATTCTGCTATTCGGGGCGCAGGCAAATACAACATCGTAAAAATCAGTCCAGGTGTTATTGAGTTATAAGTGGTGTAACTAACGCGACTTTAAATTATGTTTATAAATATATGAACAACATTGTTCGGCACTTTTAAAGACAGTAAATACAATAAATGAAATAAATGCCTCTGTCTTATAAGGAAATATAAAAGGTAAGACTTTACCTACGGTGAAGATTTTTCTGTCTTCTAAATCGGCTGTTTATGTAAAAGATGATGCTCTATAAGAATTCATCTTCTTGTGCCAAACCACCGAAGTTGTATGGGTTACCCAAAATACACAAACTCAATGCTCCGCTACGTCCAATAGTGAGTCAAATCGATTCGCCAACTTACAGATTGGCTCAACATGTGGCTAAAATACTCTCCCCACTTAGAGGACACACAAGAGCACACACAAAGGATTCCTACCATTTTGTCAGTGAGATAAAAGACCTACATCTTACTGACAATGAAACTATGGTCAGTTTTGATGTCCAGTCGTTATTTACATGCCTACCTGTTGAAGACTGCATCTCAATTGTAACTAGGAAGCTAACAGAGAACAACATGCCAGTAGAACATGCAGAATTACTCAGACATTGCCTAACATCTGGCTATCTATTGTGGAAGGAGCAATACTACCGGCAAGTAGATGGTGTGGCGATGGGCTCCCCAGTATCTCCCATTGTTGCTGACATCTTCATGGAAGACTTTGAGGAGAAAGCCCTCCGTACTTCTCCAGTAAATCCAAGGTTCTACAAGCGGTACGTAGATGATACTTTCACAATACTACCTTCTGATAAAGTCACTGCATTTTTAGACCACCTTAACTCCATAAATTCTAAAATACAATTTACAATGGAGTTAGAGACAAATAACTGTTTAGCTTTTCTAGATGTTTTAATAATTAGAAATCCTAATAACACCTTGAGTCACACTGTGTATAGGAAAAAGACCCATACAAATAGGTACTTAAACGGTGAATCTCACCACCATCCTTCACAGCTAGCTACCGTGGGCAAATCTTTGTTTCAGAGAGCACAAGGGATCTGTGACAGTAAACACCTGGCCGCCGAGCTTCAGCATGTCAAGCAAGTTTTGCAAGACAACAAGCTTCGGGTTCCGCGCCTTCGTCGCAGTGACCGAGTGAAGCCGGCCACAGTCGAGCGTGTACCTGCAGTCCTACCATATGTCAGAGGAGTCACGGACAAGATTGGCTATATCTTGAAGCGGGCTTCCATAAGAACATTTTTCAAGCCGCCTAAGAAGATAAGTCAGTTTTTACCATCTGTCAAGTGTAACATCCCTCTACAAGATGCAGGAGTATACAAGCTGGATTGTGAATGTGGTCTCTCTTACATAGGGCAAACAAAAAGATCAGTTAAAACCCGCGTAAAAGAACATATAGCTGACGTGAAGCATCGTCGCTCTAGGAAGTCTGCAGTCTGTGACCATGTTCTGGATCATCCCAACCATTACATCAGATTTGATAAACCACAAATCCTCGCAAAAGAACACCGATTCCTACCAAGGAAGATTCTCGAGGCTATTGAAATTAAAAAACATCCTAATTTTAATAGAGAAGATGGTTGGGTATTACCACCAGCTTGGGATCCTATAATTAATAAAATTAAATCAAAAACCAAGCATACCACTGCAAGACTTCAAGACACAGTAAGCTCTTTCTGCGTAGATCGGACAAGGAATAATAATTAAAAGCTGAAGGTACTCCGGGTTAACTATGACATCGGGACATCTGTCACCTCAGTCCGCCCGTGACCATGGGTGCTGTAAAGCACTCGAAACGTCGGGTTATAAATAATAAAATAAAACGCGATAAAATCCGTAAAATTAGTTTCATTTAAATGTGTAGTGTTCGCGTAAATATAAGAAATCATTATGTGAACCAGTACGGACTGGAAATCGCAAACAAAATTCGCCGGTTAGAAGATCTCAAGACCAAGCGCGCAAGATTTATAACATCTTTAAATTTCTTGAAGAGATGCAGAGACCATAATCTCATTCCTACGTGTGTCAAAATATCAGCTAAAAAGGACATTCGAGGAAGCGCTAAGATCTTAAATCAGGCAAGTAAAAAGTTGTTACGAACGGTGATTCAGCATAACCGTACCGATCTGCATAGAATAAATACCGCCATAGACAATTCATCCAGTGAACTAAAAACAATTTTAACGACATTTGATTTTAATAATTGCATCGAAACCTTAAATAAGCGCGAAACAACTAAATATAATGAATGCAAAAATAAACATATACAAAAATATCAAAAGTTAACGACCAAATTAAATGTCAAACTTCAATCTCAACGAATGAACGGAACGCGACCGTTGAGTAAAGACAAAGATCATAGATTACGCGCGGTCTATAATCTGTCAAAACAAACACTGGATGAATCAACTTTACAAGTATTATCGAAGGGAATGAATTTCGCAATAACACCGCGAAGAATACCGTATGAAGAAATTATTTGTAGTGTTGAGGATTGTCTGTTTAAAAATAATATCGGTAAAGAAGATTTGGAGGCTATACGTCAAGACATTTCGTCTATGTTACGTCGAAGTTCTGTGCCGAAACTGAATCTTCCCAAAGACCAATTAAAAGCGTTAAATAACTTACGAAACAGACCCGAACTCACGATTCTCCGCGCAGATAAAGGTAACGCTACGGTAGTAATGGAGACGTCGGATTATAATTTCAAAATGCAAGAACTTTTGGCGGACGTAAACACCTATAAAAAGGTCAAGACAGACCCAACGACTAACACGCTTAAAATAACTAGCGATCTAATAAAGAAACACGCCGAGAAATTAAATCTAGACGTAAATTCGATAGTACCTTCTTGTGCCAAACCACCGAAGTTGTATGGGTTACCCAAAATACACAAACTCAATGCTCCGCTACGTCCAATAGTGAGTCAAATCGATTCGCCAACTTACAGATTGGCTCAACATGTGGCTAAAATACTCTCCCCACTTAGAGGACACACAAGAGCACACACAAAGGATTCCTACCATTTTGTCAGTGAGATAAAAGACCTACATCTTACTGACAATGAAACTATGGTCAGTTTTGATGTCCAGTCGTTATTTACATGCCTACCTGTTGAAGACTGCATCTCAATTGTAACTAGGAAGCTAACAGAGAACAACATGCCAGTAGAACATGCAGAATTACTCAGACATTGCCTAACATCTGGCTATCTATTGTGGAAGGAGCAATACTACCGGCAAGTAGATGGTGTGGCGATGGGCTCCCCAGTATCTCCCATTGTTGCTGACATCTTCATGGAAGACTTTGAGGAGAAAGCCCTCCGTACTTCTCCAGTAAATCCAAGGTTCTACAAGCGGTACGTAGATGATACTTTCACAATACTACCTTCTGATAAAGTCACTGCATTTTTAGACCACCTTAACTCCATAAATTCTAAAATACAATTTACAATGGAGTTAGAGACAAATAACTGTTTAGCTTTTCTAGATGTTTTAATAATTAGAAATCCTAATAACACCTTGAGTCACACTGTGTATAGGAAAAAGACCCATACAAATAGGTACTTAAACGGTGAATCTCACCACCATCCTTCACAGCTAGCTACCGTGGGCAAATCTTTGTTTCAGAGAGCACAAGGGATCTGTGACAGTAAACACCTGGCCGCCGAGCTTCAGCATGTCAAGCAAGTTTTGCAAGACAACAAGCTTCGGGTTCCGCGCCTTCGTCGCAGTGACCGAGTGAAGCCGGCCACAGTCGAGCGTGTACCTGCAGTCCTACCATATGTCAGAGGAGTCACGGACAAGATTGGCTATATCTTGAAGCGGGCTTCCATAAGAACATTTTTCAAGCCGCCTAAGAAGATAAGTCAGTTTTTACCATCTGTCAAGTGTAACATCCCTCTACAAGATGCAGGAGTATACAAGCTGGATTGTGAATGTGGTCTCTCTTACATAGGGCAAACAAAAAGATCAGTTAAAACCCGCGTAAAAGAACATATAGCTGACGTGAAGCATCGTCGCTCTAGGAAGTCTGCAGTCTGTGACCATGTTCTGGATCATCCCAACCATTACATCAGATTTGATAAACCACAAATCCTCGCAAAAGAACACCGATTCCTACCAAGGATGATTCGCGAGGCTATTGAAATTAAAAAACATCCTAATTTTAATAGAGAAGATGGTTGGGTATTACCACCAGCTTGGGATCCTATAATTAATAAAATTAAATCAAAAACCAAGCATACCACTGCAAGACTTCAAGACACAGTAAGCTCTTTCTGCGTAGATCGGACAAGGAATAATAATTAAAAGCTGAAGGTACTCCGGGTTAACTATGACATCGGGACATCTGTCACCTCAGTCCGCCCGTGACCATGGGTGCTGTAAAGCACTCGAAACGTCGGGTTATAAATAATAAAATAAAACGCGATAAAATCCGTAAAATTAGTTTCATTTAAATGTGTAGTGTTCGCGTAAATATAAGAAATCATTATAGGATATTTCACTTGAATAGTAAAAAATATATTGCTCTACTATTACTCAAAAGACCCAAACAGTAAACACTTTTGTGTTGTTTCTCGTCCAATAGCAATCCATCATATTATCGAAAACATCAAAGACTCGAACATTAATTTTCATATTCCAGAAATAGCTTTCAATATTGAGCTCTAGTATAGTTCTACTAAGAGCCGAGGTAGCTCAGGGGCTAGGCGCTCGCTTTAAATTTCATACTACGCGAGTGACCTGGGGTCGATTCCCGGTACCGGCACCACTAAAATTGTTAATTGCAATTTTAAGTGCCGATTTACCACGTGCTCGGCGGTGAAGGAAAACATCATGAGGAAACCTGCATGTCTGAGGAATAAAAAATATTTCGAAGACATGTGAAGTCCGCCAACCCGCATTGGAGCAGCGTGGCGAATTCTTTCTAGCTCCAAAACCCTCTCAGAAATGAGAGGAGGCCTGTGCTCAGTAGTGAGACATTTATAAGTATAAGTATACTTAATAAGTAAACGTATTATTTTAAAAAATAAGTTTTAAAATCATACGTATTAGTTCACTTTAAAAAAATATAAATCCTTTTAATATAGGATTTTTTCTTTCATGCGTTGCGGTGTGGTTGAAGATGTAGTGAAAAAGATAGAGAAAGGGATGCTTAGATGGTTTGGACACATAGACAGGATGAATGAAAGAAGATTGACGAAACAGATTTATGAGGCAAGTGTGAATAGGAAAGCCGGTAAGGGTCGACCTAGGCGTACGTATCTCATAACGAAACCGACATGCGTGTGTGAAAACGCTAATGAAAGAAGAAGAAGCTAAAGATGTGTGTTAGGATCGTAGCAAGTCGAAAGATGAAAGATGTGGTCTCTGCCTACCCCAATGGTAAAGAGGCGTGATTGTATGTAATATAGGAGAAAGTGACAAGCGAAACATTCACATGGTGGTAAGTGCAACGTCTGCCCATAACCAATGCTGTGTCACCCGGAACATTTCTGTGTGGCACCACACCGCGTCCGTCTCCCTGAGATATCAGTTCTTAAGTCTCATATGCCCAGTAATTGCACTATCTGCGCCCTTCAGACCGTAACACACACACTACTGCTCTCGGTTACACTACGCTTTAATAACCGGCTGCACACTATTGTAGTTTCTCTTCAAAAACTAGGTAATACACATTTTAAATTTTGTATGCGGATTTTAGCAAATCAACTTTCTTTCCTACATTATCATGAATTTTCGCAAAGTAACGCCTGATTCTATTACCTAAATTATATATTACGTATTTAATAAAGCTAAGGATTAAGATAAGGAGTTTTAAAGTGCAGTTTTAATATTAAATAATTTAAGTTTGAAGAAGATTGCCTATCCCTTCCGAAACGGATAGCGTACACAGAGACTTCCGACTCAAACAAACCTACACCAAAAAAGTACTCGTATGTAAGAACACTTAACGTACGAAATCTGATATAGTCAAAAGAAGCTTTCAAGTAGCAAATTCGATATCGAGTCGATGTAACATGCTTACCAAAAAAAGGTGACAAGAAAACTCAATAAAAGAGTTCGTTACGTTTGTGTTGTTGTTACTGGAAATAGAAATATAGCTTTTGTATGACACTCGAATAGAGTAAATTTAATTTACTAATGTTACCCCCTGAAGCAAAATGTTCATGGCCTTGAATCTGCTGCTCGCAATGGTTGAGCTACCAATATAAAATGCCAGACATTTTTTTTTATTTGTTAAAGTAATGAAACCAGGGAAACGTTCACCTGATGGTAAGTGTAACGTCTGCCCATGGCAAATGCTGTGTCACACAGAACATTTCTGTATGACACCTCACTGCGCCATCACCCAGAGATATATGTTCTTAAGTCTCATATGCCCATTACATTAGCTCACAGTGCCCTTAAGGCCGAAGCACAGTAACGTTTGCTCAGTACTGCCTCTCGGCAGAATAAATGGCCCTGGGGTGGTACCCACCTAAACGGATACCTGCATAGGAATCCTTCCACCAGTTGCTCAAGATGCGTACACTCACACGCAAGAAACAAAGCAAATTTTTAGCTTCATGTAAGTACATAGGTTATTCGGTCCTCATAAAATAGATTGGTACAATATTATGGTTGTACACAGGTTATTCGGTCCTCATAAAATAGTATATATAGTTTCTTATATTTACGCGAATTCTACACAATTATATAAAACTATTTTTACGGATTTTATCGTGTTTCATTTAAACTTTATAACCCGACGTTTCGAGCGCTTTACAGCACCCATGGTCACGGGGGGGCTGAGGTGACAGATGTTTGATGTCATAGTTAACCCGGGGTACCTTCAGCTTTTAATTATAATTTTTAGTCCGATCTACACATAAAGAGCTTACTGTATCTTGAAGCCTTGCAGTTGTATGCTTGGTTTTTGATTTAATTTTATTAATAATAGGTTCCCAAGCCGGTGGTATAACCCAACCATCTTCCCAATTGAAATTAGGATGTTTTTAATTTCAATAGCCTCAGTAATGTTAGGTTTTCAGCATACGGCTCCTTAAAACCATTGCAAGAACCTTCCTGCATAGACAGGCAAAACAATTTTTATAATAGAATTAGTATTTATTAGGATATGCGCGATTAAACATACAAACTCTTCAGCTTTTTTAGAGTAGTGAGATTTACCGGTGGCAGGATTCCATTCCAAGTATCCGTAAAAAGTGGGCTGTGGATATGGTCTCTGCAAAACCCAATGGGAAAGAAGTGTGACCGAATGTAAGTAAGAATTGATATCTCAGGTGGACCTGCGCAGTTTGGTGCCACACGGAAATCTCCGCGGTGACCAATTTGTTACTGTTTGCTGTTGCACTTCATGAGAAGGTTTTGCTTGTCTCGTCCCTCTCTCGTATTAAAAAACCATCTAATGAACAATTTGCTCATTTCGACACTTCATCATCATCATCATTTCAGCCTATCTTAGTCCACTGTTGAACATAGGCCTCCCCCATAGATTGCCACAAAACACGGTTCTGATCCACCTGCATCCATCGACTTCCCTCAAAATCGTGCAGGTCGTCGCTCCATCTAGTGGAGGGGGCGCCCTACACAGCGTTTGCCTGTACGAGGTTGACTCTGGAACCTTTCTTCCCCAACAGTTATCGGTTCTACGAGCTATATGACCGGTCCATTGCACTTCAGCTTGCTAATCCTTAGAGCTGTGTCAGTTACTTTAGTTCTGCTGCGGATGTCGTCGTTACGGATTTTATCACGCAGATAAACTCGTCGCTTAACTAAAATATTAAAAATATTAGTCTTTAATAAGAGAAACACATAAAAAGAAACAATATATTTACCAGCTCTGTGGCATTATATTTTTATGCTAATATAAATATGCGTCAGCAGCCGCCAGTTGGAATAATATCATTACAAAAACTGCGATTTCGCTTCTGTTCTAACTGTTTCGGATGACAGATGTGAGAGCTTTCCGGGAAATTGCAGACCCGTGTTTTCTTTTTACTTTGTGTCATTATTGGGTTATTGTGTCAGTTTCTTTCTATATACTCGACCGCGGTCTATCTCAATCTCATTTCATTGAAGGGAACAAAAGACCAAATATAATACTTCGAGTTATTTTTCATCGTGACGTTGGGACACTACATTAACGTTGGATAGAGATCAGTGATAGAATCGACATCGGCTGCGATAAAGGTAACATCGGGGAATTACTGTCACTACTGATTGATTCAGCTACCACACTTCATTTGATAGCGCTGTCGATCGTAATGCGACAGATGTGACTTTAACTTTTTACTAACATTACTAAATTAACTTTAACTATCTACCAGCCCAGTCTAATCTATAAAAATAATAAAAAAGCCGATAGGTGTCCGGCAGAGTAGAATAGCACCTACCTCTTTCCTACCGAGGTGTCGTAAGAGGCGATTGAAGCACGGACAGCCTTTATTCGTGCAGAATAACACAATAATGCAATGCGCACTGGGGAGTAAGAATGTGTTACTTGTACCAAAATATCCCGCGAGGGCGAAAAGTGGGCTACATGACTTTTCTGCCTACCTGTTATAGCCTAGTAGTAGTGTTGTTGTGGTGGTGGGCACTCAAAGGCCATTCGCGGTAGCATTATTAGTTTACTTATACTACACAATTTCGCATATATGTATCTTAGCAAATTTACTTTGTTTCTGTTTGTCTGCTTGTTACAGTTCTCTACTGTAACAAATTTTAAAAAACTAACGTCTGATTCCATACATTATTCAACCCATTCATTTCGTCTTGAGCGCATCCAATAAGATTTTATTAACATTTGGCTTTTTCAACTCGAAAAGCGTATAAAAATTCATCGTACTCAGACAGATTAAAAACATTTAATATGATCTCGCTGTCCAAACGTCCTGATATTTCGGACTTACAGCTATTATTCAAAATTTTTAGAAATAATCTCGATCGCCCTCTCCTACTTCGTAAATGTAACTTTCGTGTTCCATGTAGATATCCTCGGATATTTCTTACTCCTCCTACACCACTCCTCCGCAGAACTGCACTGGAATTTAATTCCCCACTCCCCAGACTTTGTAGACTTTTAAATACTTATAATGTAAAGTGTGTCTCTATGGTCGTTAATAAAAAAAGAAATTATATTGTTGCAAGTATAGACCGCACTAGAACTGCATTTGCTGGTCGACAATTTGGAAAGCAATCGGTTAACCTATATAATAAAATAAACAAAATTCTACACATATTTCCTATGAACTATTATGAATGCAAAAGATGTATAACAACTTGGATTGAGATGAACAGATACGGGGAGACAGAAACCTTAATTCTCCACAATTTTTAATGAAACCAATAGTTTAAAGCCATGGCCTACTACTTTATTATGTTTTAACTTCACAACCCAAACCCATATATCAACACGTGCACACCGCACTCTTCTACTCACACACACACACACACACACACACTCCTACTCGCATACATACACACACACACGCGCACATATATGACACTGCAGTTGCATTATAATGTATAAAAAAACATAGAATCCCTTTAATTTTATTTAACTTTACTTTCCTAAAATCTTTTTAGTTAAACTACTTAAGTTCTATGTTTATTTATAAAACAAATTTATTGTTATGGAAGAGCGAGACCTTCTGCTACAAGTACTTATTTACTTACTAGAAGGTCTCAACCTTGTACTATAGATGTAAGAAAGAAATGAATAAACATATAATTATTATTATATATATAATAACATATTAAATATACAGCCGTGTGGTGGCGGCTCGTTAAAAGAATACTACCACTCCATCTCATCCAATGGATCTCGTAAAAGGCGAGTAAGGAATTAAACTGCACTGTGCACCCAACAGCGCATGGTGGCGATGGGCTCACCACCTATCACACCGAGTGCATTATATTGTTTTGCTGAAACGTGGATTGTGGCAGTCATCTGGTTTTGCAGTGAGTGCCCAGTCTCTGACTACCCCTTATGTGATTCTTCCCTTGAGTGATCTTATGTATGTATGTATGTAGATATACACCACGACTCTTTTAACGTTTTTCGGCAAAAAATCACTTAGCCGTGTGATATTGTTATTATTAATTAATTTGTAATTTGCAAGGTGATGGTTTGATTTTGGTACTATAATGTTAGTATGTGAGCTGTGAACACTGAGCATGCGGTGTTTACCCGTTAATAAATGTACACTTACTTTTTATTCAGAGTATAAAATTTAAGGCCGTGTGGTGGCGGCTCGTTAAAAGAATACTACCACTCCATCTCATCCATTGGATCTTGTAACAGTCGTGATCTTATGTATGTATGTATGTATGTATAAAATTTAATATACGAGTAATGTATAGGTGTAACATTTATTGGTAAACCAAATAAATAAATAAATTATTTGAAAGCCCCTCAGCATCACAAGCTAAACAAAGCTGTTGCCGAAAATGAGATATACATTTTTTTTTATAAAGGTTATAGCAATACCTCTAATGACCCAATAATGACCTTCCACCGCCACTCAGGTAACTGCAAACAGTAAAAACGTTTAGTAGACATGAAGTTGACGTGCTAAGATCCAAAAATTTTTACTGGTGGTAGGATTCCTATGCAGGAATCCGTCTAAGTAGGTACCACCCCAGGGCCAGTTATTCTGCCGTGAAGCAGTAGTGTGCAAGCGTCACTGTGTTTCGGTTTGAAGGGCACTGTGAGCTAGCGTAATCACTGGGCATTTGGGACTTAAGAACTGATGTCTCAGGGTGACCGGCGCAGTGTGGAGTCACACAGAAATATTCTGGGTGACACAACATTTGTTGCGGGCGGAGGTTGCACTTAACATCAGGTGAACGTTCTGCTCGTTTCGTCATTATATACAAAAAAAAAAGTATACCTAAGTTAAGTGATCTTTATTACCAATTACTTCGTACAATTTCTCTTGCACCATATCTTCTATTATTCTATGCTATTATTCTATGATAGATTATTGTGTTGCTACCTCATCATATACAAACAAAAATATATTCGCCTACGAAGTTGTGATGATTGAATACGTTTTTATTATTTTGCATTTACATTTTTATTTGTTTAAAGGAAATTGTCCATGCATTTCATTCCATATTTTCATTTTTTAATAACAATTAAGTTTCTTATTTTTTTTTCCTTTTTCTCACTTTGTCTATTTTTTATTTTTATTTATTAATTTATTTTCCAACTTCAGCTCAAACACATTACAATGTATCCATAAAGTAATTCACATTGTTGAAGCTAACTTAGATAGAGTTAACGACGGTGTCTGTGCTGGTAGAAACTGTGTGACAGACACCGGCGCCTTTCCTAAACAAAAAAAATATATATCTATCATAATTAACAGGAAGCAGATTGAGTATGTGCTACAAATTCAAGTCTGAATAAGAAAACAAGCGAAAAAAACGTGAAAAAAAACAAAATTTTAAAAAAAAACTACAGAGAGTGTAAACACTCCGAAATGAGACAATGCGTGTGCACGCGCAAGTGTGTGTGGGTCGATGATAATAGTCGAACAAGTCGCGGTAGCTCAGAGGCCGGGCTCTTCATAAATTTGAAAGTCACTCATATCATCATCATTTCAGCCTATCACTAGTCCACTGCTGAACATAGGCCTCCCCCATAGATTGCTACAAAAGTCTGTAGCTCTCATTTTGGGGGGAATTTTGCCATAGTTGGTTGGCAGGCCGGTTGGCAACCGCAGTTTATTTATTCTGATGTTCCAGGAAGATGCTGCTGCCCATCTCATCAATCGCGTACTTTTAAATTTAAGATTAGAGCCCGGCCTCTGAGCTACCACGACTTTGATGTCCGAGTTTGATCTCCGGTGCCGTCATCTCAATTTTTTTCTATTCTGATTTTCCACGTGATCATCGGTGAAGGTTTATGGTTACTGTAATGTCAATTTTAATTTTTGATTTTTGTTTGTGAATGCATGTTTTGTACGTCAGCCTTTTCTTTCTTTCTTTCTTTCGTGGGTAAACCTGGATGTCTGAGGAAAATCGAAAACATGTGACACATTCGTCAACCCGCATTGGAGCAATGTTGCGGACTTTTCCCAGCTGCAAAATACTCTCAGTTTCTGCGACGTCATCTTTCGTAATCCGTACCTTAAACCATTAGGCTATTTACTCTTGTATATTAAGATTTGTATCCGACATAATATAAGAGACCCAGTGGAAATACAGCAGCGTCTAAGTTACATGGTGTTTGATTTTTTTTTGTTTGTTAAATATGAAGGGTGGCATTCACAAGAAACTCTCCTAAATTTATAATCTGTAAACGTGTACACAGGTTACTAGTGTTTCAGATTATAGTAATCTTTATCGAAACCACTAACCAAGTCTATCCCATTTATTACACAATAGTTATCGCAACCTTTCCACACGAAATGCGGCGCCATTATATTCGTTCAGCCGTTAAACACGAGTCGCGGTTTGGACCGTGAGCACGTTTAATCCCAGTGACCTAACCCAAATCCAAATACTTTTACAACATTCTAAATAGTTTGCCTTAATATATTTTTTAAATAGTTTGAATGGTTGCAGTATTTTTTAGCGCAAATATTGGCAGCGGCTGGGTTTCGATCCCAGAACCCGCGGCACAGAAGTCAGGTGGTACTGGTGGTAGAATTCCTATGCAGGAATCCGTCTAGGTAGGTACCACCCCAGGGCCAGTCATTCTGCCGTGAAGCAGTAGTGTGCAAGCATTACAGTGTTTCGGATTGAAGGGCACTGTGAGCTAGCGTAATCACTGGGCATATGAGACTTAAGAACTGATGTCTCAGGGTGACGTGCGCAGTGTGGTGTCACACAGAAATATTCTGAGTTTCTGAGTGAGCATTTGTTATGGTCGGGCGTTGCACTCACCATCAGGTGAACGTTTTTCTCGTTTCGTCACTTTAAACAATAAAAAAAAGCTCTATTGGAAAATGTTCCAGTAATTAATATTAATTTTATAAGAAAACATTAGGTTACATTATACGATTAGATAAAAATAAATGAATAGAAATATATATAAAGAACGTATTATTAAAAATAATCGTGTTCGATCACTTCGTACAGCATTTTCAGCGTCACATGATCTATACCAACGTGATCTCGACATCAGTTATGAGGGCTTTACGCTCGAAACGATTCTGTGTTTTACGTTACCTGCATAAATCGAACATGTTATTTATCAGTTGGGATAGATTCATGTCTCACCACGACGCTCACTAAATATGTTTTTCACATTTGTACTTATTTTTTTTGTAATATTGCGATATTTGAACTGGTTCTTGAAAATGTTTTGTCATTAACTGGTAAAAAGCTTAGTAGGTTTTTAGGTTTCGTATTCCTATGCAGGAATCCGTCTAGGTAGGTAGCACCCCAGGGCCAGTTATTCTGCCGTGAAGCAGTAGTGTGCAAGCAGTACTGCATTTTGGTCAGAGGGGCACTGAGAGCTTATGTAATTACTGAGCATAGGAGACTTGAGAACTCACGAGTCAGAGTTGAAGAGCGCATTGTGGTGTGCTCAAACAGAAGTGTTCTCGTTCTCTCAAACATTATTTCTGAGAGGACTTTGGGGTTGGGAAAGGTCCGCAACGGGTTGGTGGTCTTCATATGCCTTCGAAATTTACCGTACCCGATGTTTTCTTTCACTGTTAAGCACATTGTAAATCAGCACCTAAAATTTAAAGTGTCTTCACCAGTGTAGGGTCTTCAAGGTAGTTCCGGTTCATGTATTCTAAAAACATATGAGACTTGGTACTCATCGCTCAGGGGCCTGGCGCTCGGCTTTCACTCCACAGTACGCGAGGGACCTCATTTCGATTACCGGCGCCGGCACCACTAAATTTGATCTTCAGTTTTAAGTGTTCTTTTACCACGTGCTCAGTGGTGAAGGAAACATCGTGTGTGCTGCATGTCTGAGGAATAAAAATATTTCGAGGACATGAGAGATCCGCCATCCCGCATTGGAGCAGCGTGGCGGACTCTTCCCGGCTACAAAAACCCTCTCAAAAATTAGAGGAGGCCTGTACTCAGAAGTGGGATATTTAATAGACGGTAACTTTAATCTTTACCTTTTTTATTTAAAAAAAAATGATCTGGAATTTTTATGATAATGACAAATCAATATTATTTTCATTGTGTATTCTGTACGCAACTGGTAATGAAGTAACGTAGTAAATCCAAGTAAAAGTTTACAAAGGAAAATAAGTTTTATCAAATCAAAAGGATGTAATTTTTTGTTTAGGGCCACTTGTTAGTTTTGCTTAATGATATAAAAAGATAAGAAAAATTACAATACACATACAATCACAATCAGAAAGGCAAAATTTTAAGAGAAACATTCAATATGTAATTTTTAAGCTAATGAGCACATAATGCTACTTTACCCCATTTATAACTTCCCTCTAGACTTCCTGGTTGCATTGTCCATTTCTATTTCTTTCCATAGTTCCTTGTCTAACTTTCCATTCCTTACCCAAGTCCATTTTCTACCTAAGCCTTTTCCCTTCATCCCCGTTCATCACCGATGCCCCCCCCCCCCCGTTCATCACCTACTTGGGAACGCAACGGGGAGCAGGAATTTCAACTCGTACCAAAATGGCGGCGCCATGGTTCACCACACGTCACGTCTCGTTCATTGCGGTAGCGAAAAGTGGGCTACGGATGTGGTCTATGCTTACCCCTTATATGGGAAAAAGTGATCGTGATTTTATGTATGCATGTAACATTTTTAAAGAAACGCGTGCTCCATTCTGAACGACAGTGAACGTAGTCAACACAACTACGTCAAAGGTATATTAAATTACTACCGGGTACATTTACGTACCTGTGTAACATCTTAGACATTATGCGGTTCTGTGACTCGTGATATCTCGAACTCGAGTTTCTAAATGTAAACAGTGATGCGTAATAATTAATACAAGGCACTCCTTCGCTAAAGGAACGAAAACACACATCATCGTTAAAATACAGAAGCCGTCTATTATACTAGTTAAAGACAGAATATAATAACATTTATTACTGGTGGTAGGATTCCTATGGAGGAATCCATCTAGGTAAGTACCACCGCAGTACCTTGTTATTCTGCCGTGAAGCTGTAGTGTGCAAACATTACTATGTTTCGGTCTCAAGGGCACAGAGAGCTAGCGTAATCACTGGGCATATGAGACTTCAGAACTAATGTCTCAAGGTGACGGGCGCAGTGTGGTGCTACACAGAAATATTCGAAGTAACACAGCATCTGTTATGGGCAGACGTTGCACTTACCATCAGGTGAACGTTTTGCTCGTCTCGTCACTTTTACGACCGCGTGACCTAGTGGTCAGAGTGGGACTTCTACGCCGCGGGTCCTGGGCTCGAATCCCAACCTGAGTCAACATTTGTGCCAAAACACCAATTGTTGGTTTTCGGGTCTGGTTGTGGTGTGATTATCGCCGTGTTTCTAACACTGCCTCCTAGCCTACCTCCGATCTTATCGCATCAGCATCACATTAGGCGCGGGTAGGGAGGGACGAGAGAGACTTTTAAATATAAATTGTATAATGCCCTCCTAGCCGATCTTTGATCACGACGACAACTTTCGAATATTGTCAGAAGCTATCAACTGCACAGGAGATATTACAGTGTACGCGCAAACACAGGGGCACACTCTCGTCTTAATTAACCCGCGTTCGACGCAAATGTAACGCTCATAAACAACCATTTGTATTTTAGCTTCGACTAGCTACTATGGCAACACAGTTGACAAACTGTACATTATCAAAGCGAACTGTTACACATTTCTATGTAAGATGAAAGTAAAGTAACAGCCTGTAAATGTTGCACTAGGTTTTTATTTCATAAAAGTGACGGAACGA
This sequence comes from Luehdorfia chinensis, assembly GCA_019845155.1. Classification (NCBI taxonomy): domain Eukaryota; kingdom Metazoa; phylum Arthropoda; class Insecta; order Lepidoptera; family Papilionidae; genus Luehdorfia; species Luehdorfia chinensis. Next base: position 282,528 of record JAHVAK010000226.1, read on the forward strand.
GCAAAACGTTCACCTGATGGTAAGTGTAATGTCTGCCCATAACAAATGATATGTCACCCAGAAAATTACTGTGTGACACCACACTGCGCCCGCCACCCTGAGACATCAGCTCCAAGTCTCATATGCCCAGTGAATACGCTAGCTCTCCGTGCCCTTCAAACCGAAATACAGTAATGTTTGCACACTACTGCTTCACGGCAGAATATCTGGCCCTGGGGCGGTACCCACCTAGACGGATTCCTGCATAGGAATCCTACCACCAGTTCCGCCACGCTGCTCCAATGGTTGGAGGAAATCAACACGTCGAATTGTTTTATAACTCAAACATGCAGGTTTCCTCACGATGTTTCCCTTCATCGCTGATGTGGATCGGCACTAACAATCGCAGAACAATTGAAGTTGTGATGGAACCGGGTATCGAACAGGACTCTCGCGTACTGAATTTTAAGGCGAGCGCCTGACCCCTGAGCTGCCACGGCTGGTTTTTATGTAAAACATTTCACAACCTCTAAGTTTACAGTGCGGAAGCACAGTGTTTAATGGCTCACCAGCAGTTGTGAGAGCGGGGAAACTTTTTTCATCTCAAAGCTCGCTGTACTCGTGCGGCGGAGTGCAGTTAGTTTGATTCAACATTGTAACTGAGTTGCTAACGTATTGTGCTTTATTAAAAAGCGAATCCACCATTAAGTGAAATAAATAATAAAAAAAAAACCTTTTTTTAGTTTTTACTGGTGAGTAAAGTGGCAAGACGAGCAAATCGTTCACCTGATGATAAATGCAACGTCTGCCCACCCACATTTCTGTGCGGCACCCCGACCACATTACATTCGACACCCAGTTAATTTCGATGTATCTGTGAATATAGTGTCAGTGTTGTGTAATGGTTTTTAAAATTGTTTAGATAAATAGTTAGTAAATCGTTTATTTGTAAAATAACCAACGAAATAAATAACAGGAACCGAGGAAGGTACCACCCCAGGGCCAGTTATTCTGCCGTGAAGCAGACGTGTGCAAACGTTACTGTGTTTCGGTTTGAAGGGCACTGTGAGCTAGCGTAATCACTGGCCATTTGGGACTAAAGAACTGAAGTCTCAAGGTGACGGGCGCAGTGTGGTGTCACACAGAAATATTCTGGGTGACACAAACTTTTTTGTGGACGGACGTAGCACTTACCATCAGGTAAAAGTTTTGCTCGTTTCGTCACTTTCTACTATAAAAAAACGCAATATTTTGAAAAAATAACAGGTACTAAAATAAAAATTTGTGAGTTTGTTGGTGTGTTTGCACTGTAATGATGCAAACAGGCAGTAGCTCAGTGCATGGAATGTCTAATTTAGGGAAAAGACACTGTTTTCGGCTACCGCCTGAAGTAGAACGGTCGCGGGTTTCCAGTATCTACATATTGCTTTAATTTATTAATTTTTAAAAAAAATATGAGTCGTATGTTTAATATAGCGTGCAAAAAAAAGTTATTTTATGTAAATATCATCATCTTCCTGGTGGTAGGATTCCTATGCAGGAACCCGTCTAGGTAGGTACCACCCCAGGGCCAGTTATTCTGCCGTTAGTAGTAGTTTACAAACATTACTGTGTTTCGGTTTGAAGGGCACTGAGAGCTAGCGTTTGAAGGGCACTGAGCATATGAGACTTAATAACTGATGTCTCAGGGTGACGGGCGCAGTGTTGTGTCACACAGATGTTCTGGGTGACGCAGCATTTGTTATGGGCAAACATTGCACTTATCATCAGGTAAACGTTTTGCTCGTCTCGTCGCTTTTTAGAATAAAAAAAAAGAAAAAAATTAATTAATATTCCTTTTTTAATAATAGCACTACTGCGCAGGAGATAATATAGTGCCACAAGGGTGACGAGTGCAGTGTGGTGCCGAAAAGAAATGATTTTGATATCACAGAATTTGTGATGACGTTGACAGACGTCGTATTCTCTCCTAAAAACAAATTTATCTTCCGGTTATTTTTCTGGTGTTTTGTTTTGAGAAAGGGATTTGGATACCTCCTTTACCGAATTTCGATGAAATCGAAGTAAGCATGTTACAGGTAAAAGCAAAAAGCCAGCAACGTAAAAGTTTAATAAAATTTATGTGTGGGATTATTATCGATTAGTAAAACTGCATTATTTACACATCGCACTTGTATTCGATTCGTACGCTTTTGTTTCGTAAATTTTTGGTATAACGTTAACAATATGTTTGAAAAGGCAATAAAACTAAATGTATAAAATGCAACACCAAATGTCAAACGATTAGATGTAAATGTGCACGTAAATGGGGAAGAATTGGGCCTTGTGGATACACCACTGTTTTTCTTGGCTTGGCAGCAAATAGACTTAGCTTTGCAGCTTATGCTGTAAAAATATAAACTTGACTAATATTTTTTTGCTATGGGGAAATGCGGCTGACGTCGAGGTGGTTTTATTTTTGTAAAGGAGATGGCCCTCTGTTCTAGATCTATTTACGGACTTGGCTCTAAAGCGTCTCTTAGAGATAAATCAAAAAAATAATCTTAACCTTGGCCTCTCAATGTGTGTATGAAAACGTTACGTTCCAGGAACAAGCAAAGTCTTTCAATCAAAAAGTTCAAACTATTGTTGCCGTGTGGTGACTTAAGAGAATCTACCACTCCATCTTATCCCGTGAGTGTCGTAAAATTCGTCAGAGGCAAAATGAAAACCAGTAGATGGGCAGGAGCATTTTCCTGGAGCATCTGAATAAATAAACTACGGTTGCCAACCCGTCTATCAAGCGTGGCAACTATGACAAAATCCCTCCAGAATGAAAGCTATTAACTTTTGTAGTAATCTATGAGGGAGGCCTATGTTCAGCAGTGGACTAGTGATAAGCTGAAGTGATGATGATGATGATGTTAAAACAAAGTCTTTTTAAGAAGGGTTGTTATAATATATAAATATTATTATCCCTGCCATATCCACAATTGACCAAAATTATAATAGAGATGCCATCATATGAGCGAGAATTTCTGACCAACTGTACCGAACACCGTAACATGTCACAAGTATAAGCATCGAATCCTTCTCGCCGTTTGATAAAGGATTCCTCCGTACCATATTCACCGATGACCATAATTATAACAGAGCTGCCACCATATGTAATCTACGTATGCGATTACGTTGATCTTTGATGTACCCGCGACTGTACTTTAGTTTACAGCGAACATTTTTTTACAAATCTCAGCCTGACAGGTCGTTGATTATGATATAATTTAGGATTCGATACTACCGGCGACTGTGTACCCACAGAAACTAACTTTTTATAGTTAATAGAATCAGGCGTTGCTTTGCGGAAATCCATTATGTATCGGCGGCGGTCTGTCCTAGAGTCAATTTCACTTGATAATGCCTCGTTTTGAAGTGAAACACATGTCGTGTTCTCGACTTAAGTGGTGTGTATTGCCTAGTGGTAGTGTTTTAGTGGTGAAGGGTACCTGGTGGCGGTTCCCGGTGGCGGTTCCCGGTGGCGGTTCCCGGTGGCGGTATTAGTTTTTTTTTTATTGTGTATAGTGATGAAACGAGCAAAACGTTCACCTGATGGTAAGTACAACGTCTGCCCATAAAAAAATTAGTGTTACTCAGAACATTTCTGTGTGACACCTCACTGTGCCTATCACCTCGAGACATCAGTTCTTAAGTCTCATAAATATGCCCAGTGATTACGCTAGCTCACAGTGCCCTTCAAACCGAAACACAGTAATGTTTGCACACTACTGCTTCACGGCAGAATAACTGGCCCTGGGGTGGTACCTACCTAGACGGATTCTTGCATAGGAATCCTACCACTAGTAAAGTTTGCTAGTGCACGCTACTGTGACAGGGCGGGCGGTGCTCTCCGAAACTAGGTAATATACACCATTTCATATTTTGCATGCGGATCTTAGCAAATTAACTTTCTTTCCTTCATTAACTACGGTTACGTTACGTACGTTTTTTAAAAACTGATTTGTGTCTCTTAATTCTTCCAAGTTTCTAGTTGAGATCCTTGTATGAAACATTATGAGTTTTATCGTCATGCCCTTAAAAAACAGTCGCCTCATGTTTCAGTGCGCAGTTTCCTTCTGGAACATTGCCTCCTCTGGACGGAGTGAGTCTCTCGATATCGCTGCCAAGTCATGTGGACAGTTAAACGACTGATATCTGGCTGGCGGGACTCGAAACATTGTCTACAGTGTTCTTCAAATAGCGTACCCTTTTTATGAGTGAGACTTTTAGCAATAATAACAAAACTAAAAATTAAGGTACCACTACAATTAAGACATCTTAAAAAAAAGTAAAGTTTCAGCCTATAAATGTCTCACTGCTGAGCACAGGCCTCCTCTCATTTCTGAGAGGGTTTAGGAGCTAGGAAGAATCCGCTACGCTGCTCCAATGCGGGTTGGCGGACTTCACATGTCCCCGAAATATTTCTATTCCTCGAACATGCAGGTTTCCTAACGATGTTTTCCTTCGCCGCTAAGCACGTGGTAAATCAGCACTTAAAACTGTAGAACAATTTTAGAGGTGCTGGCACCGGGGAACGAACCCAGGTTACTCGCGTACCATGAAATTAAAGGCGAGCACCAGGCCCTTGAGCTACCACGGCTCGTTTAAATAAGACATCTTATTTAAACCCAATAGAAACTACTTGCAATATTCGCATTAATACAGTTAGTTATTATTGTATATTTTGAAGAAAAGTAAGTTACTTTGCTAAGATCCGCATGCAAAATATAAAAATGGTGTATATTACCTAGTTTTTTGAAGCGCACTTCAATCAAAATATAAAAATGGTGTATATTACCTAGTTTTTTGAAGCGCACTTCAAAAAACTAGGTAATATACACCATTTTTATATTTTGCATGCGGATCTTAGCAAAGTAACTTACTTTTCTTCATTATAATGGATTTCCGCAAAGTAACGCCTGATTCTATTAACTATTGTATATTTGTAAAATATCAAGTATACAATCTTCAAGCAGCAATACTTAAAAATTTTGATCGACAATAAAACGATAGTTGACTTTTACTGAAGATTTGCTGGACTGATGGAGACAAAACGAAAAGCACACTTACACACTTACACTTTCAGGAGCACTTGCTGCATAATAAACTATCAATATTAAACATCAAAATTGCAAATATACACAGAAATTACAAAATTAAATATAAACACTACTGCCACTTTTTTATTTGGCGCTAAAAGTCAATACAGTTAGTTTTTATCTAACAAAAAAGTATAGTAAGTGCAAAAATACGATTATTTTCGGTCTCCTGGCCAATTTGTTATATTGCCAGTAGCATGTTTCAATTCATAAAACCTTAATGAAAATATATTTTATCGGCTTCTTTTTAAAAAAACATTATATTTTTCAATGTATTGTGTGTCTAAAATTAAAACTTACTGGTGGTAGGATTCATATGCAGGAGTCCGTCAAGGTGGGTTCCACCACAGGGCCAGTTATTCTGCCGTGAAGCAGCAGTGTGCAAACGTTACCGGGTTTCGGTTTGAAGGCACTGTGAGCTAGCGTAATCACTGGGCATAAATGTAGTGTCACACAGAAATGTTGCCGTTTGGTAGCGGTCTAAGAGAATCTACCACCCCATCTCATCCCGTGGGTGTCGTAAAAGTCGACAGAGGGAAAATGTAAACCAGGAGATGGGCAGCAGCATCTTGCTGGAACATCTGAATAAATAAACTGCGGCTGCCAACCCGTCTGCCAAGCGTGGCAACTATGGCAAAATCCCCCCAAAACGGGAGCTACAAACTTTTGTGGCAATCTATGGGGGAGGCCTATGTTCAGCAGTGGACTATTGATAGGCTGAAACGACGACGACGACGACGACAGAAATGTTCTGGGTGACACTACATTTGTTGGCTTCGACTGGAAATCCAATCAACGGCCGCGGCGTTCAAGTTGGGTACTTTACCCACTTTAACGCGTGGCCTACGCGGTTCCTAAATTTATTGCATGTAGCCTAATGGTTAGAGTGTCTGAATAATACGCTGCAGATCCTGGATTCGAAACCCTGTCAGAGCTATAATTTGTACAAAAAACACAAATCACCTAATTTTTTTTTAATTTAATATAAGTGACGGAACGAGCAAAACGTTCACCTGATGGTAAGTGCAACGTTTGCCCATAACAAATGCTGTGTCACCCAGAACAGTGTGACACCACAATCCGCCCGTCACTCTGAGACATCAGTTCTTAAGTCTCAGATGCCCCGTGATTACGCTAGCTCTCAGTGCCCTTCAAACCGAAACACAGTAATGTTTGCACACTACTGCTTCACAGCAGAATAACTGGCCCTGGGGTGGTACCTACCTAGACGGATTCCTGCATAGGAATCCTACCACCACTAAAGTCTGATTGTGTTGTGTTTGAAGGAAATGAAGTTTATTTTCTAAGAAATGAGCACAGTGAGCGGCGCAGTCAAGGAGCTGCCTATTTACAGGGCGAGCGGTGCTTTTTAAAAAGCTAGGTAATATATACACCTTTATATTTTGCGTCAGGATCTTAGCAAATTAACCTTAAAATTATTCGGTCGTGAAACAGTAGTGTGGAATTGCGGAAATCCATCATAATTAAGCAAAGGAAGTTAATTTGCTAAGATCCGCATGCATATAAAAAGTAAGTAAAGTAACTGCCTATGAAAGTCTTTGCTGAGCACAGGCCTCCTCTCATTTCTGAGAGGGTTTTGGAGGTGAGAAGAATCCGCCACGCTGCTCTAATGCGGTTGGCAGACTTCACATGTCTAAGAAATATATTTTTTTCTCAGCCATGCCGGTTTCCTCATTTTTTTTATTTGATAAAGTTACGAGACGAGCAAAACGTTCACCTGATGGTAAGTGCAACTCCGCCCGTAACAGATGCTGTGTTACTCAGAATATTTCTGTGTAGCACCACACTGCGCCCGTCACCTTGAGACATTAGTTCTAAAGTCTCATATGCTCAGTGATTACCCTAGCTCACAGTGCCGTTCAAACCGAAATACAGTAATGCTTGCACACTACTGCTTCACGGCAGAATAACTGGCCCTGGGGTTATACCCACCTAGACGGTCTCCTGCAAAGAAATTCTACCACTAATAAAAACAACCTTGAATACAATTTTACAGGCAATCCACGAAAACATCTGACACAAGTTCAAGAGTCATCGCTACTACAATATTTCAGCCTAACCTTGCACACTCGGCCCGAGCCACAGTCGTCTGCACTTAATTAACGTCAAATTAAGAGGGTCTGACCGGAGTGAGTAATGCGGTCGCACATTTAACAAACTATGCCATATTTCTTTATTTTACTAAGGCAAAGTAATAAGAGACACAAGAAGGTTTGTAATGACATTCTTAAAAAAAACAATTTGATGAATTTACACCTGGTGATGATGATGATGTCGTCCTAACCGATTTTGATCACCGCGATTCTTCTGATCTTCCGATTAATAACTAGAAATTTATCTGAGCAAGACCGAATAGAATGGAATAGTTTTTATTTAATTTAGATTATTTACATTAACATAATTCTTATTGAAAGTCATTTTTTATGAAGGAAGGTAAGTTACTTTGCTAACATCCGCATGCAAAATATATTTTCCATTTTATATTTTGCATGCGGATCTTAGCAAAGTTACTTACCTTCCTTCATTATAATGGATTTCCGCAAAGTAATGCCTGATTCTATTAACTATAGTCATTTTTTAAACTATACTGGTCCTGGGAAGTACTAGCGGGATTTTTGTTCGAAGTGGTAGCGAAGTTCTTTTACGCGGCTTACAGTAGAGTGAACTGGCAGAAATCGTCACGTAAGGAAAAAGCGTTATACTCCAGACGACGTTTCCTTCTTTCTTCTCTTGGTCTCTGTCTCTTTCTATTATATACGGTTGTCTGTGTGTGTGCATGCGAGCATCGAAAATCGAGCAGCAAGCATAGTGCGCGGTCAGCTGTATAATCTCTATTGTAAACACGTGTAAATATTATTAATATATAATTAATTATTCACTACTTAATATTTCCTTTTTTTAATTTTATAATAGCGTAGTACTCAACATGGGCTTCTCCCAAGAAAGGCAGATGTACCGTAACCATCATTTTTGACAGGCGGGTTCTCGATTCTGTGTGAAGGTATCAAACTTTCCAAGAACTCTTGCGCCGCCGCTATACGGCAAAATTAGACAATGGAAACTGTTTACTGGTGCTAGGATATAAGCCGTGTGGTGGCGGCCAGAGAATTTCCCACTCCATCTTATCCCGTGGGTGCCGTAAAAGTCGACAGGGGGAAAGTGAAAACCAGAAGCTGTGCAGCAGCATCTTCCTGAAACATCTGAATAAATAAACTGCGGTTGCCAACCCTGTCAAGCGTGGCAACTATAGCAAAATCCCCCCAAAATGAGAGCTACAAACTTTTGATGCAATCTATGAGGGAGGCCTATGTTCAACAGTGGACTAGTGATGGGCTGAAGTGATGATGATGATGGTAGTAGGATTCCCATGATGGAAGCCGTGTTGGTAGGTTCCATCGCAATGCCAGTTATTCAGCCGTGAAGCAGTAGTGTTCAAATATAAGCGTGTTTCGGTCTGAAGGGCACTGATAGCTAGTGTCATTGGTGGGCTTCAGGGACTTTGTTATAAACAGACGTTGCACTTACCATCAGGAGAGAGATTTGCTCATCTCGTCACTTTCTTCCATAAAAAGATGTATTATAATATATAAATAAATAATATAAATATGTATACAATATTTTAATTATACATTTATAATTTGTATTTGTAAAATCTATTAGCCGAAACTGATCAGCCGGTAGGTGTTCGGCAGAGTAGAACAGCACCAGAAAAGAGGTATCTTCCGCGGTGTCGTAAGATGCGACTAAGGTATAGTACGGACGGCCTTTATTGATGATGATGATGTCACTATACTGCTCGTGGGAACGCAATGAGGAGTAAGAATTTTTTGAACAAAATGGCGGCGACGTGGTTCGCCACCTGTCGTGTCTCGTTTTTCGCGACGACAAAGAGTGGCCTCTGCCTACCCCATATATGAGAAAAACGCGTGACTGTATGTTAAGTTACGTAGGTTATTTGTCCTAAGTCCTAACCTTTTGTTAACCATAAAAAGGTTGAAAGCGTAAAGTTAATGACTTAGCATTTTCATCTAGTCAACTAGAAGACTATACCGTAAAGAAATATTAAGATATTTTCGTGGTTAATAATTTAATAATGTGTTTTAATTTAAACTGTTAGGCATTAAGTATCAAAACTAAATCCCGCTTATACGCTAAGCTCTCATTTGTAAAAGATATCACGCACTTTAATATCACTTAAGCCTTCCCGAAACGTACCAAAACGTTTAATTCATTTATCACTATCTATTTCCCGCCCGCTTCGCTCGGCCTAAATTAAAATAAAGAAAATAGACTGTATTATCATATTTTATTATAAAAAGTTTTTTTTATTGGATAAAGTGACGAAACGAGCAAAACGTTCACCTGGTGGTAAGTGTACATGTCTGTGTGACACCACACTGCGCCCGTCACCATGAGACATCAGTTCTTAACTGTCATATGCCAGTGATTACTCTAGCTCTCACCGCCATTCAAACCGAAACACAGTAATGTTTGCACACCACTGCTTCCCGGTAGAATAACTGGCCCCGGGGTGGTACCTACCTAGACGGATTCCCGCATGGTTGTATATTTAATGACTTGGTGGTGGTCACGTCTCGATTTCCACAAGGGTGAAATAGGGCTACGGCGTGGTCTCTGCCTACCTCTTATATAGCCTATAAAGATATCTAAGAAAAGCCGCGGTAGCTCAGTTATGTACGTTCGCCCTCAGTTTCATATTACGCGAAGGGACCCTGATTGATCCCTGGTGCCTGCATCACTGTCAGTGAAATTTCAAATGCTAATTTACCACAACATTCAACAATTTCGTAAAGATTTTTTTTAAAGAAAATAGTGACGAGACGAGTAAATGTTAATTGTGATGTCTGCCCACAACCAATTCTGTGAATTCCCTTGAACCTTGAATTCACCTTCCCTTGAACTTCTGTGTGGCACCACTCCGCGCTCGTCACCCTGAGACACCGGCTCTTAAGTCTTATATGCCCAGTAGTTAAACTAGCTATCCGTCCCCTTCAGAACGAAACACAATAGGTAATGCTAGCACAGCACCTACCACCAGTTTGGACTGGAAGAAAGCAAGGAAAATTAGATATTAATATTTCCATATACATTAAATTATTTATGTGAAGTCTGGAGCAGCGTGGCGGGCTCTCCACGGTTCCAGAATTCTCTCGAATTTCTCGTCAATTTTGCTACACGAGTAGAATTCTACTTTTTTTCTTCTAAACAAATGTCTTCAAACTTTGCCCCCGTTGTGATTCCACGCCTTAGAGCTAAATTTTCAACGGTCTTCATTTCGGTTTAAGTCAACTGCGTACTAATTTAAATTTACAAGTATAACTTAACAATTTTACCTCGTTTGAATCTCCGTACTTGAGCGCCATTTTAACGATAATTAAGATAAGTCGACCTAACACAAGTAAGCTTAGCTATGAAATAAATTCATGATCTTGTTGCTTAGAGAGAATTTATTTCCTTATCCATATTCAAAAATATTAAGTTACGAGCAAGATATTAAAGCTATATTAACTGGGTATATATTAAGGTGTCTGAAGATTACAACTGCACATTTAAACGTGGCAACACATTTTGGCTGCCTCTTTTAATAATCCTCTTATGGAAGAAGGAAACGTTTTGAGTGTTTAAGCATTTGAAATGTTTCTCAACCTACTTTAATTTCATTACAACATGTGCAAGCAGAGAGGCCGTGTTGTGGTGGCTTAAGAGAATCTACCATTATTGAGTAAATCAATACTACGCCGATTTTCAAGGAGTTAATTACTTATCATCATCATCATTTCAGTCTGATCACTAGTCCACTGCTGAAAATAGGCCTCCCCCATAAATGGCCACAAGTTGGTAGCTCTCATTTTGGGGAGATTTTGTCATAGTTGCCACGGCTTACAGGAGGATCTGCAATCGCAGTTTATATATTCAGATTTACGGAAAGACGCTGCTGCCTCTTCCTTTAAGCAGTCGCCTTTTACGATAGCAGCGGAATGAGATAGTGTGGTAGATTCTCTCAAGCCGCGAACACGCCTTGCTTATCCCAGGAATAAAAATTCAATATGGCGTCCGTGTAGTTACAGCTGATTTTTTTTCATATTGATTGATATAGTTAATAGAATCAGGCGTTACTTTGCGGAAATCCATTATAGTAAAGGAAAGAAAGTTAATTTGCTAAGATCCGCATGCAAAATGTAAAATGGTGTGTATTACCTAGTTTTGAAGAGCACCGCTCGCCCTCCCACCGCCGAGTCGGCGGTTGACAGTCGTAGAGTCAATATCACTTGATAATGCCTCTTTTTGAGGTGAAACACGTGTCGTGTTCTCGACTTCATTGGTGTGTATTGCCTAGTGGTAGTGTTGTAGTGGTGGAGGGTATCTGGTGGCGGCTCCCGGTGGCGGTATTGGTATTCTTGTGCGCGCTGTTGTAGCAAATTAACTTTCTTTCCTTTACTATATTGATTGACATTTAATAGCAGTTAATGTGTTTGATGTTTTTTGTTTCCTTAATATTTTCGTAGTCGTAAAAGTTCTATTGCTGGTTCTGATCACGACGAGAGCATTAATTGATGAGTCGGGAAGTAATGACAACTATTTACCAAAGCCTCCACATTGCCGTGTGGTGGCGGCTTAAGAGAATCTACCAACCCATCTCATCCCGTGGGTGTCGTAAAAGTCAACAGAGGGAAAACGAAACCAGGAGATGGTTAGCAGCATCTTCCTGAAACATCTGTATAAATATACTGCGATCGCCAACCCGCATGGCACGCGTGGCAACTATGGCAAAAACTCCCCTTAATGAGAGGTGCAAACTTTTGTGGAAATCTATGGGGGAGGCATATGTTCAGCAGTGGACAAGTGATATGCTGATATGATAACGATGATGATTCTGCACCAATAAAGGATGTCCGTAGAATACCTTAGTCACCTCTTACGACACCTCGGTAGAAAAGAGGTAGGTGCTACTCTGCCGGACACGCATCGGACAACTCAGCTGCATGTTTTTTTAAGCCTTTTTTTTATTGCATAAAGTGATGAAACGAGCAAAACGCTCACCTGATGGTAAGTGGAACGTCTGCCCATAACAAATGCTGTGTCACTCAGAAAATTTCTGTGTAACACCACACTGTGCCCATCACCCTGAGCCATAGGTTCTTAAGTCTCATATGCCTGGTGATTACGCTAGCTCACAGTGCCCTTCAAACCGAAACACAGTAACGTTTGCACACTACTGCTTCACGGCAGAATAACTGGCCCTGGGGTGGCACCTACCTAGACGGATTCCTGCATAGGAATCCTACCACCAGTAAATTATATATATATATTATTACTATTAATAGCCTTAATTTATTATTATCCAGTATTCTAGTATTTGTAGTATTATTACCAGGAAAATCCACAGTCGGAATATTTTTGCAAATAAAGTTCCAAAGTAAGTAAGGCTGAAAATGTTATACAGTTGACGATATAACAAACGACAAAAATTTGCTTTCAAGCTATGATTCTTCAAAACTCCTTTACATCTGACTTAATAGGATCAAACTTATTAAAGTTTGGGTTGGTAAAACATATTTACTCTACCGAGAAATTCTTTTGCGTCCCATTTACTGCAACAAACAGACTAAACGTAGTTAAATATCGTAATATAAGAAATGTCTTACAAGCTATAAGAAAAGTACAAAATTGACTTTATAATAAAGGAAAGAATAGTTAATTTGCTAAGATCCGCGTGCAAAATTTAAAATGGCGGGTATTACCTAGTTTTTGATAAGCACCACCCGCCGTCCCTCAACAGCGTGCATAAGCACCAATACCGCCACCGGAAGCCGTCACCAGATACCCTCCACCACTATAACACTACCATTAGGCCAGACACACCACAGAAGTGCTCACACCAGCGACCACGACACGTGTTTCACCTCAAAACGAGGCATTATCAAGTGATGTTGACTCTACGACAGTCAGCCGCCGAGTCGATCGCGGTCGACTGTCGTAGAGAACATAGGCCTCCCCCATGGATTGACACAAGTTTGTAGCTCCCATTTTAGGGGGAATTGTGCCGTAGTTGCCATGCTTTACAGGCGGGTTGGCAACCGCAGTTTAAATAAAACTGTTTACGGATTTCATCGCGTTTAATTTTGAACTATTTCTAACCCGACGTTTCGAGTGCTTTACAGCACCCATGGTCACGAGAGGACTGAGGTGACCGATGTCCTGATGTCATTGTTAACCCGGAGTACCTTCAGCTTTTAATTATTATTTTTGGTCCGATCTAAGCAGAAACAGCTAACTGTGTCTCGAAGTCTTACAGTGGTATGCTTGATTTTTAATTTAATTTTATTATTATTGGATCCCAAGCTTGTTATCCCAACCATTACATCCGATTTGATAAACCAGTAATCCTTGCAAAAGAACACCGATTCCTACGAAGGATGATTCGCGAGGCTATTGAAATTAAAAAACATCCTAATTTCAATAGAGAAGATGGTTGGGTATTACCACCGGCTTGGGATCCAACAATTAATAAAATTAAATCAAAAACCAAGCATACCACTGCAAGACTACAAGACACAGTTAGCTCTGTATGCGTAGATCGGACCAAAAATAATAATTAAAAGCTGAAGGTACTCCGGGTTAATTATGACATCAGGACATCTGTCACCTCAGTCCTCCCGTGACCATGGGTGCTGTAAAGCACTCGAAACGTCGGGTTAGAAAAAATTCAAAATTAAACGCAACAAAATCTTTTCAAATTTGTTTTATTTAAACTTGTAGTATTAGCATAAATAAAAGAAATCATAATGCGAACCGCAGTTGATTCATTAAGATGTTCCAGGAAGATGCTGTGCCCGTCTTCTGGTTTTAATTTCCCCCCTGTCGACTTTTACGACACCCACGGCATGAGATACGGTGGTATATTCTCTTGAGCCGCCACCAAACGGCACTAACGTCACTGTGACCTGTTGATTCTAAACTACAAATTCTACCTGATTGCAGCTAATTGAGGTTATTAACCAGCAATCGCCTTCAAATAACTTGGACAAAGGGAGGAACAGCGTGATAAGAGAAGGTTGCAGTGTAGTGAAGAAACACTACATCTTCTTACAAAAATAGAAAAAGGGATACTTATATGACTTGGACACGTAGAGAGGATGGATGAATTAAGACTGAGGACAGGTTTATGGTTTTGAATGAACAAGCCGGTAAAGATCGACGTAGGTGAAAGTCACTGAATGAAGTGAGAAGATCGGAAGCGTTTTAAGAAAAAGCCATGTCTAAAGTACCTGCAACCGACGAGCTTGAATGAAAACGCTCATGAAAGTAGAAAAAGCGAATGATGTGTCTCAGGAGTGAAAATATGTGGTCTCTGGGGCCACTCTCTCATTGGGGTAATGGGAAAGAGGCCTGAACGTATGTATATATGTTGCTTTAAAATTACGATCAATAGTTAGAAGTTTATAGTTACTAAGGTTAGGATTGGATTTTAGAGAAACTTCGAAGCGTAGAACTTAATGTATATTTGTTATTACATAATATGTTTGTTGTATTTTGTTGTTTTTTTGTAGTTTGTGTTTTGTTGTTGTTGTTTTGTTGTTGTTTACTGGTGCTAGGATTTCTTGGTGCCGGTGTCTCAGTGCGACGAGCACAGTGTGGTGTGGATGCCACAGCATTTGCTATCCAGGAATCCGTCTAGGTAGGTACCAACCCATGGCTAGTTATTCTGCCGTGAAGCAGTAGTGTTCAAACATTACTGTAGGCTGAAGGGCACTGAGAGCTAGCGTAATCACTGGGCATATGAGACTTAAGAACTTATGTCTCAAGGTGACAGGCGCAGTGTGGTGCTACACAGAAATATTCTAAGTAGCAAAGGATCTGTTATTGGCAGACGTTGCACTTACTATCAGGTGAACGATTTGCTCGTCTCGTCACTTTATGAAGAAAAAAAATAAGCACCAGGCGTCTAACTACTACAATTCAATGACACGAAACCACTTAATTATTAAATCGATTACCAACGTTGTTATTGAGCTCTGTTTATTTAATATCACTTCGACACAGAATTTCTGTCCAATAATCGAGTTTATTGAAACATGTTTACCTACAGAAATTTTAATTTCTGAATATTTTATTCCAACAGCGCTTGTTGATACAGGTTTCTTCCATCGTCATCGTTTCAGCCAATCACAAGTCCACTGCTAAACGTAGGCCTCCCCCATAGATAACTACAAAAGTTTGTAGCTCTCATTTTGGGGGGATTTTGCCATAGTTGCCACGCTTGGCAGGCGGGTTTGCAACCGCAGTTTATTTATTCAGATGTTCCAGGAAGATGCTGCTGCCCATCTCTTTCTTTTTTATTTTCCCTCTGTCGACTTTTACGACACCCACGGGATGAGATGGGGTGGTAGATTCTCTTAGGCTGCCACAACACGGTAAGTTTGCATTTTTTTAACATATTTAATTTGTTATCAAAATTAAACTTTTACTAAATATAGTTAATATCTGCAGGCGTTGCTTTGTGGAAATTCATTATAATGAAAGAAAGGAAGTTAATTTGCAAAGATCCGCACACAAATTTTAAAATGGTGTACATTACCTAGTTTTTGAAGAGCACCGCCCGCTCTCCCACAGCTACTGTGCACAGGCAAACTAACGCCGCCACCGAAAACCGCCAGCGCCGTCCACCACAACAACACTACCGCGAGAACACGACACGTGTTTCATCTCAAAACGAGGCATTATCAAGTGATATTGAGAGTCTACGATGGCGACTTCCTTTCCTTCATTCTTTTACTAAATAAAATTTTGTTTGCAGTGAATGCAGCGCCGTTTACGTGGGTCAGACTGGTCGCAATTTCGGGACCCGATACAAGGAGCATTTGGCCGCGTACAGAAATTGCAATCCCGACAGATCACACTTCGCAAAACATCTTTTGGAAACTGGGCATAACCTAACTAGCGACCACACATTTAAAGTCCTACATATTTGCGACAAGGGGCTTCGGCTGTGTGTGCTGGAACAATTAGAAATAATAAAAAATAAAAATAATAACATTGCACTGCTGAATGAACAAACAAACGTCTCGAATTCACCACTTTTAAATATCTTTAAATCCAGTACTTAAAGTTTAAATATACTCGAAGTAGTCGTTTGCTATCAATTCGGTCGCAAACGGCTGCTTATGTAATTCGGGTGGTGGATTGTGTGAGCAAGCGGTCGCTATCACGATATTGTAATCGCAATGTCGTAGGTGGGGGCCGTTTGCGTCACCTGTAGTATAAATAGGCAGCTCTTTGACCGCGCCGCTCACTCGGCGGCCGTCTGTCGTAGAGTCTATTACGCTTGATAATGCCTCGTTTTGGGGCGAAACACGTGTCGTGTTCTCGGCTTCGGTGGTGTATATTATCTAGTGGTGGTATTGTAGTGGTTGGTGGAGGGTACCTGGTGGCGGTTCCTGGTGGCGGTGTTAGTTTGCTTGTGCACGCTACTGAGGGAGGGCGGGTGGTGCACTTCAAAAAACTAGGTAATATACACCATTTTTATATTTTGCATGCGGATCTTAGCAAAGTAACTTACTTTTCTTCATTAAATAAAATTTCATGTTTGTAAAAAAAAAATATTCTTCAACCAGTCCGTGTAACTAGTGATTGTATACGGAACCGAGACGTGGTCTTTCACTGCAAGCTCAGAGTTGCTCAGCGAGCTATGGAAAGATCTGTGCTCGGAGTGTATATTCGAGATAAAAGTCGTAACGGTGATATCCGCAGCAGATTAAGAGTAACCCTAAGGATTAGCAAGCTGCAGTGGCAATGGCCCGGCAATATAACTCGTAGAACCGTTAACCGTTGGGGAAGAAAGGTTCTGGAGAGGCATCCTCGTACCGACAAACGCAGTGTAGAGCGATCCCCCACTAGATGGAGTGACGACCTGAACAGTTTTGCAGGAATTCGATGGCTGCAGGTGACTCAGGTGCGTGATTTGTGGCAACCTATTAGAGAAGCCTATGTTCGACAGTGAACTAAAAGAGGCTAA
Source organism: Luehdorfia chinensis (assembly GCA_019845155.1). Taxonomy (NCBI): domain Eukaryota; kingdom Metazoa; phylum Arthropoda; class Insecta; order Lepidoptera; family Papilionidae; genus Luehdorfia; species Luehdorfia chinensis. The sequence continues at coordinate 299,697 of JAHVAK010000226.1, forward strand.
AATGATGATGATGGAATATAGTATCACCCGTCCTGACTACTACGCAGCTGGGTTAGAGTCCCAGCTGGTTTTGCACAAAGTTTGGCTCCGGGTGGAATTCGAATCCAGAACTCGCAGCGTAGAAGTCAGGTACTCTAACCACTACGCCAGGACAGGCGATCTGGTTATACAGTGATGGTCTCAGTCTCTGTCACTGCACCCTAGCATACCATCGATCTTAGCACATAAGCTTTACATACATACATACAGTCACGCCTTTTTCCTATTTACGGGGTAGGCAGAGGCCACTTACGTACCTCACTTTTCGCCCAAGCAGGAAACGAGACGTGACGGGTGGCAAACCACGTCGCCGCTATTTTGGTACGAGTCGAAAAGTTCTTACTCCCCATTGCGTTTCCATGAGTTTTAGTCTGCATTGGAGTTTTAGACTGCAAAGGCTGTCCGTACAATACCTTAGTCGCCTCTTACGACATATCGTTAGAAAAGAGGTCGGTGCTATTTTTCTCCGCCGGACACCCATGGGCTAAGAGGTTTATATACTTATAAAACTGTTAGATCAAAACAACTTTGCTCATCTATGCAAATAACAGTTTTATTTGTATAATTGCAGCGAAAAATGCATCTACCGAAAGTATTCGCTTTTATTTTTATTTACAAACAGGGGGTTGCACCGAATACGGTCGTTGTTTGTTCAGGGGGTTGCGCTACGTGATCGCGTAAGCCGTATGCATCTCAGAAAGCCGGCTTATTTAGAGCTTAAAATCTATACTTGTTTAATATGTTTTTTTTACTTTACTTGTGGTAGGTAGTGACTGGTGGTAGTACTTCTATGCAGGAATCCGTCTAGGCAGGTCCACCCAGAGCCAGTTATTCTGCCGTAAAGCAGTAGTGTGTAAAACTTACTGTGTTTCGGTTCGAAGGGCACTGAGAGCTAGCGTAATCACTGGGCATATGTGACTTAAGAATTGGTGTCTCTGGGTGACGAGCGTAGTGTGGTGTCACACAGAAATGTTCTGGATAACAGCATTTGTTATGGGTAGACGTTGCATCTACCACCAGGTGCGTACGTCTTGCACGTTTCGTCATTTTATTAAATTAAAAAAAAGCGCTCATTTTTCTGTAACTACATACACAAATACATAAGACCACGACTGTATCCCATAAGGGGTAGTCAGAAACTGGGCACTCACTGCAAAAACAGATGACTGCCACAATCCACGTTTCACCAAAACAATATAATGCACTTGGTGTGATAGGTGGTGAGCCCATCGCCACCATGCGCTGTTAGGTGCACAGTGCAGTTTAATTCCTTACTCGCCTTTTACGAGATCCAATGGATGAGATGGAGTGGTAGTATTCTTTTAACGAGCTGCCACCACACCGCAACTACATTTGGTCTAATGCGGGTTGGCAAACTTTACTTATTATACGTTATGTAATAATGTTATTCTCCATTTATATATTTATATAATACAACTAACAAGAGCAAAGTTTAACATAAATAATAATATTTAGCCCGGACAAATTTTTTTTCCGCAAAGAATCAAAGAGGCTTAATGACCTTATTTGCGTAGGAAAATCTTGGCGTCTTAATTTAATGACTTTACAGAAATCCTCCCGTTGTAATCGGATCATATAATTACGAATAAAAGAACTTTAGCAATCTTGTTTTAAGAAAAATATTTATTTGTACAACTTTCTTAGATCTTTAAAAAGAATTACGTAAAGCTGCCCCTTTTAAATTAAACTAATTTTACGGATTTTTTCGCGTTTAACTTTAAACTATTTATAACCCGACGTTTCCAGCGCTCTAAAGCACCCATAGTTACGAGAGAACTGAGGTTACAGATGTCATAGTTAACCCGGAGTGCCTTCAGCTTTTAGTTATTATTTTTGGTCCGATCTACGCAGAAAGAGCTAACTGTGTCTTGAATTCTTGCAGTGATATGCTTGGTTTTTGAATTAATTTTATTAATCGTAGGATCCCAAGCTGTAGGTAGTACCCAAGCATCTTTTTATTAAAATTAGGATGTTTTTATTTTTTATTTTCAATAGCCTCGCGCGAATCATCCTTGGTAGGAATCGGTGTTCTTTTGCGAGGATTTGTGGCGTGGTTAGTTTTATTTAGATATGTAGTATTCACGTAAATATAATAAATCATTATGAAAAACCCTGATAAGATAATCCTATTTAATGTAAGGTATAAAGTAAAGACGTAAAAAAAAATACTTTTTATTTTCTAAACCTCTTATTAATATATGTAAGGAATATTGAAACTGCTATTAACTAAGACAATAATTACTCATATCCCCTAAATTTGAAGTTTTTCGGATTTGACGTAGGAATCCTAAATGCTTTCGAAATAAGGATACTAGATAGAAGTCTGAAAAGTCTACTGCCAATGGATGTTCCGTCAAAATTGATTTAGCCGTCTTGGATATTAATCCGGACAATCAAACAGACAAAACTTTACTGGTGGTAGGATTCCTATGCAGGAATCCGTCTAGGTAGGTACCACCCCAGGGCCAGTTATTCTGCCGTGAAGCAGTAGTGTGCAAGCATTACTGTGTTTCGGTTTGTAGGGCACTGTGAGCTAGCGTAATCACTGGGCATATGAGACTTAAGAACTGATGTCTCAGGGTGACGGGCGCAGTGTGGTGTCACACAGTAATTTTCTGGGTGCCACAGCATTTGTTAAGGGCAGACGTTGCACTTACCATCAGGTGAACGTTTTGCTCGTTCCGTCACTTTTATGAAATTTAAAAAAAAAAACAAAAACTTTAAAAACACGTGTTTGAGTTTTGGTATTCTAAAAATTACCTTATAAGATTAAGAAAAATACTTTATTGCGAATTTGCAGACAGACTCTCCATTTTGATTTATTTGTATAGATATGAAAGTCAACGTGCTTTCGTTGTCTTGCGTAGCAGGCTGGTGAAGTAACTATAACTCGATGCTACGAATGTTACTTTCAATCAAATTATTAACGTGACCTTAATACTGAACTACGCCATACGTTCACTCTGCATCTGTTTCTCATGTGTATTGCTTAATCGTAGTATTGTAGTGGTTGACAGCATCTGGTGGCGACTCCCGGTGGCGGTATCAGTATGCTAGTGCATGCTATCTTCTAAAACTAGATATTACGCAACATTTTAAAATTTAGCATGAGGCTCTTAGCAATTAACTTTGATTATCTTCTTTATTGTAATGGATTTGCGTAAAGTATTGCCTGTTTTTATAAACTTTAAAACGATTGAGTAAGTTTCGTGATTGATGTTGTTGTTTACCAAGTAATTATTAAATACATTGTTTTTTGGAAAAACTTTTAAATCATGCATACTGCTTGTTGCATACACACGTACAGTCACGCCTCTTTCTCATTGGGGTAGGCAGAGACCACATCTTTCCACTTGCTACGATCCTGACACACATCTTTAGCTTCTTCTACTTTCATCAGCCTCTTCATACACGCTCTTCGGTTCCGGGTATTTTAACGTGACCTTTCCTTAACAGTTTAGCGATCTGATTGTGATACGTACGCCTAGGTCGACCCTGAAACCTGAACCTTAAAGCCGGTGCCTTTCCCATTCACACTCGCCTCATAAATCTGTTTTGTCAATCTTCTTTCATTCATTCTCTCTACGTGTCCAAACCATCTAAGCATCCCTTTCTCTATCTTTTTCACTACATCTTCAGCCAAACCGAAAACTTTCCTTATCACGCTGTTTCTCACTTTGTCGATCAGAGTTACCCCAGCTAGTTACTGCTCGTTAAAAGAATACTACCACTCCATCTCATCCAATGGATCTCGTAAAAGGCGAGTAAGGAATTAAACTGCACTGTGCACCCAACAGCGCATGGTGGCGATGGGCTCACAACCTATCACACCAAGTGCATTATATTGTTTTGATGAAACGTGGATTGTGGCAGTCATCTGTTTTTGCAGTGAGTGCCTAGTCTCTGACTACCCCTTATGGGATACAGTCGTGATATTACGTATGTATGTTAATGAGAACCCATCTTGCGTATAGACATTCCAAATTTAAATTTAAATCGCCCTTCTAAAATTATAACAGCTTATCTATTACATAAACAAACAACGGAACCTCTTCCACGGATAAGATACAAACTCCATTCTGTTCCCGCTTGGCTTACGATCTGATACATATGAGCGGTTATATCAATAAAGACGACATGCGTTTTATCCCTATGTAATTAAATTTTAGTCGGTTTTAAGTTTATTTAATTCAGTCAAATACTTGAATACGAAACTATTGAGTAATGAATACGCCAATTAAACTTCGGTAATATTGCAGTCTTTCGACAATGACTTCACAAATAGAGTTAATGTTATTGGGCCTAAGACACTACCTAGAGGGACTCTTGAATCAATAGGTAGTTTAGCACTATTCAATTTGTTGAGTTTTGTACAATATCGTATACTGATTAAGTGACTCTGAAACTATGACTAGTACAAGCGTTCGATATCGATTCTTAAATAAACTTAATATATGACGAAGCTGAAAATGCTGATTATTTTGAGGGGAATAGTATTGATTCCATTTGACATGATTTCAGTAGGACTGTCCTTTTCTTTCCGGACTCTTGATCAGCCAGTGCAGCAACACCAGTAAGCAGCTTATGTTTGCCGTATTTTAAATTATTTCTTTTGTACAATCAAATCAGTTAATTCATCCGTATAATGATTTTACAGTAATAAATATAAACCTACAATTGACTAGAATTCAAGACGCATAGAACGTAACCTTATAAATTCTTTAGTGACAAAATAATGATTGTGTGACAAAACTAATTTAAAAGGTGACAAAGGAAGTAAGACTTGACTTTGACGTTGAAATAGGGCGCCATTACGGCGACACCGCTTTACTCAAACTGCTGCTTACGATCATTGTGATCTGATGAAAGTTTTAAAAGACAAAACAGTGTGTGATAAAAATTAATTAAGGAATTGATGATGATGTTCTCCTAGCCGATTTCGACCACGGCGACAACTTCCGAATCCGAATGTCGAGAGCCATCAACTGCGCAGGAGATATTATAGTGCCACAAGTGTACGCGCAAACACAGAGGCACTCACTCGTCCCAACCTACCCGCGCCCGATGTAACGCTGATGCGATAAGATCGGAGGTAGGCTAGGATGCAGTGTTACAAACACGGGGACAAACACAACACAACCAGACCCGAAAACCAACAATTTATGTTTTGGCACAAATGTTGGCTCCGGCTGGGATTCGAACCCAGGACCCGCGGCGTAGAAGTCAGGTACTCTAACCACTAGGCCACGCGGTCGTCATAAAAAAAAGGAATTAATACTACATCGGTAGAGGGTGCTCTCACGGCGACATATACTTGTAATTAATGCTTTTTTTTGTAACATTAAATCATAAATGCAACACATTTTGTATACCTGTAAATATATATTACTAGCTGATGCCCGCGACTTCGTCCGCGTGGATATAGGTCTTATAAACATCCCGTGAGAAGTATGTGATTTTCTGGGATAAAAAGTATTCTATGTCCGTCTCCAGGATGCAAGCAATTTCAGTGCCAAATTTCGTCAAAATAGATTCAGCAGTTGAGCCGTGAAAAGGTAACAAACAGAGGGACAGAGAGAGTTACTTTCGTATTTATAATGTAAAGTATGGATGTCAACAGTATGTTCTTCAATGCGAATGGAGGGACGGTATACGCGTATTGGTAACTACGTAATGGTTTGTGATTAATGAATGAAGGTAAGTTACTTTGCTAAGATCCGCATGCAAAATATAAAAATGGTGTATATTACCTAGTTTTTTGAAGAGCACCGCCCGCCCTCCCTCAGTAGCGTGCACAAGCAAACTAACACCGCCACCAGGAACCGCCACCAGGTACCCTCCACCAACCACTACAATACTACCACTAGATATTATACACCACTGTAGGCGTTCCCTTTTGTTCCCGTTGGTGGCGGTTCCTGGTGGCGGTTTTAGTTTGCTTGTGCACGCTACTGAGGGCGGGCGGTGCTCTTCAAAAAACTAGGTAATATACACCATTTTTATATTTTGCATGCGGATCTTAGCAAAGTAACTTACCTTCCTTCATTATAATGGATTTACGCAAAGTAACGCCTGATTCTATTAACTATGTTTGTGATTTGTTTTGTTTACTTTATAATTAGCAGAGAATGAATAAATGCTTATATTATCATTACGTGTTACCATATATTTATTATGTGTACATTAACATGTAGATGCACATACATATCCATAAATTAGACCAACCATTCTATCATAACACTGGCAATAACGATTAATCATTTAAATGTTTTTGTTATCGAGTTCTCGTTATAATATGACTACATTACAGATTGCGTGATTCATTTACATGATATTTGCATTAGAACTGCGCTGCAATCAGACAGTTATAAAAACTAAGTAACATCGCAAGGATATCTTGTATAAGAGTAATAACAAATTCGTTCACCTGGTGGTAAGTGCAACGTTCGCCCACAACAAATGCTGTGTCACTCAGAACATTTCTGTGTGAAACCCATACTGCGCCCGTCACCCTGTGACATAAGTTCTTTAGTCTCATATGCCCAGTGATTACACTAGCTCTCAGTGCCCTTCAAACCGAAACACACTAATGTTTGCACACGACTGCTTCACGGCAGAAAACCTGGCCCTGAGATGGTACCTAATTGACGGATTCCTGTTATTTATTTTGTTGGTTATTTAACAAATAAACGTTTTATCTATCTATTCATCTAAATAATTTTATATGTTAGGAGTTTATTTATATATTTATGTTGGGGTCAAACCAAACCTGGAACGCGAGCACAACATCCGATGAAGCTGTTAAAGCCAAGAAAGCTAACAGCACACCACCGAGCAAAAAATATACGCACTATCGACATTAATTCCTCCGAACAACTGGATTTTTAACGGTTGCATACTTCCTTATAAGTATATCAATAATACGAGTACAGTCCACGTTTAATTTATTTTATTACCGTGGCTTAAGAGAATCTACCACCCCCTCTCATCCCGTGGGTGTAGGGCAGACCGGGGATGGTTGACCACGATTTTGGTCTTCATTTTTTTAAAAAAAAAATATTGTCTTGGTGTTAAAAAAAAATTGTAAACTGTGCCAAATTTCATAGTCAATTATAAAAAAAAGGTTCTATGTGGATATTATTTAATAAAATCCGGATTTTTTCAGTTTTAAGAAACCTCTCCGAGATGGTCAGCCTGCTCCAATGCCGGGGTAGGTAGACTACTCAACTGTTGCAGGGCGGCTTCAATTACGGGATGACAAAATTTAATGTGTAATAAAAATTTCACAGAAATATTCTTGGTGACACGGCATCTGCAATGGGCCGACGTTGCAGTTACCATCAGATGAACGTTTCGCTCGCCTCGTCACTATATCCAATAAAAAAATCATAAGTTTTGCAGAATTCTACCCAGATGGGTTTATTTATAATTTATAGATTAATTTTTATTTCAAACTTTGATTTCATTCCTAAACCATAAATATTTTCGAAAAAATGGGACCATATGGATCATTGTCAGTCAACCAATACGCAATTGGCCTACCAACCCCTACCGGAGTTTTTGCTTTCAAAAATTCACTAAACTAAAATGCTTTGCATAACAGTCATGTATAGCCACGTATTTGTATACCTTTTATAATAATTTACTTTCCATTTCAAATTAAGTTTGTGTGAACTTGACTATAAATTACAATGTAAGAACAAAAAAGATCTGTTGATGAAAAACTACTTAGGTATCCCAATTATTGATATTGCGCTCTAACTGACAGTGAGACATTTCCTTGTGTCTCGTGTTCTGTGCGAATGATCGGTCAAGCAACAGGCTTTTTTTGAGTGCAACGTTGATTCTCTCACTCAAACCTGCAAGAAGTTAGGAGCATCTAGTCTACGTACCCCAGTCCCAAACCAACCCCGGTCTGCCCTAGTAAAAGTCGACAGACGTATAATAAAAAGGAGATGGGCAGCAACACATTCCTGGAACATTTGAATAAATAAACTGCGTTAGCCAACCCGCACGCCAAGCGTGGCCACTATGAAAAATTCACCCCAAAGTGAGAGCTGCAAACTTTCGTGGCAATCTATGGGGGATGCCTATTTTTAGCAAAGGACTAGTGATAGGCTGAAATGATGATTACACAAACAGAAACAGTTTTTACAAATTAATTTATGTACTAATTAGTCCAAACAAAGAAGATTCTTTATTTTTGAAGATTAAGGAAACACCGGACGTGTTTCAACGGCAAGCTCTCTAGGGAGTTAAGCCTCGAAAACCCTTAATATTTATTGTAGCTTTCGCTGTCAATATGTTCCTTTTCGTATTCCCCCTGTAGTTGTTAGACCCTTAAGCTTATTTATTGTATTGTCCATGTGGACTGAGCACTTTGTAATGTGTATGTACTATCTTTTTCTAGTATATACATATATATATTCATTTGTGCCGTGTGGTGGCGGCTCGTTAAAAGAACACTACCACTCCATCTCATCCAATGGATCTCGTAAAAGGCGAGTAAGGAATTAAAATGCACTGTGCACCCAACAGCGCATGGTGGCGATGGGCTCAACACCTATCACACCAAGTGCATTATATTGTTTTGGTGAAACGTGGATTGTGGCAGTCATCTGTTTTTGCAGTGAATGCCCAGTCTCTGACTACCCTTATGGGATACCGTCGTGATCTTATATATATATATATTTATTTGGCGTCATTGTTAAGAACAAGGGAAAGAAAGTAATTTGCTAAGATCCGCATGCAAAATATAAAATGGTGTATATTACTTAGTTTTGAAGAGCGCCGCCCGCCCTCCCACAGTAGAATGCACGAGGAAACTAACACCGCCACCGGGAACCGCCACCAGATACCCTCCACTACTAAAACACAAGCTAACCTCAAGGAAATATACACCACTGAAGTTGAGACCACGACACGTGTTTCACCTCCAAACTCAAAACGCTTGATTCTATTAACTATATACTACATTCTATCTTCTTAACAATAGAACCTCAATTCTACTTCTTCCTTGGTTCGTCTCCGAACTAATTAGATTTGTCATGGAAGAATTAGCTATCCAGCGACAAAGTCTTACTGGTGGTAGGATCCCTATGCTGGAATATAGATAGGTACCCCCGCAGTGCTAGTTTGCGAACATTATTACGTTTTGGTTTGATGGACACTCACAGCTAGTGTAATTACTGGGCACATGAGACTTAAGAAGAACCTGTGTGATGTTTCGGGTGACACAGCATTACCCTTACACTTTACACACTTACGATTTGCACGCCTCATCACTTCTTCCACAAAAAAAATAAACTTGCTTATGATTGTTTTCACTTTTACGATGATTTCAGCACGTCAATCGAGGAAGCTCCCGGCACCCAAATCAATAAAGTATTTTTTACATTACTCAAAAATTATGACTCGCCATTAAATGTTTTAAATGACAGGTACTCATAATTATATCGGGAACAGCTTCACTGAAAGCTTTTCAGTAAGTTTATCAGTCGTAATTAAATATAAGGGTTTGTTGTATAGTAGCAGAACCCTTGATATATGTTTTATATCCTTAATTTTTTTTCATAACCTCTCCGAAAGTCATCACGAACGAAGTCGAGGGTAAAACTTTTAAAATAACTTAACATAATTTTTAAATTATGTAGACAACCCTGTTTGTGCTAATCGACAAAATACGCAAATAATTATTTTTACATTAAACATATCTCCATTTGCATATGCATGTGGTTATGTATATACTTATGCATGTGGTTATGTATATACTTATGCATGAGCCTTTGCATTTGCGTATGCATTTAAAGCAATTTTGCATAATATTTTACTCGCTTGTTTAATTGTTTAAAATTCTGTGTCTTTCGTGGACCTGCTTCCTGTTCATTGGCATCATCAGAGCAAGAAATTTATCATTTTCTTGCCTCTGAATAAGAGAGCAAGAAAAAGAAAAAAAGTCGGAAAGCGACAAAAAAATACTTATATGGATCATAAAAGCAACATGATTAATACGTGGCTTTGTGGAGGACGCCCGTACAATGCGCCGCGTCACGTCACCCAGTCGTCACGTCGTGAAGTCATTAAGAAGACACTTAGCGATTTCCGTGACCTCCGGGGAATCCTTCGGGAAAATAAAATATATTTCGACTTCACTAAGTGACTTATGTTTACATTAACGCTGCCTCCACGTGGAAATTTATAATTAAGTTATAGACTGTAGTTATTACGGTACCGGTAACTGGTTGCCTTTTATTTTTTATACAGAAATATTTGCCGTGGTAGCTCAGGGTCTAGGCGCTCGCTTTAAGTTTCATAGTACGAATACGAGTGACCTGAGTTTAATTCCCGGCACCACTAATATTGTCAATTGCAAACGTTGTGAAGACTGTGAAGTTGTCAATTGCAAACGTTACTGGTGGTAGGATTCCTATGCAGAAGGCCGTCTAGATAGGTACCACCCCAGGGCCAGTTATTCTGCCGTGAAGCAGTAGTGTGCAAACATTACTGTGTTTCGGTTTGAAGGGCACTGTGAGCTAGCGCATATGAGACTTAAGAACTGATGTCTCAGGGTGATGGGCATAGTGTAGTGTCACACAGAAATTTTCTGGGTGGCACAGCATTTGTTATGGGCAGACGCTGCACTTACCATCAGGTGAACGTTTTGTTCGTTACATCACTATGCAATAAAAAAAAATTCGAAGTCATACGAAGTCTACCAACCCGCGTTGGAGAAGCGTGTCGGACATTTCCCAGCTCCAAAAAAAGGCCGGTACCCATGATTACTTTATTTTATAGGCTGTTATTTTTTTAAAGAAAAACTATTATAGATAACCAAAAAATACCTGCGACCTATTTTTCGTCCGTTTGCTTTAAAATAAATTACAATATAGGAAAGTGATGGGGCAGAGCTAAGTTCAGATGTGGACTAGTACTAGGCTGAAATGATGATGACGATGATGAAAGGAAAGTATTTGCTAAGATCTCCAGCAATATCCAATCCGACCATCAATATTTGTGACGGAGTTTTTGAACTAATACCGTTACAACACTACTACTACACAATTATGATGATGGTCTCATGGCCGATTTCGACTACGACAATTTCCGAATACTGCGCAGGAGATATTATAGTGAAAGAAAGAAAGAAAACATTTATTGCGGAAATACGCCACAGACACAAATACATAAAAAATTAGGCACTAGACATACAAGTAAACAATGTATTTACAGACAAACAGAAAGAAACATTAAACATCATCACAAAACTGAACATTTAACAAAACTCGTGTACAAAAATATTGTCACGTGTGTCGTGGCGCATTGAGCAAACGGGTCGCACTCAGCTAATGCCGCAGTCGAGACTACAGCGCTGGTTTTCAGTGAGCCCGAGTGCGACAAGTGTACGCGCAAACACAGAGACACTCACTCGTCCCAACCTACCCGAGCCCGATGTAACGCTGATGCGATAATATCGGAGGTAGGCTGGGATTCAGTGTCAGAAACACGGAGACAATAACAACACAACCAGACAAACATTTTGTGTTCTAGCACAAATATTGGCTCCGACTGGGATTCGAACCCAAGACCGCGATGTTGAAGTAAGGTACCATGACCACTACGCCAAGCAGTCGTCTAGATAGTACACACCACTGAAGTCGAGACCACGACACGTGTCTCAACTCAAAATGAGGCATTATCAAGTGATATTGACAGCCCTCGAGTCTGTCTATCATAGAGTCAATTATAATGTAATTCCGTAAAGTAACGCCCGATACTATTAATATTGCCATCCATCAAGAGGAGTGGTATAGATTTCACGATATTACACACGTCTGAAATTTTAATATTGGCGAAGAATTTCATGTGATTTTTTATATAATATTTGTAATATCTATTCTGCCGTCTGTCGGAAGCTATGCCATTTTCCAAGCATTTCCCTAAGTCGACTAATTGACATACACGGAATGAAACGCGACTGCCTAAAAATATGCCGCCATCACAGCGTCATCTTAAATGTTCCTGCAGTTTGCTCTAAATAAAACGAAGAAGTAGGATTTCTCCTGTATCGTGGGTGTGTTTCACAGACATACCAGACCAGAAAAATCACAATTTTTGTTTCTGTATAAATATCTCCGGCTGGGTTTCGAACCACGGACCTGCAGAACAGAGGTCAGGTACTGTGACCGGTAGACCACGCCACCGTTAATTATAACACGTAATGCAATTTTGTATTTACAACAAGCAATTCCATACCGGGTAGAGCGTAGAGCGAACTCGAATCGTCAACGACCAGGTTCTTACCGATCAGCCTGATGCACTAGCCCTTCGAAGAGACGTTGCGTCTCATTGCATTTTGTATCACATTTACCATGGGGGGGGGGGGGGGAGTTCCGAACAATTGTTCGGAATTATTCCAGCCGCTGTTTTTCGCCATTGTACATCGCGGCACAGCAAAAAAATCCATCCACATCGCCTTGATAGTTGGCCCTCCACCACTGTGTGCTATACTGGTGATAGGATTCTTATGCAAGAATCCGTCTAGGTAGGTACCACCACAGGGCCAGTTATTCTGCCGTGAAGCAGCAGTGTGCAAACACTACTGTGTTTCGGTTAAAAGGGCTCTGTGAGCTAGCGTAATCACTGGGCATTTGAGACTTACGAACTGATGTCTCAGGGTGATGGGTGCAGTCTGGTGTCACACAGCAATGTTCTGAGCATTTGCTATAGGCAGACGTTGCACTTACCATCAGGAGAACGTTCTGCTTATTACATCGCTTAATGCAATCCAAAAATTCGCTGCCACCAGCGACATTTCCGGACCGATACGACGTAGGAACCTTCAAGAAAAGAGTCTATTCCTTTCACCAAGACCGGCAACGCACCCGCGATTCCCCTAGTATTGCGGATGTTCATGGGCGGAGGTGATCACTTAACACCATGTGAGCCGATTGCTCGTTTGCCCCCTCTTTTATCAAAAAAAAAAAGTTTCTTCTTAATAAAACTACGTAAAACTAAGAACAACTGTGACTAGAAACAAAAGGGTTTTTAATTGGTTCTTACGACGGAAACCTTTGAGGCAAGTTATAATGAAGCGCTTATGCTTAAGTTTCTTAATTAAAACACAAAGTTTTTAAATTTTCAGTTTGTTTAAAACAGATCTTTGAATAAAAACAAGATGAAAATATTGCCAGGAGATGTAAAAGTATGGGCATAAATAAGCATTTAATTCTCGAAAGATTTTCACTGATGGTAGGATTCTTATGCAGGGATCCGTCTAGTTAGGTACCACCGCAGGGCCACTTAAATAAGTGGCCCTGCGATCGGAGAATTGCCGTGAAGCAGTAGCGTGCAAATATTACTGTGTTTGTGTCTGAAGGGCACTGACAGCTAGTGTAATCACTGCGCATATAAGACTTAAGAACTGATGTCTAAAGGTGACGGGCGCAGTGGAATGCCACTCAGAAGTGTTCTTGGTGATACAGCTTTTGTTATGGGCAGACGTTGCACTTACCATCAGTTGAACGTATTACTCGTATCGTCATATATAAAAAATATATTAAGGATTTTAGATTATGCCGAGGTCCTTATGAAACTATTAACTTAGAGACATCGTAGCTGAGGGATCGGAAGAATAACTGGCCTTGGCCCCAGAACATTTCAGTGTGACACCACCATGCGCTAGTAACCCTGAGACATCAGTTCTTAAGTCTCATATGCTCAGTGATTACGCTACCTCTCAGTGCCCTTCAAATCGAAACAGTAAAATTTGCACACTACTGATTCACGACAGAATAACTGGCCCTGGAGTGGTACCTACCTTGACGGTCTTTGATACTACGTTCTATTCTAACTACGATGTTATCGCATGAGCATTTTATCGAAGGCAAGGTAAAGGCGAGTGAATCTCTCTGTATTGCGTACACTTAAGGCACTTTAACAACTTCTTCGTAGTCGACAGCTTCGGAAAATATTTGGAAGATGTCGCCGTGGCAAGATATCGGCCAGGAGAACATAACTAGATGCCTAGTACACACCACACACGTAGCCCACTTTTCGCCCCCGCGGGAAACGAGACGTTTCGGCTGGCGAACCACTAAGTAAGAATCAATAAGTATTAACACATTTGTTATTGTACCCGTAAGTGCTAGCTGAGTTATGATTTATTTAATGGTAGAAAGTGACGAGACAAGCAAATCGTTAACCTAGTGGTTTTTTTTTTATTCAATGTAGATTATTTACATAATACTTATTGAAAGTAATTTTTTTTCTTTTTTTTAAACTACACTGGTTCGCAAAAAATGCCTCTGTCGTGAGAAGAACCAGCAAGAAACCCAGCGGGATTTTTTTTTAAAGTCATTTTTAAAATAATGTACAATAACAGCAGTATCATAAAGATGTAGAAATGGCTTGGCGGCGATCACCTCATTCCCAGGGGTTATCATCATCTATGTATTATTTAATATTATAATAACCCTTTTTATGAAGTCTTTGTTTAATATAAAAGTTGAACTTTTTGATTGAAAGACTTTGTGCACTTTCTGGGATTTTGTTGTAAAAACGTATACATTGCCCCAAAAAAGAGTTACTGACCCTGTGAAGTCGAGTAACTGGCATTATTAATTTATGCTCGTTCCTGGTGTTTACATTACGAACATCACATTTTTTTAGTAAACTGATTTATGATCTCGTGTACATACAAAACGTTTTCAAATATATATTGAGAGGCCATTGGTAAGTGCAACGTTTGTCCATAACAAATGCTGTGTCAACCAAGGCATTTCTGTGTCGCTCCACACTGCACGCGTCCCTCTGAGACATCAGTTCTTAAGTCTCATATGCCCATATGCCCAAGAACACATTGCACTTTACATCAGCTGAACGTTTTGCTCGTTTCGTCAATCTATCCAATAAAACAAAATACTTGGAATACAGTGTCGTTATTTGTTATTTATTTATTTTATTTATTTATTTAAACATCTAGGCACTTAAGTTGTACATATGGCGGACTTAATGCCTGAAGGCATTCTCTCCCAGTCAACCACAAGGTTAAGCAGTAATAAACATATGATAGGCGGTGCAGCAAGCATTAAAAAGAAAAAAAAAATGAACAACATGAGAAAAAAAATATATATACATAGATAGCAATACAATATACGTATATACACATACTTATCTACATGTACATAAGTACTTATAACTACTACATAAATGTAGATATGAATATACTACTAGATAATTATTATCAAAGAGGAACAGAAGGAACATTTTATTACGTCCTTAAAACATCGATTTATATGCAATGGAATTAACTCATACAATAAATATTATAATCTTTTGCACGATTATTGTTTCATTTATAGTTTGACTGACAGTAAAAGTCAAAGGAATCAATATTACTTTTACATCCAATTAGTAATTCGATTCCAATTGAAATCTCAGCAGGGTCTTAGAGCACGATAAGTCAATATCATCAATATCAGTTCAAATTCAATCAGTTCTTCGGTTTCATTTTAAATCTTAACGCGTGGTCTTAAAGCACGGACCGCAAACAATAATATATGAAGTAATTTAAAGTTTTAGTGCCAGAGAAACACTACGACAACACGAGATTTAAACCTCCTAACTTTTCCCGTTGTTAAAAGTATTGTAAAACTCGCAAGACCATAAAAACCAAGTTCTGTTATTATTTAAGACTTTTCATTATTATGGTGGCGGCTCCTTAAAAGAATACTACTACTCCATCTCATCCAATGGATCTCGTAAAAGGCGAGTAAGGAATTAAACTAAACTGTGCACCCAACAGCGCATGGTGGCGATAGGCTCACCACCTATCACACCAAATGCAATAGTTTTGGTGAAACGTGGATTGTGGCAGTCATCTGTTTTTGCAGTGAGTGCCCAGTCTCTGACTACCCCTTATGGAATACAGTCGTGGTCTTATGTATGTATGTATGTATGTATTATTATTCTGTATTAACTGATTCTAATTCCCTATCTGCATACTGCACTGTGCACCCAACAGCGCATGGTGGCGATGGGCTCACCACCTATCACACCAAGTGCACTATTTTGTTTTCGTGAAACGTCCGTGGCAGTCATCTGTTTTTGCAGTGAGTGCCCAGTCTCTGACTACCCCTTATTTTTTATTTTTTTTTATTTCATAAAAGTGACGGAACGAGCAATACGTTCACCTGATGGTAAGTGTAACGTCTGCCCATAACAAATGCTGTGTTACCCAGTAAAATTACTGTGGCACACCACACTGTCCCGTCACCCTGAGACATCAGTTCTTAAGTCTCATATGCCCAGCGATTACGCTAGCTCTCAGTGGCCTTCAAACCGAAACACAGTAATGTTTGCACACTACTGCTTCACGGCAGAATAACTGGCCCTGCGGTGGTACCTACCTAGACGGATTCCTGTATAGGAATCCTACCACCAGTCAGTACAGTCGTGATCTTATGTATGTATATATGTAATTCCCTATCTTATATTATGAATAACTTACAATATCTCCACTATACTCATGATAGAGTACTTCATTCTATAAACCAACTTAAGCTTATCATTCCACAACGTAATACAAGACACAATAACTCAACTCCTTACCCGACAAAATCAAAACAGACAGACAGAGAAATAAGAACATTTTTAGCAGATTACTTCGTGAATTTTATCTACAGAATCATTGACAATTCAAAATAATCGACTTATTATTTTCGTTTTTCATTGTTTGTATAATGTAATTAATTTTATAAATAAAACTATGCGTTTAATTTTGTACTATTTATAACCCGACGTTTCGAGCGTTTTACACCACCCATGGTCACAGGAGGACTGAGGTGACAGATGTCCCGATGTCATAGTTAACGCGGAGTACCTCAGCTTTTAATTTTTTTTTCGGTCCGATCTACGCAGATAGAGCTAACTGTGTCTTGAAGCCTGGCAACTGTATGCTTGGTTTTTGATTTAATTTGATTTATAATAAGATCCCAAGCCGGTGGCAATACCCAACCATGTTCTCTAATGAAATTAGGATGTTTTTAAATTTCATTTTGTTTTTAAAATTAAACGCGATAAAATCCGTAAAAAATAGTATTATTTAAATGTGTATTATTCGCGTCGTGTATGTGTAGAAATCATTATACGTATTTCATATTATAAAAATTTAATTAAGTGAAGTAATTATATTTATATATTAATTTATTTACTTTATGTATAATATAGCTTTTAATAGAGCTTAGCGTTTGCCATCACGACAAAGATTGACTGGTAGAGAATGCCACTAGGCATTAAGTTTTTATTGTCTTTATTTTGATAAAGTGACGAGACGAGCAAAACGTTCACCTGATGGTAAGTGCAACGTCTGCCCCTAATAAACGCTGTATCACCTAGAACACTTCTGAGTGGCACCACACTGCGCCCACATTTCCTCATTGGAGCTCTTAGCTCATATGTCAACAGTATAGAATAAATAAATAAATAAATTATAATCAGAAATAATTACGATTGTTTAAAAAAAATGTTTAGAATTTAATTATTAAAGATTTTACAGAGCAAGAGAAAAAATTGCCGCTCTGCTTCAATTCAAATCGGGAGTTTTCCCAAGTTTTTTGTAATATATTGATTTGACATTTGTACTAAGTCCCTTTCTCCGCATGACTTAGATTCCGACGGTGCGGCGTGTTGGATTTGCATAAGAATTTCTCGTTTGCTAATACACTGCTACGAATGAGAAAAATTTAGAAATAAAAAAAATAGCTTATTAATCGCTGTTCCAAATTTCGCGTAAATGTTTATCGCTAATCTGACATTGATCGAAGACGCCTACCAAATTCCGTATTTTGTAGTAACGGAACGAGCTGATGAACGCAGTAAGGTACCCAAAAATATGTGGGAAATATTGTCGCCAGAGAACTTACATATAATTTTAATGTGGGATATGGTGGATAAAATACATGATTTTTTTTTAATTACATGAAAATCATTTATGAAGGTGTATTTTACCTAGTGGTAGTATTGTAGTGGTTGGTGGCGGTGTTAGTTGGCTTATGCAGGCTGCTGAGGGAGGGCAGGCGGTGCTCTCCAAAAAACTAGTTAGTATACACCATTTTATATTTTGCATGCGGATCTTAGCAAATTAACTTACTTTCCTTCAGGATATTTTCATTACGCGGACATGCAGGTTTCCTCAGGATTAAAATTTTGGGCGAGTGCCCGGCCCTTATGCTATTAAATTTAAGCGTTTCCTAAAAAAATTTTTCTTATTACCTATACATTACATAAGGCTCAAAACACTGAATCTCTGGAGTAATAACAAGATCCCACATACCAATATACTTAGAGAACTGTTTGCAGAAATTCCCGTTCTACAGTCTGTGTATGAAAGGATCCCAAAGCAATTTGTATTCGACAAGAAGTACAAAATAAAATTACACGAGGACCATCGTACTGAAGGACTAAACCCTAGGGAACTTAGAATCTTCACAGATGGTTCCAAAACCGGGTCAGGTACAGGCTCTGGAACTTTTTCAGAGGACCTAAATATACAAATAAGCACACCACTCGGTGCCCACAATACAGTGTTTCAGGCAGAGTGTATGGGCATTATTCACGCAGCATCGGCTATAGCTGAAAGGAAGGTAAAAGACTATTCCATCCGAATACTCTCCGACAGCATGGCGGTACTACTGGCCCTCAATAGCAATGTTATGAATTCAGGGCTCATCTACGAATGCTACCAGAAATTAAATGAGGTATGTCAATTCAATGAAATAACCCTACAATGGATTAAGGGACACAGCGGATCTAGGGGCAACGACGCGGCCGACGAACTTGCTCGGGGAGGCTCTGACCAGTGTGCTGTGGTTCCAGAACCTATACTGCCACTTCCCCTCAGGTATAATCGCTCGCTAGTCTGTAAGCGCACTAGGAACCAACATGTACAAATCTGGGCGAATCACCCAGAGTGCAGACAGGCAAAGACAGCTTTGCCCGTTATCAACAGTCGCATCTCTAAGGCGCTACTTCGTCTGAATAAACCCCAAATCAGAACGATCAGTAGTGCTATAACTGGACATTGATCATTTAACAAACATCTGTTTACTTAGGTGTTACAGACAGCCCTCTGTGCAGAGCCTGTATGGAGACGGACGAAACGTTGGCCCATGTCCTACTGGACTGCCCTGCGGTCGCCTTATACCGGATCAAGCATCTCGGCTCGCCGAGACCGCTCCCTGAGGGCGCGGGGAATATTAAGGGTCTGCTGCGATTTCTGGAGGAGCTTGGTTGACTCGAGTAGCACAACGTTCCTGCCTACACGCAAAATACGCGCTAGACGTGGAGTTGCGAAAACCGGCCCGTTGCAATCTACAATCTACAATCTACCTATACATAACGAATATTAAATTATTTTGCTGTGTAAGTGTATAAGGTACGTTAGAATTGAACCTAGTGATATCTGCCTCAAACGTATTATCGTAGATTCTCAAGAAAAGCTCCTCATTGCTTTATACATTTTGAGCATTTAACTTCTATATGGTGGTAGGTTGTGGTAGTATACTGATTGCGGTAGGATTACTATGCAGGAATCCGTCTAGATAGGTACTACCCCAGGGCCAGTTATTCTGCCGTGGAACATTATTATGTTTCGGTTTGAAGGGCACTGAGAGCTAGCGAAATAACTGGGCATATGAGACTTAAGAACTTATGTCTCAGGGTGATGGGCACAGTGTGGTGTCACACAGAAATGCTCTGGGTGACACAGCATTTGTTATGGGCCGACGTTGCACTGACCATCAGGTGAACGTTTTGCTCGTTTCGTCACTTTATCTAATAAAAAATACAACTTGTATGAGAATGACTTACGACAACATTCTAATTTTTCCATATCTTCTTTCGTCCGTTATATTTTCATGGATATCGGGAACTTCAAGGATCTTATATAAACATTTAGTTCTTTCTAATGTAGTTTCGTAAAGAATGCAACA
The DNA here is from genome assembly GCA_019845155.1 of Luehdorfia chinensis. Classification (NCBI taxonomy): domain Eukaryota; kingdom Metazoa; phylum Arthropoda; class Insecta; order Lepidoptera; family Papilionidae; genus Luehdorfia; species Luehdorfia chinensis. Next base: position 319,745 of record JAHVAK010000226.1, read on the forward strand.
TTTTAGGTTATTTCTTCAAAATATTACTCAGAATAAGTTCAGTTCGTTCAATATTTACGTAAATTTCAAACGAGTTTTTTAAATAAGCTAATTTAACGGCAAAAAAACCCGCAGCTACAAATTGAACAAGTTGGAGTACTTTGAAAACGTTATACTAATGTTTGACCTTTTCATGTTTCATTAAAACTTAGTCGAGAGTTTTCTTAACGTTCTACAGTAGAAGCGACTCAAGTTGTACGTGGACGATAATCGAGTGCATTATACAAGAGAACTTTGTTTGATGTCGTAACGAGCTTATTATTTGCCAAGGATATTAAGTAGGATCTGTATTTTTAGGGCGCCAAATTACATTAATGATACAGTGAGTACTTGATAAATACTTTTTACATCATTGACTTCATTTCAGCCTATCACTAGTCCACTGCTGAACATAGGCCTCCACCATAGGTTGCAACAAAAGTTTGTGGCTCTCTTTTGGAGTCATTTTGCCATAGTTGCCAAGCTTGGCAGGCGGTTTGGCAACCGCAGTTTATTTATTCAGACGTTCCAGAAAGATGCTGCTGCCCATCTCCTGGAGTTCAATTTCCCTCTGTCGACTTTTACGATACCCACGGGATGAGATGGGGTGGTAGATTCTCTTAAGTCGACTTGACTTGTTGAAATATAAGACTATCAGATACGATTTGTGTCGTAGCGGCGAGGATCTAGAATAGTCAATTCGGAAAAGGAATTTTCCACCTTTAGACAATTAGTTTTTTTCTTTTATTCAACTAATATTTTGTATCGAAAATTGTAACTATATAATTGTTTAAAAATCGGGTCGTAAATACGTAGAATAATTGTCTTCCGAACCGGATATTAAAGTGCGTTCTCTCTTTTCATTGCATCAGTATCATTGCTTTAAAGATAATAGAGATACATAGAAGTGTTTATAAAAGTAGAGACGTTTAGGCATAAATATTTTTTATGAATACATCTCCTCTTTTCTTTGAGGTATATGCATCAGTTTCATTGTTTTGTGTGTCTTATATGAAGTGGAAACGAATATTGTTTTAATTTATAAATCTCTCATGATTAGACTTAGATGTAAATTTGATTTTTAGCCGTGTGGTGGCGGCTTAAGAGTATCCACCACCCCATCTCATCCCGTGGGTGTCTTTAAAGTCGACGGAGGGAAAATGTAAACCAGGGGATGCGCTGCAGCATCTTCCTGGAGCATCTGAAAAAAAGTCAGGCGTGGCAATCCCTCCAAAATGAGAGCTACAAAATTTTGTGGCAATCTGTTGGGGAGGCCTATGTTCAGCAATGGACTAGTGATAGGCTGAAATGATGTTAGACTTCATTCGAAATACACTATACAAAAATCACACAGAAAAAAAATAAAAATGTACAAAATAAGAACACTGCTAACAAAGGTGACGCTGTATTGTAAAGTCAATCTGGATTCCGCTCAACTTAAAAAAAAGACCCCAGAGTTTCTTGCCGGTTCTTCTCTGAGGTCTTATTTTTTGAACCGGTATAGATTTTTACATCCGGAGCTTTACACAAGCCTTAACGGAATAAAGAATTTTGACTTGATTTGACTTTGACATAGGCAGTCGATGATTCTTCCCGGAAGCAGTCCTCGCTCATCACGGTAAAAATACTGTATTAAAAACAATAAGTGACAAAATAATTAACAAAAACAACAACAACTTCTAAGTTATAAAGACAAAATGAAAACAAACCGAAAACTACAGATTGCTTGACGACACTCATGAGCATGGGCCGGACCAAATTTTTCCAATTCAAGAAGTCGGACGCCTTTCTGATCCACATAACATTGAATGACAGCACTTATATCGCTGAATATAATCACTCTAATTGATATTGTTTCTCAGTTTCGTATTACATGCATATTTATTTAAGTTGATTGCATTTGGTTAACTCATAATTATCCCTACGTAACTCAGTAAAAATTGGTTGATGTTCTTAGTTTATAGCTTCTCAATGGTCTAACACAAATATTGTCGGAGTATATTTAATTTTTTTTTCAAAATTCGAAATACTATTTTAAATACAGTACACTGTACAGTACACAGTAACTACTGTAAACAGTGATACCATACATGAATTCTGTTTATATATTAAAAACCTTAATTTTAACGACATCGGAGTCTAACGGGAGTTGGCACTGAAAAACAGTGCTGTGTCGGAATTCCTTTGGGAATAAGGCATACATTTTACGTCAAATTGCATGATTAATAAATAATAGTTTGAAATAACTAAAAAATACGCTTTATATAGAAAACCAAACTAAAAAATAGAAAATAAATTTTAATATATTTGAATTAAGAATAGTGTAAAAAATTCTAATAAATATAAATGAATAATAGTGTAAATAAGAAAAAAATGTTTTATTTTAAAAAAAGCGTGGGGTGCTTTTTAAGATATCATAGAAATGATAATCCTTCTTCTTATATCTGTCAATGAAATATTTATAACTATTGACACCATGCACCCCAAATATATTAAAATTTATTTTCTGTTTTTTAGTTTGGTTTTCTATATAAAGCGTAGTTTTTAGTTTTTTCAAACTATTATTTATTATATAGATACATTTAATTTTTTATTATGAATAAGTTGTGTTTTTTGTTTGTTTCTAACGTAGATTATACATTTAAAATTTCTGTAGTAATAATGACGGAACAATAAAAACTTAAGCTCGCGTAAATAATCGCTATTACATCTAGTATATAATTAACTATTTCTTTAGACTACGGCGACATGTCAATATCATTTGTTTTCATAAATCTATTTGAAGGAGTAATTCCACTCGGTACTTAATAAAGTCTCCTTTCCAAATGTATAGTAAATAATCTTAAACCAATAATTTTTAGTGTTACGTGTTAAGCCTTATTGGGCATTTATTTTAGAGCGCACGAAGCGTTAGTTCAGGCAAGGGGCTGCGTCACATTTTACTGGTGGTAGGATTCCTATGCAGGAGTCCGTCTAGGTAGGTACCATCCCAGGGCCAGGTATTCTACCGTGAAGCAGTAGTGTGCAAACATTACTGTGTTTCGGTTTGAAGGGCACTGTGAGCTAGCGTAATCACTGGGCATATGAGACTTAAGAACCTATGTCTCAGGGTGATGGGTACAGTGTAGTGTCACACAGAAATTTTCTAAGTGGCACAGCATTTGTTATGGGCAAACGTTGCACTTACCATCAGGTGAACGTTTTGCTCGTTTCATCACTTTATGCAATAAAAAAATGCCGTCGGGATTAGCGGTTAATCCATTATACAAACTACTTTACTGCTTCCAAAGTCATAACAAACATTAATGTGAGTTTCATTGATCTTATATTTCTTCTCTTTAACGGTCCGTACTAATTACTGACGACTGATTACGTACGTACTAATTACTGACGACTAATTACGTACGTACTAATTACTGACGACTGATTACGTACGTACTAATTACTGACGACTAATTACGTACGTACTAATTACTGACGACTAATTACGTACGTACTAATTACTGACGACTGATTACGTACGTTCTAATTACTGACGACTAATTACGTACGTACTAATTACTGACGACTAATTACGTACGTACTAATTAATGACGACTAATTACGTACGTACTAATTACTGACGACTAATTAAGTACGTGCTAATTAAGGCGCTGCATTCACTACAAACAAGCTTGTACAAGGATTTAGGTCTTGAGCGTAGCAACCTACTTGGGTTCTGTATCTGAGAGAATAGCAAGGAATCTTAGACGTAACGATATTTGCGTTGCGTTCAAGACAAGCAATTCGCTGAGGGGGGTTTGTAACGTCAAGGACAACATTGATGAACGGCAAAAATCCGGCGTTTATAAGCTTGTTTGTAGTGAATGCAGCGCCGTTTACGTGGGTGAGACCGGTCGCAACTTCGATACTCGATACAAGGAGCATTTGGCGGCGTACAGAAATTGCAATCCCGACAGATCACACTTCGCAAAACATTTCTTTTTTGTTGCATAAAGTGATGAAACGAATAAAAACGTTCACCTGATGGTAAGTGCAACGTCTGCCCATAACAAATGCTGTGCCACCCCGAAAATTTCTGTGTGACACTACACTGTGCCCATCACCCTGAGACATAGGTTCTTAAGCCTCATATGCCCAGTGATTACGCTAGCTCACAGTGCCATTCAAACCGAAACACAGTAACGTTTGCACACTACTGCTTCACGGCAGATTAACTGGCCCTGGGGTGGTACGTACTTAGACGGACTCCTGCATAGGAATCCTACCACCAGTACATCTTTTGGAAACTGGAGGTAACCTAACTAGCGACCACACATTTAAAGTCTAACATATTTGCGACAAGGGGCTTCGGCTGTGTGTGCTAAAACAGTTAGAAATAATAAAAAATATAACATTACACTGTTGAATGAACAAATAAACGTTTCGAATCCAGTACTTAAAGTTTAAATATACTCGAAGTAGTCGTTTGCTATCAATCCGGTCGCAAACGGCTGCTTATGTAATTCGGGAGGTGGATTGTGTGAGCAAGCGGTCGCTATCACGATATTGTAATCGCCATGTCGTTGGTGGGGGCCGTCTGCGTCACCGATAGTATAAACAGGCAGCTCTTTGACCGCGCCGCTCTCGCACCCGTCCGATCCCACCGCATATCGGCCTACAAGCCTCCTCAAGGCTCTAGGCAAGATATACGAACGCCTACTTCTCGCCCGCTTAAGAGACTTCATGCAGTCTCGAGGGATCCCCATCCACGAGCAGTTTGGATTCCGAGCCAAACACTCATGTACCCATCAGGTGCACCGCATAACGGAGCACATTCAATCCCGCTTCATACGCGGGCTTCGTACTGGAGCGCTCTTCTTCGACGTGGCGAAAGCGTTCGACAAGGTCTGGCACAACGGGCTCGTATACAAGTTATACGGACTCGGTGTGCCAGATCGCCTCGTACTCATCATACGAGATTTCTTACGCAGTCGAACCTTCCGCTACCGCGTCGAGGGGGTGCGATCCGAACCACATCCCATCCTAGCCGGCGTACCACAAGGCCTACCTAGGTCCCGTGCTCTACACCCTTTTCACGAACGACATACCGCACACCAGCGGCGTCGAACTCGCCCTCTTCGCAGACGATACCTGCCTCTATGTGTCTGGGCGTAATCCAGACACTATCTCTAAACGCCTCCAATCCGCAGCCCGAACCCTCGGGAACTGGTTTCGGAAATAGAGGATCGAGGTCAACCCCATCAAAAGTGCAGCCATGTACTTCTCGCGGCGCTTAACGCCGCGCCTCCCCACCATAGAGTTATTCGATCGTCCAATCCCCTGGTAAAAGACAGTCAAATACTTAGGCGTCCTATTAGACTCGAGACTCAGCTTCGGTCCACATATTAACCGAGTAAGGAACCGAGCGGCGTTCGTCCTCGGCCGATTACATCCGTTACTAAATAAAAATAGCAAAATGTCCCTACGTAATAAAATTACACTTTACAAAGCCTGTATTCGGCCAATTATGACATACGTAAGCCCCGTATTTGCGCATGCCTCCCCGCGTCAAATTCACCGACTTCAGTTAATACAAAATCGATTCATGCGTAAAGCCACGGGAGCACCGTGGTTCGTGCGTAATGCTAACCTTCATATCGATTTAGGGCTTCCTACCATAGCCCAATATCTAAAGTTGACCTCTTGCCGATACTTCGACTCTGCTGCCACGCACCCCAACCCACTGGTTGTAAGTGCCGCCACATACAATCCCCTCGCGATACACCAAAACTCGACCCGCGGAAAGGGCCCAAGCGCTCTACTCATCACTACGCAAACACACAACATCACCATCATACCGCCCCCGCCGTCGGCGAGGGCGTATCAGACAAAGTTATTCGCGATACCGCCGCATCTCAGGTCGGTTCTCCCCTAGCAATAGTATCATAAACAGAAGCGTCGCTGGAGTTTCTTGCGCCATTTCTTCTCCAGCGGAAACGCATTCCGAATTGGTGGTAAACTTATCTAATAATAATCATGATAATAGTAATAATAGTAGTAGTAATAGTGCCCTCCCGATTGCAGTAACTGACCGAGCCGAGGCCGGCCCCCTTCGGCACACTCGAGTCAGTTACTCACGCGAACAGGATGACGGTCCAAGCCGAGGTCCCCTCTGGGGGGCCCTTGGGTCATCCATAAATAAAGGTTTCGGCTAAGCGCCCTCATCGCTATGCCACCTTTCAATCCGGCGAAGCTGTAAAAGCCTTCGGGCTAACAGTGACCATCAGTCAAAAAAAAAAAAAAAACCGCGCCGCTCACTCGGCGGCGGTCTGTCGTAGAGTCTATGACACTTGATAATGCCTCGTTTTGAGGCGAAACACGTTGCGTGTTCTCGACTTTAGTGGTGTATATTACCCTGTGGTAGTATTGTAGTGGTTGGTGGCGGGTATCTGGTGGCTGTGTTAGTTTGCTTGTGCACGCTACAGAGGGAGGGCGGGCGGTTCTCTTCAAAAAACTAGGTAATATACACAATTTTTATATTTTGCATGCGGATCTTTGCAAATTAAATTACATTCCTTCATTAAAATGAATTTCCGCAAAGTAACGCCTGATTCTATTAACTATACGAAACATAGTAATGTTTACTACTACTGCTTCACTGGCCAATATTTAGGTCGACAGCCGCTCTGCTATACGTGGTTTCTGTGATATGTTGTCCCACATAAGTTTACGTATAAAAGGGACCTGTTCGCAGCGGACTCATTATTGGGCATAATAAAACTTTGTAACCTTACAATTTTTTACTGGGTAAAGAATTTTTTTACATAAAGTTCACAATGCAAAGTGATAGCATGATGGATAATACTTTTGATATCATAAGAGATTAAAAATCAATCAATCATTTTGAGGTAAGATTAGCGCAAAAGAGTCGTTATATCATGTCTTAGACGTTGATCGTTTCGCGATGGGAAATAACACCTTAATTAGAAAGAAAGAAAGAAAGAAAGAAACCAATTTATTTGACACAACACTTATGTCTAGTTTGAAATATACCCTTAATATTATACTATATTCTATACATCATAATAGGTTGGGGAAAAGTTTCTTCGAATTGTATATGAAAACTCAAGTTTAAAAAAGTAAAGTAAAGTTTCAGCCCATAAATGTCCCACTGCTGAGCACAGGCCTCCTCCCATTTCTGAGAGGGTTTTGGAGCTAGAAAGAATCCGCCACGCTGCTCCAATGCAGGTTGGCGAACTTCACATATCTTCGAAATATTTTTATTTCTCAGACATGCAGGTTTCCTCACGATGTTTTCTTTCATCGCCGAGCCACGTGGTAAATCAGCACTTAAAAATAACAATCTATTAGAGGTGCTGGCACCGGGGATCGAACCCAGGTCACTCGCATACTATGAAATTTAAAGCAAGTATATATATGCCATTTTGTACGATGACTTTTTGCCATCTTGACGGTAGTGACATGAAAATTTAAAAATTTCTACAGCCCCGTTGCTGTAGAAATTTTGGAAATTCTGAGTAAAAAAACGCGACAGGTAGTTTTTACAATCCTCTCTTGACGTTAACCTGACACTACCTAATGAATTCTGAAGAATTCGGGTAGAAATCTGAAGGTAGCAAGGTCTTTTAATACATTATACATACTATATGCGAAGAGACTTTTTCCCCGACCTAATATTATTCGCTTGTCATCACGTAGAAATATAAAAGATATTTTTTTTATTGGCAATAGTAACTTGACGAACAAAACGTTCACCTGATCATAAGTGCAAAAACGTTGCCCATAACAAATGCTGCGTCACCTAGAACATACTGCGTGACACCACACTGCGCCCGTCACCCTGCGACATCAGTTCTTAAGTCTCATGTGCCCAGTGATTTCGTTAGCTCACAGTGCCCTTCAAACCGAAACAGTAATGTTTGAACACTACTGCTTGACGGCAGAATAACTGGCCCTCGGGTGGTACCTACCTAGACGGATTCCAGCATAGGAATCCTACCACCAGCATTGTTGCTTAGTTTATTATGTTTTTATGTCCCATCTCGGTCGCGACGCATCAGCCTTGTTTCTCCCTAAGTAAAGTATCAAGTAATTATAGGCAAAATTATTTTTTATGGAGAACATGCTAAATGTAATGCTGTAATGTTCTTCATAAATAAGGATTTAGTGTAACAGCGTGATATTGATCTATTTTGGACACGTGAGCATAAACTGAAAAACTGTTAAGTACAATCTTTTTCACCCCTTAAGAATTGGTAATTTTTGATAACATTTTTTATTTTTACTTAGTCGTCTTTTTGAAGAAGTCGCAGTTTATTTAAAATGTACATTATATTTAAAACTGTTATTTAGACTTTAGCTCAGTTAAAATAGTTTTAATTGGACCAGTACCAATCTATTATATTTTGTATTATATAACTGGTGGTAGGATTCCTCCTATATTCCTCCGTCTACGTGTGGTAGCGGCCTAAGAGAATCTACCACTCCATGTCATCCCGTGGGTGTCGTAAAAGTCGACAGAGGGAAATTAAAACCAGGAGATGGGCAGCAGCATCTTCCTGGAACATCTAAATAAATAAACTGCGGTTGCCAACCCGCCTGCCAAGCGTGGCAACTATGGCAAAATCCCTCCAATATGAGAGCTACAAACTTTTGTGGCTTTCCATGGGGGAGGCCTATGTTCAGCAGTGGACTTGTGATAGGCTGAAACGACGACGACGAGGATTCCTATCCGCAGGCATCCGTCTAGGTAGGTACCATTCCAGGGCCAGTTATTCTGCCGTGAAGCAGTAGTAAGCAAACATTACTGTGTTTCGGTCTGAAGGGCACAGAGAGGTAGTGTAATCAATGGGCATATGAGACTTAAGAACTTATGGCTCAGGGTGACAGGCGCAGTGTGGTGCCACACAGAAATGTTCTGAGTGCCACAGCATCTGTTATAGGCAGACGTTCCACTTACCATCAGGTTAACGTTTTGGACGTATCGTCACTTTATCAACTTATAAAATAAAATTGTTAAAGTAACTTTGTTATGTTACTTGTTTAAATGATACTAACCACTGTCCGCTTTTTTATTTAAAATTTTCGAAGAAATAACGTAATAATGTGTCGGAGAAATTTTATATCTATCTGTGGAAGCTTATAACTGACTTTTTGTATATCAATTTTCATTTTATTTGTTAATGACTTGCTAGTTACCAGAATAATATATATATTTTTTTGTTTTTATTTCTTGAAATGGTCAACCAACAAATCATACACCTTAAACAATAAAATGACACAAACTAGGAAAGCATTCCTTAGTGTTGCCTTAATTATAGGCTGCCACGACATGTCTATGCATGTCGTGGCATCAATGGAAGAAGTCTTAAAATAATTCGTGACAGTATGTTTTAGAAACATCCGTGGAGTGATGGTTTAAGAATATCTATCACCCCATAGCATACCATCAGTGTCGTATTTAACTAAGGGCAAGACTTGGAAAATCATGGCTTTCGTAATTATTTTGTGTAAAAAAGTGTTCAAACGAACGAAAAAATGATTCACCTGATAAGTGCGCAACGTCTTGAAACATAACGGTCACTTACAAAGTTCAGATAGATTAAATTGGCTAACAATGCCATTCAAAATATAAAGAAACTTAATTTGCTAAGATCTACATGCAAAATATAAAATTGTTCATATTACCTTATTTTTGAAGTGCACCGCCCGTCGTCCTACAACGACGTGCCCCATCAAACTAACACCGCCACAGGAAAACGCCTCCAGATACCCTCGACCACTACAACACTACCAATGGGCAATACACGCCACTGAAGTCGAGAACACGACACGTGTTTCACCAAAAAAAAGGAGTCAAGTCAGTGTAGACTCTAGGACAGACAGACGCGAAGTGAGCGGCGCGATCAAAGAGCTGCCTTTCAAAATAACTTTCTTTACTTATAATAATGGATTAATCATCATCATCATCATCATTTCAGCCTATCACTAGTCCACTGCTGAACATTGGCACATTGGCCTCCCTATGGATTGCCACAAAGGTTTGTAGCTCACAATACGGGGGGGATTATCCCATAGTTGCCACGCTTGGCGTGCGGGTTGGCAACAGCAGTTTATTTTTATTTATTTTACTGTACACATAAAAATTACAGTAGAAATTACAAAGATAGTAAATTAGTACAAAGGCACTGCTTATTTCATGATGAAATTTCTTCCAGCAGGCCTGTTACTGGATATCCTTAAAGAGAAGCAGACTCGATGTGCACTTTTGATAAAAAAAAGAGAAAAAAAAAATATATTATAAAATCACAAAATATACATACACACACACACTGACATAATCAAATATTTATATACATACATACTTACATACATACATACTTACATACATACATACTCATACATATACACATATTTACTAAAGTGGCAAAAGGGAGAGATAGTGCTCTTTAACTCGTTTTTTAAATAATAACACTGTTTTAGTCTCACGAATTGTAAAGGGGAGCGAATTCCACAGTCTTACTGCTTGTACAGAGAAAGAATGGGAGTAGAGGACGCTTCTATAGACTGGGAACTTTAACAGGGATTTCAGATGTGATCTGCAGATTTATTTAATCAGATGTTCCAGGAAGATGCTGCTGCCCATCTCCTAGTTTTCATTTGCCTCTGTCGACTTTTACGACATCCACGGGATGAGATAGGGTGGTAGATTCTCTAAAGCCGCCACCACACGCAATGATGGATTACCGCAAAGTAACGCCTGAGTTTTTTAACTACACGCTCCAGCTTCACATCAGAATAACCAGCACTTCCGTGGCACCTGCCTAGACGGATTCCTGCATAGGAGTCCCCAGAGAGGCATTAACATATAATTAAATTTTACATACATACATAAGATCACGACTGTATCCCACAAGGGGTAGTCAGAGAGTGAGTACCCACTGCAAAAACAGATGACTGCCACAATCCACGTTTCACCAAAACAATATAATGCACTTGCTGTGATAGGTGGTGAGCCCATCGCCACCATGCGCTGTTGGGTGCACAGTGCAGTTTAATTCCTTACTCGCCTTTTACGAGATCCATTGGATGAGATGGAGTGGTAGTATTCTTTTAACGAGCCGCCACCGCACAGCAAATTAAATTTTAAAACTTACATAAATAACAAAATTAAACGAATGGTATAATTAAAACACGCAACGCGTTTTATAGCTTGGCGTCACTAAAGCTGCAGCATTTTAATTCAATTCCGATAACAATCGTTGTGACTGGAACGCGACAGCTAAAGGATTTCGGTTCGTGAAGAAACTCGCGGCATCTATCGAATGCTTTAATTTAATTTCAGAAAGGACGGAGAGACCTTTGAGGTATATTTAAATATTCTTCCGTACCTATTTTTTTTTTTAAATTAAATAATGACGATCCGTGTGGTAGAAGAAGAGAATCTACCATCTCATCCCGTGGTTGTCGTAAAAGTACCACACGGCAGTAAGATTTAATGAAATGAGGATAAATACTTCTACTTTAACTAAGGTCGAATTGGGTTGCAACGTTTCTATATCTCTGGGTTTTCATGTTTCCTCTGTCGACTTTTAAGACAACCGCGGAATGAGTTGGGCGGTAGATTCTCTTAAGCCGCCAGAGCACGTCGACACATATTATATATAAATTGTATCTTTCTGCACTATGGCTTGATATAAACTTTAATTACGCCAAATCTTACACTACTTGAGCGAAATATGCTTAATAAGGGTATAAAGTTTTCTCTTCTCGTCGTAATGATGTCATGAGTCAGATGGTCAAGTGAAATTCTGATGAATATTTTCAAACACATATATTTAGGAAGAGTAACGTTCTGGTGTACGTTATCAGGCACATTTTTGGGCCGTGTGGTGGCGGCTTAAGAGAATCTTCCACCCCATCTCATCCCGTGGGTGTCGCAAAAGCCGTCAGAGGGAAAATGAAAACCAGGAGATGGACTGTCTTCCAGAAACATCTGAATAAACTGACCAACCCACCTGCCGAGCGTGGCAACTATGGCAAAATCCCGCCCAAATGAGAGCTACTAACTTTTGTAGCAATCTATGGGGGAGGCTTATGGTCAGCAGTGGACTGTTGATGTTCTCCTAGCCGATTTCGACCACGGCGACAACTTCCGACTTATAGTGCCACAAGTGTACGCGCAAACACAGAGGCACTCACTCGTCCCAACCTAAACGCGGCCGATGTAACGCTGATGCGATAAGATCAGAGGTAGGCTAGGATGCAGTGTCAGAAACACGGGGACAAACACAACACAACCAGACCCGAAAACCAACAATTTATGTTTTAAGCACAAATGTTGGCTCCGGCTGGGATTCGAACTCAGGACCCGCGGCTAAGAAGTCAGGTACTCTGACCACTAGGCCACGCGGTCGTCAGTGGTCTAGTGATAGACTGAAACGACGATAGCGAATGACGTGACGACCTAAACATTCACCGTATTTTTTCATATTTTCTTCAGTAAGTGCATCGTTTGCCCATAACAAATACTGTGTCAATCAGAATAGTTGTTTTGTGATGCCATATTCACGCGTTTTTTATATATAAGAGGAAGGGACGGCACCCGTGGCCCACTTTTCGCCTCCGCGGAAACGAGACGTGAAGAGGGGCGAACCACATCGCCTTTATAACAAACTTTTGAATCCCACATGTTTAGAAATAACATTAACTTTCAGACAGAAACAGTAATGTTTGCACACTACTGCTTCACGGCAGGATAACTGGCCTGCGGTGGTACCTACCTAGACCACTAGTGAATCACATCATTGGTGCTGCATATTACATGCATATTAAGTAGCGGCAGCGCTATAATTGAACGTTTTATAAAAAAAAGAGTAAAGTTTCAGCCTATAAATGTCCCACTGCTGAGCACAGAACTCGCTCTCATTACCGAGAGGGTTTTGGGGCTAGGAAGAATCCGCCACGCTGCTCCAATGCGGGTTGGCGGACTGCACATGTCTTCGAAATATTTCTTTTTATTTCTCAGACATGCAGGTTTCCTCACGATGCTTTCCTTCTGCCCGAGCACGTGGTAAATCGGCACTTGAAATTGCAATTAACAATTTTTGTGGTGCCGACACCGGGAATCGAACCCGGGTCACGCGCGTACTATGAAATTTAAAGCGTGGTAATATTTAAAAATGGCAACCAACTATATGATTTTGGTTATAGCGCTCGCTTTGTTAAAAAGCAATATAAATTTTCGTTCAGCGCAACGGTACAAATGAGGCACTGCGGTGACAGACCCCTAATTGATTTACGCGCCCATTTCAACATTAAACGCTGCAAATTTAATTGCGCCGGGGAGCGAATTATTTGTAATAATATACGTCGTTACGTTTACGTAATGAACGTATACGTTTTTGTAATGAAACGACTAACCATCGCTGGCTACAATAAGTCTTTTACTACGTGGTAGGATTCCTATCCAGGAATTCGCCTTAAAGGTACCTCCGCAGTAGTGAGCAAAAACAATGGCGTTGCCTAGTGGACAGAATACCTGATTTCTAAGCCGCGAGTCCCAGGTTCAAATCCCAGTCGGAGCCAACATTTGTCCAAAACAAATTAATGAAGGAAAGTAAGTTAATTTAACAGACGGCCGCCGAGTGAGGCTATATAGCTGTCGTAGAGTCTATTACACTTGATAATGCCTCGTTTTGGGGCGAAACACGTGTCGTGTTCTCGACTTCAGTGGTGTGTATTATCTAGAGGTGGTATTGTAGTGGTTGGTAGAGGGTTTACTGGTGGTAGGATTCCTATGCAGGAGTCCGTCTAGGTAGGTACTACCCCAGGGACAGTTATTCTGCCGTGAAGCAGTAGTGTGCAAGCATTACTGTGTTTCGGTTTGAAGGGCACTGTGAGCTAGCGTAATCACTGGGCATTTGAGACTTAAGAACTGATGTCTCAAGGTGACGTGCGTAGTGTGGTGTCACACAGAAATATTCTGGGTGACACAACATTTGTTGTGGGCGGACGTTGCACTTACCATCAGGTGAACGTTTTGCTCGTTTCGTCACTTTATACAATAAAAAAAGGGTATCTGGTGGCGGTGTTAGTTTGCTTGTGGACGCTACTGAGGGAGGGCGGGCGGTGCTCTTCAAAAACTAGGTAATATACACCATTTTTATATTTTGCATGCGCATCTTAGCAAATTAACTTACTTCCCTTCATTATAATGGAGTTCCGCATAGTAACGCCTAATTCTATTAACAAAAACAAATTGTTTATTTTCGGTTCTGGTTGTGTTGTCTATGTGAAATTCATTTCTGTAAAATCACCCGCGGTACAGGAAAAATCCTACAGTGAGCCTCCGTTTTTTTTTTAATACTTACCATTATGTGCTTTGAAGAAGCACTATGGCAATTTTAATTCCAGGACAAATTAAACGTAAGAACCGATGTATGAGAGAGACGAATAAGTACGAGTAAGTAAATTATATTAAACACTGGCTGTGCCCCGCGGTGGCACCCGCCGTTCAATTTAAAAGAACTCTAAGGGTTATAGCGTGATGTTATATAACCTATAGCTTTCCTCGATGTATGGGCTATCCAATACTAAAATAATTTTCAATTCGACCTAGTAGTTCCTGATATTAGCGCGTTCAAACAAACAAAGTCTGCAGCTTTACAATATAAGTATAGATTTGATTACTCCTCTATGTAGTAGTTTTTTTTTGTAAGCATTCTAGACTAGGATTAATAAGATTCGAAGCAAAGTCCCGCTACTAAACGTACGTACCAAGTATACCACACATAAACGTTGGACAAATGAGGACTTATAAATATTGTAATATATAAAAAATGTTTCTGTCATTTTCGTTCGTTGCCTTAAAGATGATTTCACGAGCGGCTAATATTTCATTCGCTGTCATAAACAAATACGATGGTAATAGAATATTACCCTGTCTCTTTGTACTCTATTCGAACAGCTATAACTGAAAAACTACTGAAGCTTACTTAGTACATGACCTAGTTGCCTCGTTGTACCGGGTAAGCGACCCCGGCCTCCCGAGCTACTGCTGTCTCCTCCTACTTCTACCGAGGTACTAGTATCCTACACCTCATACGTCCTCTCTCAACTTCCCCTTCACTACCCTTAGTTCATTTCCTACCTAATCCTTTTTCTCTTTCTCTCCGCCAAGCCAGTGGTTGCCATGCCGAAGGCATTGCTTGAGCCGAACATAGTGGTTAGCGTGCCGATCGGCTTTGGGACCGGGCGACCCCAGATCAAGGCTAGCCTTACCCTAACATGCGAGTCTCTATTTGGGTGGACAACATTTTCCATAGCTACCCGTGGGAACGCAATGTGGAGCAAGAATGTTTCGACTCGCACGAATATGGAGGCGACGTGGTTCGTCCATCACGTCTCGTTTCCCACGGGGGCAATAATTGAGCTACAGATGTGGTCTCTGCATACCTCTAAGGGAAAACAGGTGTATGTAAAACTTCGATGTGAAATTTATACAAATTATAATTTCTACAACTACAAAACCTTTTAATAGATTCGTTCTTATCATAGATAGATAGTCGTCCTTATCAGACAACTACTGGATGCAGATATTCAAAGTTTGGCGATTAGTTTGGCGATCGCAGTACTTAACTACTCGCACCTCAAACGCTGCTTTTTATCATGCTGACTTGGCTTGGTACATTAGACATGGTGTTTCAGCCGTTTGTGATATTGCAGCCATGCGATTTTTCGCAGTATTTCACTAGTGATTTTTGTCACCGAAACTATTTCGTTACTCTCGTCTCATCTATGGACCATTATGGTTTTTTTTATAGGAGAGGGGGCAAACGAGCAAGCGGCTCACCTGATGGTAAGTGATCACCGCCACCCATGAACATCCGCAATACCTTTGCGGAAGGAGTGCGCTCTTTTCTTGAAGGTCCCTAGTCCTATCCGTAGTCATATCAGTCTTGGTGGTGCCGATGAAATTTTGTTTTGTGCCGCAATGTGCCATGGTGAAATTTTATAGAAAGCATATGGGCATATGAGACTTAAGAACAGATGTCTCAGGGAGACGGGGCAGTGTGGTGTCACACAGAAATGTTCTGGGTGACACAGAATTTGTTATGTTGCACGGCAGACGTTGCACTTACAATCAGGTGAACGTTCAGCTCGTTCCGTCACTTTTATCAAATAAAAAAAGAACAACTCCTCGTAATACTCCCCATGGTAAACACAGCAGAAAATGCAAAGAGACGCATCGTCTTATCGCAAAGCCAGTCGATCGAGCTGATCAGAATGAACTCGATCGTTGACGATTCGAGCCGGTCATCGTTGGATTCGGTCAAATGGAAGGAGCTAGCACTGGGGTGCCCCCGCCCAGAGATGAGAACAGTATTCTATGTGAGGTCGAACTTGCGCCTCGTAAAGTTGCAGGCGATGGACCGACGTGAAATACTATCCTGATCTACTGAGCACGCCAAGCTTTTTTGAGACCAATTTTTTGGTCTTCCCTTCCAGGTGACCGCCGAACGGAACGTCACTCATCAGCATGTCCGTGAGAAAACTGTCAGCGCGTCCGTAAGCGTTAATTACGATGAATGAATGATGAATATTCGTAAATTATGACGTATACTTTTTTAACCGACTTTGAAAAAGGAGGTTCTCAATCCGACTTGATATTTTTTGTATTACGCCGACGAGCTTGTATGAAAACACTAATGAAAGTAAAAGAATCGAAAGATGTGTGTCAGGATCGTAACAAGTGGAAAGTAGTGGTCTCTGCCAACCCCAATGGGAAAGAGGCGTGACTCTATGTATGTATGTTACGCGATATCTTCACCAATTGTGACCTGATTTCAATGATTATTTTTTAGTTGAATTGTTAGAGATATAAATTTGGTCAAGTTCACACGATGGGATCCATGGAAAAATCATGAAACTCTTAAATGTGCATAAGCATGTTAGCTGCTGCATTGAAGTTGTTTTTTTTTAATTATTAATAAACCTAAAACCGTGGGGTAGCGGCTTAAGAGAATCTACCACCCCATCTCATCCCGTGGGTGTCGTAAAAGTCGACAGAGGGAAAATTAAAACCAGGAGATGGGCATTATGCAGTGGACTAGTGATAGGTTGAAATGATGACGATGATGATGAAACCTAATAATTTGTAAAAATTGACACTCACACAATCACTCTGTGGAACTTGCTGCCGCCAGCGGCACTACCGGTCTGATACGGCTTAGAGACCTGAAAGAAAAGAGCCTATTCCTTTCTCAAAGGCCGGCGACGCCGCCGCGAGTCCTCTGGTGTTGCGGATTCATATGGACGGCAGTGATCACTTAACACCAGACGAGCCGTTTGATCGTTTGCTGCCTCTTCTATAAAAAAAAACTCATTCGAAAATAAATAGAAGGAATTCCGGGATAAGCGCGTAGCTTTCTAAACATGTTGTAGGACCATCCATCAGTCTATCACTCCACAGTGGATGAATCTAATGTTTTCTACTCTTGGACTTTTTCCTCTTTCTAATGACAAGTGCACAGGCAACCGACTCCTAGAGATCCATCTTAATGTATGACGAGTAAACGTTTTGTGCTCATGCTCGCTTTAATGTTTCTACTCGCGGCGGCATTGTGACATGTCGTCCACTTTCCTTTAAAATGGTTTTCTATAAGACTATTGTAAAAAAAACTTTAATAGAACCATGCGTTACTTTACGGAAATCCATTATATTGAAGGAAGGTAAGTTACTTTGCTAAGATCCGCATGCAAAATATGAAAATGGTGTATATTACCTAGTTTTTTGAAGAGCACCGCCCGCCCTCCCTCAGTAGCGTGCACAAGCAAACTAACACCGCCACCAGGAACCGCCACCAGGTACCCTCCACCAACCACTACAGTCTGCGGCCGTCTGTCGTAGAGTCTATGACGCTTGATAATGCCTCGTTTTGGGGCGAAACACGTGTCGTGTTCTCGACTTCAGTGGTGTATATTATCTAGTGGTGGTATTGTAGTGGTTGGTGGAGGGTACCTGGTGGCGGGGTTAGTTTGCTTGTGCACGCTACTGAGGGAGGGCGGGCGGTGCTCTTCAAAAAACTAGGTAATATACACCATTTTCATATTTTGCATGCGGATCTTAGCAAAGTAACTTACCTTCCTTCAAAAAAAACTTTGTAAATTTATTTATAATGTAATTTTGACTAAGATAAAAGAAAATTCAAAAAAGAGCATAACTAGGGACTTTTTCTCGCCTGTTTCTTTTCCGTCAGGAGAAACTCTTTACGAAACGGTGGTTAATTGTATATTACATTATATTTCTTTCGTCGCATAATAAAAAAAAATTATTTCATTTAATTTCACCACGTGATTGCCACAGGTGCCTTCTATGACGTGACAGTGACAA
This sequence comes from Luehdorfia chinensis, assembly GCA_019845155.1. Classification (NCBI taxonomy): domain Eukaryota; kingdom Metazoa; phylum Arthropoda; class Insecta; order Lepidoptera; family Papilionidae; genus Luehdorfia; species Luehdorfia chinensis. The sequence goes on from JAHVAK010000226.1 coordinate 338,160, forward strand.
TTAATTAATTATCACTGACAAAAATCACCAGTCGCCAAAAGTCTCAACCCGCCCTTAGTCAACTTTTACTACGTCGACAGAATAAGATGAAAATATATCTATAACATTATATCCTCGTCGCCAATTAGTATGTCTTGATTTGGGAAGCACCAGGAGTACGGGAACAGCAGAGCAAAATACAATACGTTGTTAACGCGATCACCATTTATTGTCAAGACGGGGTTTTTACGACTTCCATCACCAAGCAATATAATAAATTAAGCGCCTAATATAATAACATAGCAACCTTCGGAAGTGCATAAGTTTGCTATCATAATCTTACTAAACTAACTTATGAACTAAACTATGAGATACATTACAGTCCAGATAGCACGATTGAAAATTTAATTGTAACGTCTGCGAGAACAAAGCCGCGGGTAAAGCATGTTTTGTTAATGTAGTGTATAAAATCAAAATAAAATTGCCGCGCATACACTGAAGCGACGGAGCCAAAACACTAATAACGGCATTCCGTCTCTGTCCTTATTACAAATGGGCTATGCGACGTATTATGTATTTTCATGAAGGGGATGTTTATGAGAACCTCACGCTAAGAAAAATAGGAGAAATACAGTTAAAGGCTTCTTACGATCGCTTTGTCGAAATTACTATAATACCCATTAATTTACTATTAATGATTCGTGGTATACTGACGACCGCGTTGCCTAGTGGTGAATGTATGTAAATATATGTAATGTAATACGGTGAATGTTTAGGTCGTCACGTCATTCGTTATCGTCGTTTCAGTCTATCACTAGACCACTGATGACCGCGTGGCCTAGTGGTCAGAGTACCTGACTTCTTAGCCGCGGGTCCTGAGTTCGAATGCCAGCCGGAGCCAACATTTGTGCTTAAAACATAAATTGTTGGTTTTCGGGTCTAGTTGTGTTGTGTTTGTCCCCGTGTTTCTGACTGCATCCTAGCCTACCTCCGATCTGATCGCATCAGCGATACATCGGGCGCGGGTAGGTTGGGACGAGTGAGTGCCTCTGTGTTTGCGCGTACACTTGTGGCACTATAATATCTCCTGCGCATTTGATGACTCTCGACAGTATTCGGAAGTTGTCGCCGTGGTCGAAATCGGCTAGGAGAACATCATCATCGTGGTATACACCTTACATGCATACATACAATCACGCCTCTTTCCCGTTGGGGTAGGCAGAGACCACATCTTTCCACTTGCTACGATCCTGACACACATATTTAGCTTCTTCTACTTTCATTAGCGTTTTCATACGCTTCATAAGAACTTAAGCACAGGTCTTCTCTTATTTCCGACAGGGTTTTGGAGCCGGGAGGAATCCGCCACGTTGCTTTAGCGCACTATGAAATTTAAACATTATGCATTAATCACTACTTATCACATTAGAAGTCAGGTAATCTGGTCATTGGACCACGCAGTGGTCGAAATGTGAAAATTATAGCACAGTAACATATCCGAAATAAGTAATAACTAGCTAACCCGTGCGAATATGTCGCACAGTACCGTGACCATGAACAGATGGCGCCATCTACCTTCTTTAAAGAATGTAAACATCTACCGACAGCTGTCGAGCATATTAGATTAATAGATGGTCAACAGATGGCACTTTCCTTAAATTAATGAATTCTCATTTTTATCAACATTCTTATTTTCCGTCATTAGAAGGAAAAATAATCTTCAAAACGGCGTATCAAACTATAATTTTGATACAGTATTAAGGGAAATATTTAGTATATTCACACCGAAAAGAAAAAACACCCAGATTTCTGGTCGTATCATATTTTATCGACTCATCTTATGATATGTAGCAGGGCTGCACACGAGTGGAGTATAAGGGATAGTACACCTTATTTTCTCTAAATACCTACCTAACCTGAATCTAATTTTTGACATCAGCAGGGTGCTTCCCGGTCCCTGAAAAAATTCATTCAACTATTCCGATCTAAATTGAAGTCCACTGCTGATCGTAAAATTCATCATTTAGTTAATTGAATTAGGCGTTACTTAGCGTGCACAAGGAAACTAACACCGCCACCGCGCACCAGCGGGGCTATTACGTATCCAAAGTGAAGATCACTTATACTGGTGGTAGGATTCCTATCCAGGAATCCGTCTAGGTAGATACCACCCCAAGGCCAGTTATTCTGCCGTGAAGCAGTAGTTTGCAAACATTACTGTGTTTCGGTTTGAAGGGCACTGTGAGCTAGCGTATTCACTGGGCATATGAGACTCAATAACTGATGTCTCAGGGTGACGGGCGCAGTGTTGCACACACTGTTCTGGGTGGCATAGCATGTGATACTAACATAGTTTTTTTAAGTAATATATTATCACATTATGAACTATATTTGTCTGATTAATAAATAAATAAATAATAAAAAAAAGCCTTTGTTGTGGGTAGACATTTCACTTACCATCAGGTGAACGCTTTGCTCGTTCCGTCACTTTTTATAATAAAAAAAAGTGTTGAACGAATTTCTCTCGAATAATTGTTTTCACGTAGTTAATAGAATCAGGCGTTACTTTGCGGAAATCCATTATAATGAAGGAAAGTAAGTTACTTTGCTAAGATCCGCATGCAAAATATAAAAATGGTGTATATTACCTAGTTTTTTGAAGAACACCGCCCGCCCTCCCTCAGTAGCGTGCACAAGCAAACTAATACCGCCACCAGGTACCCTCCACCAACCACTACAATACTACCACTAGATAATATACACCACTGAAGTTGAGAACACGATACGTGTTTCGCTCCAAAACGAGGCATTATCAAGCGTCATAGACTCTACGACACTGTCGTAGAGTGCTTGTGCACGCTACTGAGGGAGGGCGGGCGGTGCTCTTCAAAAAACTAGGTAATATACACCATTTTTATATTTTGCATGTGGATCTTAGCAAAGTAACTTACTTTCCTTCATTAATTGTTTTCATACTGGTTATGGTTAATAAAATAAAATGACGATTATTTTTCATATGACGAACACTTTTATAAGTGATCATCACTTTGGATACGCAATAACCCTGCTGATACTCTTCACCACTACAACACTACCACTAGGTAATATACACCACTGAAGTTGAGACCACGACACGAGTTTGACGTCAAAATGAGGCATTATCAAGTGTCGACAGACAGCCGCCGATTATTATTGTTACTAAACTGTTATGTGTTTGGATGTCAGCAAATTTAACTTTATGTCCTTCCAAAATGCATACATAAGATCACGACTGTATCTCATAAGGGGTAGTCAGAGACTGGACACTCACTGCAAAAACAGATGCCACAATCCACGTTTCACCAAAACAATATAATGCACTTGGTGTGATAGGTGGTGAGCCCATCGCCACCAAGCGCTGTTGGGTGCACAGTGCAGTTTAATTCCTTACTCGCCTTTTACGAGATCCATTGGATGAGATGGAGTGGTAGTATTCTTTTAACGAGCCGCCAAATAATGAAGCACAAAATGTATTGCTAAATCTTCACGTCAACAAACATTATGTGAGCCACTTAAACAGATATAATTTGGCTATTAGCACTTCCATACATCGCTTCACATAGGACATACCAGCCAATCAAAACCCACCAAACTTACTGATAATAAGGCGGCTAGCCGACCCGCTTACTTACACATACCACACTCGCAACTCAAACTGTCTGACTACTGCACACACCTAATATTTATAAAGTATATAATGTAATAAAAATTAATTTCCTTAAATTTCATCTTTTTATTGTTCTATCGAGAAGATTCACCAATAATAAAAGTTATATAAACAATAATAAACATAAGGGTTATTGAATATAAGTTCAAACTCTCAATTATTAAAACGTTACGTCGGTTGAGCAGATATGGCGTCCGCTTTGTATCATGTACTAAGTTTGGTTTTCAACATGACGCCGGCAACTTTGAAGTTTGCAAACATCGTAAAGATACTTTCTTTGCACGGATACGTACGTGTTCCTTGGATTTAATTAGACATACTTGGTGTAGGATTCCTATGCAGGAAACTGTCTAGGTAGGTACCACCCCAGGGCCAGTTATTCTGCCGTGAAGCCGTAGTGTGCAAACATTACTGCGTTTCGGTTTGAAGGTACCTAAGAACTGATGTCTCAGGGTGCGTAGTTATATTTACGACGCCTCCTCTAATATCATTTAATATACAATGTCTTACAATATGATGTGAAATGAGTACAACATTTCTTAATTCCTTTTACATCCTAAAATTTCATCATATAGTTTATAGAATCAGACGTTACTTTGTGGAAATCCATAATAATGAAGAAAAGGAAGTTAATTTGTGTACATATATCACCTAGTTTTTTACGAGCACCGCCCGCCCTCCCTCAGTAGCGTGTGCAAGCAAACTAGGTAAATAATATACACAATTTTATATTTTGCATGCGGATCTTAGCAAATTAACTTTCTTTCCTTCATTATTTCATTGTATTCAACCCTCCACAGAAGTCCCCCTGCGATTATTTCAGAAATAAGTGTCGCTTGGAATTTATAACCTTGACCTCAGCAGATATCAGCCAAACGTGCAGCCCTTTATCTTGAACCGTGCGCCTCATTTACATTCCTAGTCGTAAAAAGATGACATAGTCAATTCTTAATATTATTTTCTTTACAAATAAATTCTATACAAAAAAATTGAAGTGTCTGTTTGTAATAACAAAACAACAGCTTTTTACTCAATGCTTATGAAAGTATATACGGTACTTATAAGAAAAAACTGTTTTTAAAATGTTTGTCTGTCTGTCTGTCCGTTTGTTCCGGCTAATCGCCGAAACGGCTGGACTGATTTCGACGGAACTTTTGCCGAGAGACAGCTGATATTATAGCGGGTAACTTAGGCTACATTAATTTTAGAGAAATGATTAGGGTTCCGCGCAAATAAAATTAAAACCTCAAAATGTCCGGTAACTGCTCGGTAAACCTGAGGCACCGACAGAATAACAGCGCTGTGGCAACACTGAATTTTTCGACTCGTACCAAAATGGCGATGACGTGGTTCGCCACCTGTCACGGCTTGTTTTCCGCGAGTGCGAAAAGTGGGCTACGTGAATGGCCTCTGCCTATCCTTTATATATGAAGAAACCGTGACTGTGTGTATGTATGTAAGCAAATGATCCAGTCAAATCCGATCATTTATGGCTTGCATAAGTTTGGCTTCGGCTGGAACTTGTACTTAGGTTCGCTACTCAGCGAATGAATGAGTGAGTAAGTACATACGCACTCGTATACGTGTTCTCAATATTTCTAAGACTCAATCATTTTCGGCAATGTGCATCGCAACAGCGTCGAGAAGTCTTCACGGCTCCAAAACTCACAAAATTGGTAGCTGGTGGTAGGATTCCTATGCAGGAATCCGTCTAGGTAGGTACCACCCCAGGGCCAGTTATTCTGCCGTGAAGCCGTAGTGTGCAAACATTACTGCGTTTCGGTTTGAAGGGACCTAAGAACTGATGTCTCAGGGTGACGGGCACAGTGACACAGTAATTTTCTGGGTGACACAGCATTTGTTATGGGCAGACGTTACACTTACTATCAGGTGAACGTTTTGCTCGTTCCGTCACTTTTATGAAATAAAAAAAAGCTTGTACCTGCGAAATATTAAGACTTTTTTTTATTCCAGATAGTGTCGAGACAAGCAAAATATTCACCTGATGGTAAGTGCAACGTCTGCACAAAACGAATGCTGTGGCACACAGAACATTTCTGTGCAGCACTACACTGCGCCCGTCACCCAGAGATATCAGTTCTTAAGTCTCATATGCCCAGTGATTACACCAGCTCACAGTGCCCTTCAGACGGAGATTTTGCACACTACTGCTTCACGACAGAATAACTGTCACTGTGGCGGTACCTGCCCAGACGGATTCCCGCACAGAAAGCCTATCGGCCAAGACAGACAACAAGAGAGTTACTGCACGGATTTTGCAAATGAATCGTATTAATTTTATTTGTATTGGATTTCCCGCTTGCTTCTTTCTTCTTCTTTGTATGACGCAAACTGCTTCGTTAACGTTCGTTAAAATCTACGCTTGTTCATTAATTGGATTGGGAAACTTTTGTTGTATATTATCCAGTTGGCTTCGTAACTAGATTGAATCTTTGAAATGTGATTAAGCAAGTTAATTAGGGTCAGACGTCATCTCAACATTAATTTGTACTTTTACAGTTGTTTGCTTAAATTATTACATGTTTCTGCTAAAGCTGGTGGTAGGATTCATATGCAGAAATCCGTCTAGGTAGGCACCACCCCAGGTACATTCTGTGAAGCAGTACTGTGCAAACATTACTGTGTTTCGGTTTGAAGGGCACTGAGAGCTAGTGTAATCACTGGGCCTGAGACTTAAGAACTGATGTCTCAAGGAGACGGGCGTAATGAGGTGGGGCAAAAAGAGAAATGTTCTGGGTGACGCAGCATTTGTTATGGGCAACTTACCATCAGGTGAACGTTTTGCACATCTCGTCACTATTTCCAATAAAAAAATTACTAAAAAAAATTAATAATAATTTTTCAATTAATTTTTCAAGATACAGACAATCTTGTCGTTGACTCCGCTATAAGATAGAACAGCAGGTACACGCTCGACTGTGGCCGGTTTCACTCGTTCACTGCGACGTAGGCGCGGAACCCGAAGATTGTTGTCTTGCAAAACTTGCTTGACATGCTGAAGCTCGGCGGCCAGGTGTTTACTGTCAGGCCAGGTCATTCCTCGTGCTCTGTGAAACAAGGATTTACCCACGGTAGCCAACTGTGATGGATGGTGGTGAAATTCACCGACGGCTTGGGATCCAATAATTAATACAATAAAGTCAAAAACCGAGTATGCCACTGCAAGACTTTAAGACACAGTTAGCGCTTTCTGCGTAAATCGGACAAAAAATAATAATTAGAAGCTGAATATACCCGGGTTAACTATGACATCATGACATTTGTCACCCCAGTCCTCCCGTGACCATGGGTGCTGTAAAGCGCTCCAAACGTCAGGTTAGAAATAGTTCAAAATTAAACGAGATAAAATCCGTAAAAAATTAGTTGTATTTAAATGAGTAGCATTCGGTTTTACTGCCAGTTTTATCGTGCGGTTACGTTACAAGGTTGTAAAGTGCAGACGTACTCTTAAAGTAACGACCGTTTCTCTGGCCGGTATTTTGTTCCGTGTGACTTACACGGATTTTAGTAGGTAATGAATTCTGTCGACTTTTTAATGGTGGCAGGATTCCAATGCAGAAATCCTTCTAGGTAGGTCCCACTCCAGCGTCAGTTATTCTACCGTGAAGCAGTAGTGTGCAAACATTACTGTGTTTCGGTTTGAAGGGCACTGTGAGCAGTGTAATCACTGGGTATATGAGACATAAGTTCGAAAGTAAGAGACATAGACTCTGCCCATAACAAATGCTGTGTCACCCAGAAAATTTCTGTGTGACACAGCATTTGTTATGGGCAGAGGTTGCACTTACCATCAGGTGAACGTTTTGCTCGTTTCATCCATCATCATTTCAGCCTATCTTAGTCGACTGTTAAACATAGGCCTCCCCCCATAGATTGCCACAACGCACGGTCCTGAGCTACCTGCATCCATCGACTTCCAAAATCGCGCAGATCGTCGCTCCATCTAGTGGGGGGTCGCCCTACACTGCGTTTGCCGGTACGAGGTTGCCACTCTAGAACCTTTCTTCCCCAACTGTTATCGGTTCTACGGGCTATATGGCCGGCCCATTGCCACTTCAGCTTGCTAATCCTTAGGGGTATGTCGGTTACTTTAGTTCTGCTGCGGATATCATGGTTACGGATTTTATCACGCAGAGAAACTCCGAGCATAGCGCTTCCCGTAGGTCGCTGAGCGACTCTGTGATTCCTCACGCGACTCGAATCATCACTAAATCCACAAAAAAAATTGGACTTTAGTGTTCTTTTAAAAGTTTCATGTAAGACTTTCAGACATTCCCAAAATAAAAACTAATTACTAACTCATGGTACTTCTTCTTTAACTTAAGTTTCGTTATTTACTCTTTCGAAAGTACTTAAACAATCTAAGACTCCGCAACTGAAACCTCTCACATACTCTCAATAAACACTAATCAGTCAATTACTCAAGTATGTGTGTATTTCATCATATCAACAATATCAAATTAATTCACAGATTCAATAAAGACCACAGACTTCTCTAACTGACTACAATCAATTAATGAAAACATTGCTTTATCTCGAGATATGACCTTACTTGTACCATTCGTCGTCGTCGTCGTCGTCGTCGTCGTCGTCGTTTCAGCCTATCACAAGTCCACTGCTGAACATAGGCCTCCCCCATAAATAGCCACAAAATTTGTAGCTCTCATATTGGAGGGATTTTGCCAAAGTTGACACGCTTGGCAGGCGGGTTGGCAACCGCAGTTTATTTATTCAGATGTTCCAGGAAGATGCTGCTGCCCATCTCCTGGTTTTAATTTCCCTCCGTCGACTTTTACGACACCCACGGGATTAGATGGGGTGGTAGATACTCATAAGCCGCTACCACACGGCGCCGTACCATTACAATTCTCTTTTTCATAAGACAGTCACCACCTTTGCGTTAGTTAACAATAGATATTCTGTGTGGTGGCGGCTTAAGAGAATCTACCATCCCATCGTCCGCGACTCTGGCGGGGCCGTACCGTCGATGCGGTGATGGTGGACTGCTGGGGGGAGGAGTGAGTCGACACTGCTCACCCTGCCCTTCGCAGCCGAGGTGGAGTCGCGGAGGAAGTGTAGGTGTTGCGTTGCCTCTCTCCCTGTCTCCCGCGACTTTGGCGGGGCCGCACCGTAGATGAGGCGGTGGTGGGGCCGCGGACGAATAGTAGTGTTGGTGTGTCGTTGCCTCTCTCCCTATCCTCCGCGGCCGAAATGGCGGCGGCGGAGCCACGGACCAAGTCCGCTGCCGGGGTCGGGAAGACTGGTGCTTTCGAGTGCAGGTCTCCTGGCCCCGTGACCTCCGCGTGGCGGACTCGGGAGGGTTCATTGCGCGCACAAAGGGGGCCGTGCTGGATGGCGCGTCATGTGTTCCGGCGCGCCTTGCTGCGAAGGAGAGTGCGGAGGAGTTGTCCTCTCCCGAGAAGGGGCCGCCGATGTTAGGCGGCCAGCGCCGGTGGGGTCGCGGATGTGTGCGTGAGCGTTCCCGTGGCCCTGCCAACATGCGGCGAAGACGGAACACCATGGGGTTTTAGTCGGTGCAAGTCCGACATAACCCGTCCTTCCCCCCGTGAAGGCGGGTATGCGTTAGGCGTTTCCGCATGTAAATAAAAAAAAACGTTAAACCGGTGAGATCAACGATTGTCGATCAACGAAACGTAGCTATAGAAATTTTTAATTAATAACAACAATGGCTCTAACGAGTACGACACAGCATGGATACTTTAATTCCCAGACGCGGCAAATTTTCCGCTGATACAGTTATCGATGAACTTATAAAGTAAATTATAAAGTAATAACACGGACTTTTCTTTCTTAATGTAATAGTAAATACTCTATGATTCGACTATGTGTATTTTATATATCGTTCATTTAAAACTACTGGTGGTAAGATTGCAATGCATAAATCCATCTAGGTAAGTACCGCCGCAGTGCCTTGTTATTCTGCCATGAAGTAATAGTGCGCAAACGTTACTGTGTCGGACTGAAGGGCACTGATAACCAGTGCATTTACTGGGCATATTAGTAGAGCACAGTGTCGCCACACAAACTTTCTGGGAAAACATTTGTTATGGGCAGACTCGCCTCGTCACTGGCGTCTATAAAGAAAAAAAAATCCTTGGAAGACAATTCGAGAACGGGCGTCGTCCAAATTCTATAACGAAAAATATGACACGAAATATGAAAAAAACACTTGAAGTGTCAAAACAAGGATAAAAAGAATAGAAGAAAACTATTTTAACTATTTATCGTAACAATGACTAAGCATTCGAACAAACAAAGACAGCGTCTCTTGAACAATAAGTCACAGCGAGCGCTCGCAGTATTAGCTCCGTTATTTAAACCAATTCACGAGCACGCCGTTCGAGAGCAAAATGTTCGAGACTTCAGTATGTTTGATATGATTTATGATATTAGAAGTTTTTCTATATCCGAAATATCAAATAAGAGCTTTGTTACTCGAAAAGTATTTTTATTAAATTTAAATTGTTCGAACTACCCGTGTGGTTAGCGGCTTAAGAGAAACTGTCGCCCCATCTCTTCCTGTGGGTGTCGTAAACGTCGTCAGAGGGAAAATGAAAACCAGGAGTTTAGAAGCAGCGTCTCCCTCACAGTGACCTTCAAACCGAAACGCAGTAATGTTCGCACACAACTGCTTCACGGCAGAATAACTGGCCCTGGGGTGGTATCTACCTAGACGGATTCCTGCATAGGAATCCTACCACCAGTAATATTTCTATTTCTCAGACATACAGGTTTCTCCTTACTTTCTCCCATAAAACACACAGCACGCAAATATGAATATAATTAAAACAATATGATCACTGGCATTTACGATCCTGTTGTTTAAAATTAAGGTATCAGTTTTATTATTATTATTATTATATAGCACTTGGGAGCCGTGGTAGCTCAGGGGCTAGGCGCTCGCTTTTAATTTCATAGTACGCGAGTGACCTGGGTTCGATTCCCGGTGCCGGCACCGCTAAAATCGTTAATTGCAATTTTAAGTGCTGACTTACCACGTGCTCGGCGGTGAAAGAAAACATCGTGAGGAAACCTGCATGTCTGAGAAATTAAAAAATATTTCGAAGACATGTGAAGTCCGCCAAACCCGCATTGGAGCAGCGTGGCGGATTCTTCCTAGCTCCAAAACCCTCTCAGAAATGAGAGGAGGCCTGTGCTCAGTAGTGGGACATTTATAGGCTGAAACTTTTTTTTTTATATAGAGCACTTATTGTATGGCATAAATTAATAATAAAATATTGCAAGGCAAAGAAAGAAATGAGTAAGAAGGAAGTCTGAACCAAAAATAATCAAATTATTGTCTTAAATGCTTAAAAGTCTTTGCCGAGCGAATTAATCAAAATATCATCAGATTAGACGCCGTTATTCATATTTAAGCAATCCAATTTGGATCGATCAATTTTAATTGCTCAAGAAATACTTTTTTTTTTATTGTACAAAGTGACGAAACGAGCAAAACGTTCACCTAATGGTAAATGCAACGTCCGCCCACAACAAATGCTGTGTCACCCAGAATATTTCTGTGTGACACCGCACTGCGCTCGTCACCCTGAGACATCAGTTCTTAAGTCTCAAATGCCCAGTGATTACGCTAGTTCACAGTGCCCTTGCAAACTACTGCTTCACGGCGGAATAACTGGCCCTGGGGTGGTACCTACCTAGACGGATTCCTGCATAGGAATCCTACCACCGGTTTTGTGTTATATTTTTTTACTCGTAGTTTTAATGGAAAAAGATACTTTCAGATATGAAATATTTGTCCAAAACTACAATATGAAGCAGTTGATGCTATTGGAAGTGAACTATTTAAAGTAAGAAACTGTAAAGTATTTTTAGCAACTGACGTAAACTGTCCTCCAAAGTCAAAGTCAAAGTATAATTTTATAGAAAAAGTAGCAATCAAAGACTTCAAAGTTTGTCAGAATATCGACGTTAAAAATGATATTTAAGTAGACTTCTGTACACGTAATGAATTTTTGGGCACTTTATATCTCTATATTTTTATTAGCGGTAATTGTCCAATTATACACACCGCTCAAAACAATAAGACGAAATAAACGAATGCAATTCCTGATATAACCTATTAAATTTCACTTAAATATTCTTTTCTATGTACGTTGGGAAATCCTGCATGGATACCCGGCCATAGGCCTAGGCCTAGGGTGCAGCCTGGTCATTTTTTTTTTTTTTATTTTATTTTATTTAGGACCATCAACAGTAGATACAATCATACAAGTTTATGTAGAGACAAAGTTTACAGTGAGGTAATTGTTCCACCAATAACAGATGATCACAGCATGCGCTTATGAATTAATTAAGTTCCGAACATGAAAAAAAAAAACTAATACTTAGAGCTCAATGGTAAAACCAAAAAAAAATACATTAAAGGAACAATAAAGTATAGTTGTAACATCAATACAGTTAAATTAAATTAAAGAGAGCATGTCGGGCTCTTATCGCCTAAAACCCCACTCTCCATCAGCGCTGAAGAGGGATCACGGGAGATCCGTTCCGAACGCAACCGTGGTCCCTCCATCACTTGGCTACGATTAGAGACAAACCTGGCAGTACTCGAGTCCCCTTCGAGTCGTCACCCTCTCCGGGGTCGCCGTTCTGGACCCACCATCCCGATAGCCCGCGACTCCGAATGATATAGACAACCTATGTTAAATCATCATCACCATCATTTCAGCCTCTCACTAGTCCACTGCTGAACATGAGGCTCCCTCATAGATTGCCACAAAAGTTTGTAGCTCTCATTTTAGGGGGGAAATAGGGTAAGCAGCCGCAGTTTATTTATTCAGATGTTCCAGGAAGATGCTGCTGCCCATCTCCTGGTTTTCATTTTCCCTTTGTCGACTTTTACGACACCCACGGAATGAGATGGGGTGGTAGATTATTTTAAGACACCACCACACGGCACGTTTACCCTTACTGAAGATGAAATGGAAAATGTCAAGTTTGTTCAAATGTTTGTTGATACGAGTATTATACGTGGAATAGTTTTCCCAAAAGAACGAATTGTTACTCGAGTCGCTGGTCCGCTTGATGACTGGAGGGACTCGTTAAAAGCTGTATCATTAGCATTGGTATAATAAGATTGCTTTACTTTGTATGCGAATATATTTCTATGTTAATGTGTAATAAAAGTAACACTTAATTTATATATTAATACGTGAAGAGAAAACTTTGTACCCATTTTCAAGTGGTAGGATTCCTATGCAGGAATCCGTCTAGGTAAGTACCACCGCAGGGCCAGTTATTCTGCCGTGAAGTAGTAGTACATACATACATACATAAAATCGCGACTCTATCCCATAAGGGGTAGTCAGAGACTTGGCACTCAGTGCAAAAACAGATGACTGCCACAATCCACGTTTCACCAAAACAATATAATGCACTGGGTGTGATAGGTGGTGAGCCCATCGCCACCATGACCTGTTGGGTACACAGTGCAGTTTAATTCCTTACTCGCCTTTTACGAGATCCATTGGATGAGATGGAGTGGTAGTATTCTTTTAACGAGCCGCCCCCACACTGCCAAAGAACCAGTAGTGCGCAAACATTACTGTGTTTCGGTCTGAAGCGCACTGAGAGCTAGCGTAATCACTGGACATACGGGACTGATGTCTCAGGGTGATGAGCGTGGTGTGGCTTCACACAAATGTACTGGGTGACACAGCATTTGTTATAGGCAGACGTTGCCCTTACCATCAGGTGAATGTTTTGTTCGTTTTGTCACTTAATCCAATAAAAACAGCATATTGCGGGCACGGAGGAGCGTGAGATTTGGCATTGGTGAAGTTTATACGGAGAAGGAGTGCAGAAAGCTAAAATCCATACTAATATTATAAAGAATGAAAGTTAGTTACTTTGCTAAGATCCGCATGCAAAATATAAAAATGGTGTTAGTAGCGTACACAAGCAAAGTAACACCGCCACCAGGAACCGCCATCAGGTACCCTCCACCAACCACTACAATACTAACACTAGATAAGATACACCACTGAAGTCGAGAACACGACATGTGTTTCGCCCCAAAACGAGGCATTATCAAGCGTCATAGACTCAAGATAAAGTTGGCACACTACTGCTTCACGGCAGAATAACTGGCCTTGGGGTGGTACCTACCTAGACGGATTTCTGCATAGGAATCCTACCACCAGTAAACTTACTAACTTACTGACTGACTTATACATAATGATTTTTTTATGGAAGTAAGAGACAAAACAAGCAAAGCGTTCACCTGATGGTAAGTGCAACGTCTGCCCATGACAAATGCATTGTCCAACCAGGACATTACTGTGCATTACACAGCGCTCGTCACCCTGAGACATCAGTTCTTATGTCTCTTATGCCCATGTGCTAACACGCTAGCTCTTTCAAAACGATACACAGTAATGCTTGCACGCTACTGCTTAGGGGAATAACTTGCCCTGCTTTTGCAATGGAAGTACAGCGACATTTAAAAAAAAAGTAAAGTTTCAGCCTATCAATGCCCCACTGCTGAGAATAGGCATCCTCTCGTTTCTGAGAGGATTTTGGATCTAGGCTGAATCCGCCACGCTGCTCCAATGCGGCTTGGCGGACTTCACATGTCTTCGAAATATTTATTCCTCAGACATGCAGGTTTCCTCACGATGTTTTCCTTCATCGCCGAGCACGTGGTAAATCAGCACTTAAAATTGCAATTAACAATTTTAGTGGTGACCAGGGTTCGATTTCCGGTGCTATGTTATTTAAAGCCATAATACTATAATATGCAATGATGCCACTATACTGCTCGTGGGAACGCAATTGGGAGTAAGAATTTTTGACTCGTATAACTTAAAAATTAGAAGAACTGGCCCTGGGGTTGTACCTACTTAGACAGACTCCTGCATAGGAATCCTACCACCACTGCCTACGCCTTATATCGGAAAAAGGCGTGACTGTATATATGTACGTATGTAGGTACCTACCTAGACGGATTCCTGCAAATTGCAATTAAATGCAATAAATAGAAGTCGAGTCCATCTTTGATTTGATGTACTTGGGATAAATTTAACCTTACTTTGAAGTTATTGACTTGAATCACTTTTCCAGACAGTTCAATCCAGACAAGCTTTAGTGAGAGCAAAATACTTTGAAACTATTGCTATACTCCGAATTCCTAGATGTCTCCCGTGTCCGCTTTACGGTAGTTGTACGTCTGCTTCTTTTATTTTAAATTTCTGTAAGTATTTTTTGGAACGATCCTGCCATTGCTTATGTTCATAGTATAAGTAGAAAATTATAGAACGTATCGTCCAATTGAGTGCTTTTTATTCCGACGAGGGGAAAATGTTTATTTTAGAAATATCAAGGTATCATACGTACATATATACAGTCACGCCTTTTTCCGATATAAGGCGTAGGCAGTGGTGGTAGGATTCCTATGCAGGAGTCTGTCTAAGTAGGTACAACCCCAGGGCCAGTTCTTCTAATTTTTAAGTTATACGAGTCAAAAATTCTTACTCCCAATTGCGTTCCCACGAGCAGTATAGTGGCATCATTGCATATTATAGTATTATGGCTTTAAATAACATAGCACCGGAAATCGAACCCTGGTCACCACTAAAATTGTTAATTGCAATTTTAAGTGCTGATTTACCACGTGCTCGGCGATGAAGGAAAACATCGTGAGGAAACCTGCATGTCTGAGGAATAAATATTTCGAAGACATGTGAAGTCCGCCAAGCCGCATTGGAGCAGCGTGGCGGATTCAGCCTAGATCCAAAATCCTCTCAGAAACGAGAGGATGCCTATTCTCAGCAGTGGGGCATTGATAGGCTGAAACTTTACTTTTTTTTTAAATGTCGCTGTACTTCCATTGCAAAAGCAGGGCAAGTTATTCCCCTAAGCAGTAGCGTGCAAGCATTACTGTGTATCGTTTTGAAAGAGCTAGCGTGTTAGCACATGGGCATAAGAGACATAAGAACTGATGTCTCAGGGTGACGAGCGCTGTGTAATGCACAGTAATGTCCTGGTTGGACAATGCATTTGTCATGGGCAGACGTTGCACTTACCATCAGGTGAACGCTTTGCTTGTTTTGTCTCTTACTTCCATAAAAAAATCATTATGTATAAGTCAGTCAGTAAGTTAGTAAGTTTACTGGTGGTAGGATTCCTATGCAGAAATCCGTCTAGGTAGGTACCACCCCAAGGCCAGTTATTCTGCCGTGAAGCAGTAGTGTGCCAACTTTATCTTGAGTCTATGACGCTTGATAATGCCTCGTTTTGGGGCGAAACACATGTCGTGTTCTCGACTTCAGTGGTGTATCTTATCTAGTGTTAGTATTGTAGTGGTTGGTGGAGGGTACCTGATGGCGGTTCCTGGTGGCGGTGTTACTTTGCTTGTGTACGCTACTAACACCATTTTTATATTTTGCATGCGGATCTTAGCAAAGTAACTAACTTTCATTCTTTATAATATTAGTATGGATTTTAGCTTTCTGCACTCCTTCTCCGTATAAACTTCACCAATGCCAAATCTCACGCTCCTCCGTGCCCGCAATATGCTGTTTTTATTGGATTAAGTGACAAAACGAACAAAACATTCACCTGATGGTAAGGGCAACGTCTGCCTATAACAAATGCTGTGTCACCCAGTACATTTGTGTGAAGCCACACCACGCTCATCACCCTGAGACATCAGTCCCGTATGTCCAGTGATTACGCTAGCTCTCAGTGCGCTTCAGACCGAAACACAGTAATGTTTGCGCACTACTGGTTCTTTGGCAGTGTGGGGGCGGCTCGTTAAAAGAATACTACCACTCCATCTCATCCAATGGATCTCGTAAAAGGCGAGTAAGGAATTAAACTGCACTGTGTACCCAACAGGTCATGGTGGCGATGGGCTCACCACCTATCACACCCAGTGCATTATATTGTTTTGGTGAAACGTGGATTGTGGCAGTCATCTGTTTTTGCACTGAGTGCCAAGTCTCTGACTACCCCTTATGGGATAGAGTCGCGATTTTATGTATGTATGTATGTACTACTACTTCACGGCAGAATAACTGGCCCTGCGGTGGTACTTACCTAGACGGATTCCTGCATAGGAATCCTACCACTTGAAAATGGGTACAAAGTTTTCTCTTCACGTATTAATATATAAATTAAGTGTTACTTTTATTACACATTAACATAGAAATATATTCGCATACAAAGTAAAGCAATCTTATTATACCAATGCTAATGATACAGCTTTTAACGAGTCCCTCCAGTCATCAAGCGGACCAGCGACTCGAGTAACAATTCGTTCTTTTGGGAAAACTATTCCACGTATAATACTCGTATCAACAAACATTTGAACAAACTTGACATTTTCCATTTCATCTTCAGTAAGGGTAAACGTGCCGTGTGGTGGTGTCTTAAAATAATCTACCACCCCATCTCATTCCGTGGGTGTCGTAAAAGTCGACAAAGGGAAAATGAAAACCAGGAGATGGGCAGCAGCATCTTCCTGGAACATCTGAATAAATAAACTGCGGCTGCTTACCCTATTTCCCCCCTAAAATGAGAGCTACAAACTTTTGTGGCAATCTATGAGGGAGCCTCATGTTCAGCAGTGGACTAGTGAGAGGCTGAAATGATGGTGATGATGATTTAACATAGGTTGTCTATATCATTCGGAGTCGCGGGCTATCGGGATGGTGGGTCCAGAACGGCGACCCCGGAGAGGGTGACGACTCGAAGGGGACTCGAGTACTGCCAGGTTTGTCTCTAATCGTAGCCAAGTGATGGAGGGACCACGGTTGCGTTCGGAACGGATCTCCCGTGATCCCTCTTCAGCGCTGATGGAGAGTGGGGTTTTAGGCGATAAGAGCCCGACATGCTCTCTTTAATTTAATTTAACTGTATTGATGTTACAACTATACTTTATTGTTCCTTTAATGTATTTTTTTTTGGTTTTACCATTGAGCTCTAAGTATTAGTTTTTTTTTTTCATGTTCGGAACTTAATTAATTCATAAGCGCATGCTGTGATCATCTGTTATTGGTGGAACAATTACCTCACTGTAAACTTTGTCTCTACATAAACTTGTATGATTGTATCTACTGTTGATGGTCCTAAATAAAATAAAATAAAAAAAAAAAAAATGACCAGGCTGCACCCTAGGCCTAGGCCTATGGCCGGGTATCCATGCAGGATTTCCCAACGTACATAGAAAAGAATATTTAAGTGAAATTTAATAGGTTATATCAGGAATTGCATTCGTTTATTTCGTCTTATTGTTTTGAGCGGTGTGTATAATTGGACAATTACCGCTAATAAAAATATAGAGATATAAAGTGCCCAAAAATTCATTACGTGTACAGAAGTCTACTTAAATATCATTTTTAACGTCGATATTCTGACAAACTTTGAAGTCTTTGATTGCTACTTTTTCTATAAAATTATACTTTGACTTTGACTTTGGAGGACAGTTTACGTCAGTTGCTAAAAATACTTTACAGTTTCTTACTTTAAATAGTTCACTTCCAATAGCATCAACTGCTTCATATTGTAGTTTTGGACAAATATTTCATATCTGAAAGTATCTTTTTCCATTAAAACTACGAGTAAAAAAATATAACACAAAACCGGTGGTAGGATTCCTATGCAGGAATCCGTCTAGGTAGGTACCACCCCAGGGCCAGTTATTCCGCCGTGAAGCAGTAGTTTGCAAGGGCACTGTGAACTAGCGTAATCACTGGGCATTTGAGACTTAAGAACTGATGTCTCAGGGTGACGAGCGCAGTGCGGTGTCACACAGAAATATTCTGGGTGACACAGCATTTGTTGTGGGCGGACGTTGCATTTACCATTAGGTGAACGTTTTGCTCGTTTCGTCACTTTGTACAATAAAAAAAAAAGTATTTCTTGAGCAATTAAAATTGATCGATCCAAATTGGATTGCTTAAATATGAATAACGGCGTCTAATCTGATGATATTTTGATTAATTCGCTCGGCAAAGACTTTTAAGCATTTAAGACAATAATTTGATTATTTTTGGTTCAGACTTCCTTCTTACTCATTTCTTTCTTTGCCTTGCAATATTTTATTATTAATTTATGCCATACAATAAGTGCTCTATATAAAAAAAAAAGTTTCAGCCTATAAATGTCCCACTACTGAGCACAGGCCTCCTCTCATTTCTGAGAGGGTTTTGGAGCTAGGAAGAATCCGCCACGCTGCTCCAATGCGGGTTTGGCGGACTTCACATGTCTTCGAAATATTTTTTAATTTCTCAGACATGCAGGTTTCCTCACGATGTTTTCTTTCACCGCCGAGCACGTGGTAAGTCAGCACTTAAAATTGCAATTAACGATTTTAGCGGTGCCGGCACCGGGAATCGAACCCAGGTCACTCGCGTACTATGAAATTAAAAGCGAGCGCCTAGCCCCTGAGCTACCACGGCTCCCAAGTGCTATATAATAATAATAATAATAAAACTGATACCTTAATTTTAAACAACAGGATCGTAAATGCCAGTGATCATATTGTTTTAATTATATTCATATTTGCGTGCTGTGTGTTTTATGGGAGAAAGTAAGGAGAAACCTGTATGTCTGAGAAATAGAAATATTACTGGTGGTAGGATTCCTATGCAGGAATCCGTCTAGGTAGATACCACCCCAGGGCCAGTTATTCTGCCGTGAAGCAGTTGTGTGCGAACATTACTGCGTTTCGGTTTGAAGGTCACTGTGAGGGAGACGCTGCTTCTAAACTCCTGGTTTTCATTTTCCCTCTGACGACGTTTACGACACCCACAGGAAGAGATGGGGCGACAGTTTCTCTTAAGCCGCTAACCACACGGGTAGTTCGAACAATTTAAATTTAATAAAAATACTTTTCGAGTAACAAAGCTCTTATTTGATATTTCGGATATAGAAAAACTTCTAATATCATAAATCATATCAAACATACTGAAGTCTCGAACATTTTGCTCTCGAACGGCGTGCTCGTGAATTGGTTTAAATAACGGAGCTAATACTGCGAGCGCTCGCTGTGACTTATTGTTCAAGAGACGCTGTCTTTGTTTGTTCGAATGCTTAGTCATTGTTACGATAAATAGTTAAAATAGTTTTCTTCTATTCTTTTTATCCTTGTTTTGACACTTCAAGTGTTTTTTTCATATTTCGTGTCATATTTTTCGTTATAGAATTTGGACGACGCCCGTTCTCGAATTGTCTTCCAAGGATTTTTTTTTCTTTATAGACGCCAGTGACGAGGCGAGTCTGCCCATAACAAATGTTTTCCCAGAAAGTTTGTGTGGCGACACTGTGCTCTACTAATATGCCCAGTAAATGCACTGGTTATCAGTGCCCTTCAGTCCGACACAGTAACGTTTGCGCACTATTACTTCATGGCAGAATAACAAGGCACTGCGGCGGTACTTACCTAGATGGATTTATGCATTGCAATCTTACCACCAGTAGTTTTAAATGAACGATATATAAAATACACATAGTCGAATCATAGAGTATTTACTATTACATTAAGAAAGAAAAGTCCGTGTTATTACTTTATAATTTACTTTATAAGTTCATCGATAACTGTATCAGCGGAAAATTTGCCGCGTCTGGGAATTAAAGTATCCATGCTGTGTCGTACTCGTTAGAGCCATTGTTGTTATTAATTAAAAATTTCTATAGCTACGTTTCGTTGATCGACAATCGTTGATCTCACCGGTTTAACGTTTTTTTTTATTTACATGCGGAAACGCCTAACGCATACCCGCCTTCACGGGGGGAAGGACGGGTTATGTCGGACTTGCACCGACTAAAACCCCATGGTGTTCCGTCTTCGCCGCATGTTGGCAGGGCCACGGGAACGCTCACGCACACATCCGCGACCCCACCGGCGCTGGCCGCCTAACATCGGCGGCCCCTTCTCGGGAGAGGACAACTCCTCCGCACTCTCCTTCGCAGCAAGGCGCGCCGGAACACATGACGCGCCATCCAGCACGGCCCCCTTTGTGCGCGCAATGAACCCTCCCGAGTCCGCCACGCGGAGGTCACGGGGCCAGGAGACCTGCACTCGAAAGCACCAGTCTTCCCGACCCCGGCAGCGGACTTGGTCCGTGGCTCCGCCGCCGCCATTTCGGCCGCGGAGGATAGGGAGAGAGGCAACGACACACCAACACTACTATTCGTCCGCGGCCCCACCACCGCCTCATCTACGGTGCGGCCCCGCCAAAGTCGCGGGAGACAGGGAGAGAGGCAACGCAACACCTACACTTCCTCCGCGACTCCACCTCGGCTGCGAAGGGCAGGGTGAGCAGTGTCGACTCACTCCTCCCCCCAGCAGTCCACCATCACCGCATCGACGGTACGGCCCCGCCAGAGTCGCGGACGATGGGATGGTAGATTCTCTTAAGCCGCCACCACACAGAATATCTATTGTTAACTAACGCAAAGGTGGTGACTGTCTTATGAAAAAGAGAATTGTAATGGTACGGCGCCGTGTGGTAGCGGCTTATGAGTATCTACCACCCCATCTAATCCCGTGGGTGTCGTAAAAGTCGACGGAGGGAAATTAAAACCAGGAGATGGGCAGCAGCATCTTCCTGGAACATCTGAATAAATAAACTGCGGTTGCCAACCCGCCTGCCAAGCGTGTCAACTTTGGCAAAATCCCTCCAATATGAGAGCTACAAATTTTGTGGCTATTTATGGGGGAGGCCTATGTTCAGCAGTGGACTTGTGATAGGCTGAAACGACGACGACGACGACGACGACGACGACGACGACGAATGGTACAAGTAAGGTCATATCTCGAGATAAAGCAATGTTTTCATTAATTGATTGTAGTCAGTTAGAGAAGTCTGTGGTCTTTATTGAATCTGTGAATTAATTTGATATTGTTGATATGATGAAATACACACATACTTGAGTAATTGACTGATTAGTGTTTATTGAGAGTATGTGAGAGGTTTCAGTTGCGGAGTCTTAGATTGTTTAAGTACTTTTCTACTTATACTATGAACATAAGCAATGGCAGGATCGTTCCAAAAAATACTTACAGAAATTTAAAATAAAAGAAGCAGACGTACAACTACCGTAAAGCGGACACGGGAGACATCTAGGAATTCGGAGTATAGCAATAGTTTCAAAGTATTTTGCTCTCACTAAAGCTTGTCTGGATTGAACTGTCTGGAAAAGTGATTCAAGTCAATAACTTCAAAGTAAGGTTAAATTTATCCCAAGTACATCAAATCAAAGATGGACTCGACTTCTATTTATTGCATTTAATTGCAATTTGCAGGAATCCGTCTAGGTAGGTACCTACCTAGACGGATTCCTGCAACCCCAGGGCCAGTTATTCTGCCGTGAAGCAGTAGTGTGCAAGCATTACTGTGTTTCGGTTTGAAAGGCACTGTGAGCTAGCGTAATCGCTGGGCATTTGAGATTTAAGAACTGATGTCTCAGGGTGACGGGCGCAGTGTGGTGTCATACAGAAATATTCTGGGTGACACAGCATTTGTTGTGGGCGGACGTTGCACTTGCTCGTTTCGTCAATCTGAACAATAAAAAAAAACGTTCGTACATCATACAGTGTTTTAAATCTATATACATACAGTCACGCCTTTTTCCCGTATAAAAGTGTAGGCAGAGACAACAGTAGTAGTCCACGTTTCTTTACTTCCACTCTTGGAATACTACATTAAATTTGTTTTTTTAATAATTTTATTAACATAAAAACACGGCACTTATTAACACCGCGAAAAAATTAGTTTCACAATTGTAAATATGTGTGAGTCTTCAATTAACTATGCCTTTATAAATATGGGTTGCATTCGACATTATTTAATTCTACTGTGCGTGTGTATGTCACTGAACTCCTCCTAAACGTCTGGACCGATGTTGATGAACTTTTATGTGTGTATTTGTGTGGCTCCCTGGATGGTTTCGATTCAGAATTGGACCCGGTAGGTGACGCTGCTATAGAGTTCTAGGAAAATGACAAAAGTCACTCAGTATATAATTTATGTATAATTCGAAAATTTTTGCTGAATCTGTTAACAGCAGGCAAGCCATCGTTCGGTCCTGCAGTATATATATATACAGATTATAGTTATAAATGAAAACGTTCACCGAAATTGTTAGCCCTAAAGAGTCCGCTATGTACATCTATAACAAGTTGGGAGGTTTCGTGGTGTTCTCCACTCTTGGCAGACGGAACATCTATCGCAATATTGCAGTATTATGACTGGCATTATCAAAATCGTAATTTCGCCAGTTTTCGGACGGTACACGATACGGTACTCGATATGTTCCTCGAATTATACTCAGAAAACTTAATAGCTGAGAAAAGATAGGGCGATATACGATGATACAATCCTCCGCGACGTGCTAAAAGCAAGTGTATTAAGAAATTATAAAAAATACTATATAATTTATTTTGCTGGTGGTAGGATTCCTATGCAGGAATCCGTCTAGGTAGGTACCACCCCAGGGTAAGTTATTCTGCTGTGAAGCAGTAGTGTGCAAACATTACTGAGTTTTGGTTTAAAGGGCACTGTGAGCTATCGTAATCACTGGGCATATGGGACTTTAGAACTGATTTCTAAAGGTGGCGGGCGCAGTGTGGTGCCAGAATTGTTCTGGGCGACAGCAATTGTTATGGGAAAACGTTGCACTCGTCACATTATCCGATAAAAAAAATCTTTTAGTACGTGTCTCTCGGTGAAAAATGTAAATTAGAATTGCTCAGCAACTTTCAGGCATATTTATTTGAACACGATTTACAGAGCAGTCTGTCTTGCATAGTAATGAAATTCTTTCACTGTCTCTAGTGCCTTAAATGACATCCTACGTAATGAGTTTCTATATGGATACAAAAACTAACGCTTTAAAAACGACCGTGGTAATTGCGTTTACTTTTTCTGTGCAAAGGAACGGAAATTTGAGTACATTTTTTCTATGGGCTTCCTAGTGTGAGTAAAGTTAATTTGGAAAACTAATAAAAGGAGTTTTTTCTTATTGGATATAGTGATGAAACGAGCAAAACGTTCACCTGATGGTAAGTGTAATGTCTGCCCATAACAGTTGCTGTGTCACCCAGAAAATTTCTGTGTGACACCACACTGTGTCCATCACCCTGAGACATAAGTTCTTAAGTCTCATAAGCTCAGTGATTACGCTAGCTCGCAGTGCCCTTCAAACCGAAACACAGTAATGTTTGCACACTACTGCTTCACAGCAGAATAACTGGCCCTGGGGTGGTACCTACCTAGACGGATTCCTGCATAGGAATCCTACCACCAGTAAAATGTATGAAATCTGATCACCCAATACCACATCATCATTATCATCTCGATCTGTTAAATATGCTGAAGATGGGTCTCTTCCGATAAACAATAATTAGCCTTAATCACTTTATCTGTTTACGTCTGTTAACTCAGGATAAATTTTAGTGTCATACACATCTTCTATATTCTGTGTAAATAAAAATCAATTGTCGCATGTATGAAAGATCATCATTTGAGAACGGCTGGACCGATTTGACTGATGTTTTTTGTAGTCAGAAATTTGGATGGTTTTTTTGTATTAAAATCTTACGTAAATACGACCACATTTCCTCTTCTCTGTCTCAGCTTAAATGGCTTCCCATCACTTCTCGTAGGTCCTTCAGAACACTATGTACCTTGTTCTCCATCTTACAAGATCCATTTGTCATCAAAATCTCATGTGGCCTTAGACAGCGCTATTCATCTTCAAGACATCAGTTTCATATCTGCATTATACATTATTTCTCAAAGGTGTTTTTGTTGGTATGAAATATCTCCCTTAATACTGTATAAAAATGAAAGTTTGATACGCCATTTTTAAGATTATTCTTCGCTCGTATGACGAAAAATAAGTAAATATCTTAATATTAAAATTGTATTAATAATTTAGTAGTAGAAAGCGCCATCTGTTGACAATCTGTTCAACTTACATGCACGACAACTGTCGGTTAGAGTTGTTTACATTATTTAAGGAAGGTACTTGACGCCATCTGTAAATGTTCACAATACTGTGCGTAATATTCGCACAGGTTAGCTAATATTCAATAGTTACCCTAACTACAGTGCCCTTAAACCGATGTGATAGCAGAATAACTGGCACTTTAGTAGAAAACCAATAAGAAAAAAAGGTACCACCCCAGGACCAGTTATTCTACCGAGAAGCAGTAGTGTTCAAACATTACTGTGTTTCGGTCTGAAGGGCACTGAGAGCTAGCGTAATCACTGGGCATATGAGACTTAAGAACTTATGTCTCAGGGTGACGGGCGCAGTGTGGTGCTACACAGAAATATTCTGAGTAACACAGCATCTGTTATCGGCAAACGTTGCACTTACCATCAGGTGAAAGTTTTGCTCGTCTCGACACTTTATCAAATAAAACGTAAAAACTACCTAGACGGACTCCTGCATAGAGTCCTACCACCACTTAGCAATGCTATTACTAATAATCTTATTAATCACTAACTAATCTTATAAGCTTGTAGTAGAAGATGGTTCACGACTTGCACGATCCTGCGATATCATGTTTCACTGTCTGTAACCTAAATCATTAGGCTTTTGGGGCCTACGTCACCAGACCACACCAGTAACCCACTATCGCCCCCGCGGGAAACGAGAGATGTGACGCATTTTGGCACGAGTCAAAAAAATCTTACTTCCCATTGCATTTTCACCAGCTCTGTAGTGACAGCATTGCATGATGGTATTATTCTGCATTACGATACCTTTGTAGGAAAGAAGTGGGTGCTGTTCTACTCTGCCGGAAACTGTAAATAATTTACAGTTTAATTCCAACGCGTAATATATATATTAAATTGTAAATAATTTATTATATCTCGACGTAGACGTAATTCGACGATTAATATCGAAAAAACTGGAATTATTGAAGCAAAAAAGTTGTAGTATTAATAAAAGTACATATATTTCTCACGATTTGATTAAAAACCTCTATTCGATTCTCCGACACTGTAATATATCACGCTCATAAATCGAAATTAAACGTGAAATAAATTTCTAAAGCACTTTAGTTGCGTAAACATAAAAGCAAAGCAATATTAATATTAATATCAAAAGTTCGAAATGCATACTAATCTTATAAATGCTAAAGTAACTCACTCTGTCCCACTATCTGTTTGTTACCCTTTTACAGGTCTACCGTTGTAGCGATCTTGACGAAGTTTGGCACAGAGTATCCTGGAGACGGACATAGGATACTTTTGTCCCGGAATCTCAAAAAGTTCTCACGGTATTATTAAAAAACCTAAATCCACGCGGTATATATTTTTAAAAAAACCTAAGTCCGTCATCTACGTAGTATTAAATTAGAGTAGTAAAAAATATTTAAAGTATTATATAAATAGTAAGTATAAAAATATTAAAGTATTAAATTAGACTAGTAAAAAAATAAAGTAGTATTAAATAATCTTCATTTAAAATCGATCGAAGAAGACCGTGTGCCTAGAGAACCTGGCTTCTACGTCGTGTGTTCTAGGTTCGAATCCCAGACAGAGACATTTGTGCAAAAACACAAAGTTTTGGTTTTCGCTTGTGGTTGTAGTGTGCATGTGAAATGTCTGTAAAACGTGATGATGATGATGATGATGTTCTCCTAGCCGATTTCGACCACGGCGACAACTTCCGAATCCGAATGTCGAGAGCGATCAACTGCGCCGGAGATATTATAGTGCCACAAGTGTACGCGCAAACACAGAGGCACTCACTCGTCCCAACCTACCCGCGCCCGATGTAACGCCGGTGCGATAAGATCGGAGGTAGGCTGGGATGCAGTGTCAGAAACACGGGGACATTCACAACACAACCAGACCCGAAAACCAACAATTTGTGTTTTAGCACAAACGTTGGCTCCGGCTGGTATTCGAACCCAGGACCCGCGGCGTAGAAGTCAGGTACTCTGACCACTAGGCCACGCGGTTGTCGTACCCACGGTACAAGAAAAATTGCTATAGAGCATAAGTTTTAAAAATGAAATCGATGTTAATTAAAAATTAAACGATAGTTCTCTTCGCTGCTCACAAATGATTAATTTACTCTTGGATTACTTTAAAGTTGTTATACTCGTATTAGACCTATGCCCCACGGGGGCTGTATCACTTCTGTTACAGAGTTACACGCGCTCTTATTTATGCTTTTTATGTTAAATTATTGATTTCTCTTTTGAATATTGTAAAACGTGTGCAGTAAGATTGATTTTCTTTAAAATCTTGCACTCAAATAGTTAAATTAGTCTACTTAAACAAAGAATCTACTAAAACAGAAGGTTTAAGATCCGATTCAAAATCAATTCACTTATTGAGTACCCTTTAAAGCATGCCATAAAATGCTCGCAAACTCGGAATGCGAACAGACAGTCTGTTGAAATAAGACGGCGTACGCAATACGGTTTTTCTCTATCAGGGTCATTACGCAAAGCTCGGGCTTATATATCAGTCAGATTCAGTTCACTTTCGGTAACTTGATATTACTTTTTTAACCGACTTCAAAAAGTCTTTATAAAATTGATTATTTTTTTAATAAAGAAGGAATACGCTTAAGCCTGTGGTGGCGGCTTAAGAGAATCGACCACCCCATCTCATCCCGTGAGTGTCGTAAAAGTCGACACAGGGAAAATGAAAACCAGGAGATGGAGATGCAACGATGGCAAAATCCCTCTAAAATTAGAGCTGATAGTTTTTGTGGCGATCTATGGGGGAGGCCTATGTTCAGCAGTGGACTAGTTATAGGCTGAAATGATGATGATGTTCCCTTAATCGTCGTTCTATATAATTTTGATCAAGTTCTAATGATGGAATCCATGAGAAAATAATGAGTCTTAAAGTTAGAATACGTGTTTGGAGCTGCAGCGTTGTTGTCGGTTTTTTAAAAAAAAATTATAATATAATTGACAGCCTTGCAGTTACTAGGTTCAAACCGCGAGTGCGACATGAGTTACTGGGTTCAAAGCGCGAGTGCGAGTTGAATTACTAGGTTCGAAGAGCGAGTGCGAGTTGCGAAGGCGCAAACTTATGTATGATAAATACGAATGTTTGTAGCTGGTTTGTAGACGTTTATGTATGTTTATCATATAAGCAATGTAAGCCAAACGTGCTAAGAATCTTAATTTATCATATATACACATTTTTCCCATAGGGGTAGGCAGTGACCACTCCCGTAGCCCGATGAATAACGTGTATATACAATTAAATCACGCAACTTATCGTAGTCTTGAAGGTAAAAACACACCTTCTACACTAATCTTCTTATTTTTTTTTTAATTCATTTCACTTAACTTTTTATTGATGTCATATCAGCATAACGAATTTCAGTTTTGTTTTATACTAGCTGTTCCCCGCGGTTTCACCCGCGTAAAAATGCCACCCACCAAGCTAGCGGCTCACCCGATCGTATGTGATCACCGCCGCCCATGTACATCCGCAACACCAGAGGAATTCCGGGTTCGCTGCTGGCATTTGAGAAAAGAGTAGGCTCTTATTTTGAAGGTCCCTAAGTCGTATCGGTCCGAAAAACAGCTGGCAGCAGCAGATTCAACAAAGTGGTTGTGCGTTCCAGAAAGTTTTTGATAGTTTCTCGGAAAGCCCGTAGGAAGGCAGCTTCGAGAGAAGCGCTTCATTCCAGACCCGATCGGAGGTTTTCGCTATGTTCAAACTAACTGCCAGGGCCTCCCCCTTGCTCTTGACTGCCTCCTGATGAATGAAGTACACCAGAAGATCACCAGCCGAGCGTCCCCATCGGAAACCTTACTGGCGGTCACTAATCAGTTGGTGGTTCTGTAGTACTTCAAGACCCGACAGTTGACAATGGACTCCATTACTTTGGAGAGCAAGGAGGTGATGGCAATTGGCCTGTAGTTAGTCTGATCTGAGCGGTTGCCTTTTTTAGGGGTCGGGCGAACTAAGGCAGTCTTCCATGAGTTCGGGACGCACCTAGAGAGTAGGAGTTCCAGAAAAGGCGCGTTAGAACCGGTGCCGACTCTGGAGCACACATCCTCAGCATAGTTGGGGGGGATTCCGTCGGGCCCACGACTTGTTGATGTCCATGAAGAATAGTGCTTTACATACTGAGCTACGCAAGAACCAGATGTCTGGCAAAGAGCACTGGCACCGCGGGATTGTCGGCAGCAAGTTTCCCCTGTCATTGAGAGTCAAGTTGAACGCAAAGAGAGAGAATAGAAAATCTGCCTTCTCTTTTGCGACATGGGCCAGCGAGTCGTCCTACCTATGCAGAAATGGAAGCGATGGTTGACAGAATAGGACAGCCTTGGCAAGAGACCAGATGCATGAGTTCCTGAAACAAGGTGAACTAGTTATTTCTGGACCTACAGAAGGTATACGAATCTGTGTCCATTCCGATTTTGCTAACTTATTTAGAGAACATAGGAATCAATGTTCTTCTGTGGTTCGAAGACTATCTATCGCATAGAAAACAGTGTGTTAGAGTTGAAAATCACGTAAGCAACTACAGTTTCTGTTCGTATGGTGTACCACAACATATACAGTACAGTACACTTGGACCGGCGCTGTTTTTAATTTTGTGATTTTTTTATTGGATAAAGTGATGGTCGCGTGCGCGCGTTAAAATGGAGGAACTAAACTTTTTTTTATTTCTATATAAGAGCCAGCAGAACGCTTTCAGGAGATTTAGAAATAGTCAGTCGAATGGCTACTTTAGTGATCCATACATTACAGAAATTTCATCGTTTGGATCATGGAATCATGAAATATGACGATAACATGACTATGAAAGGGGAACGTTGTAAAAAGTTTCTGGAAGACTATCAAGGCATTGTTCCGTCCACATCGCATTTCCTACCCAGTGCTGCAGGATACACCAATGAACAGGAATTGGATGCGAGTATAATTTACGTCAACTCTGAATGAAAATCAAAATCAGCCTATTTTTTTTATAGAATAGGGGGCAAACGAGCAGGTGGCTCACGTGATGGTAAGTGATCACCGCCGCCCATGAACACCTACAATACCAGAGGAATAGTAGATGCGTTGCCGGCCTTTGAGAAAGGAATAGGCTCTCTTCTTGAAGGTCCCTAAGTCGTATCGGTCCGGAAAATCCGCTGACGGCAGAACATTTCATAAAGTGCAAGTGCGTGGCAGAAAATTCCGCGAAAAACGCACTGTGGTGGAATGCAAACCATCAAGGTGGTGACGGTGAAATTCTGTTGTAGCCACTCTGCTAAAGCATAAAAGTAAAAAAAAGTAAAGTTTCAGCCTATAAATGTCCCACTGCTGAGCACAGGCCTCCTCTCATTTCTGAGAGGGTTTTGGAGCTAGGAAGAATCCGCCACGCTGCTCCAATGCGGGTTGGCGGACTTCACATGTCCTCGAAATATTTCTATTCCTCGGACATGCAGGTTTCCTCACGATGTTTTCCTTGCTAAAGCATATTATAATATAAATGATTATTACAATGATAAGGAAGCTTGGAAAGTATCCATCCAGGGATACATCTAGTAACTTACGAAACGATGTAACAGTTATTTTGTAAGATGCTACGTGACATGTATTTGTATAATGGGATAGGTATTTACAATGTAACATTTTTACAAACAAAAAAATGTAAATGGTCTTATGGAAGATTATAGGTGTGCTCTGTAGAATGAAAGGCAGATTCTTTTAGTTTCAAACAGTAGACTTGAGTATGTCATGCACGCTTAAATGCTTCTGCTTGCGGCGGAGTAGTGTGGCGGGTCATCCACTTCCCTTGAATATGGTCGAGGAGGGCGATGGCTGCCACGTGCGTCAAACTTGTGAACAGGTGCTGTTGGTGGAGGCTGGTCTACTCGAGTTGGCAATGCGTTTATATTTCTATGAGACTATTCTTTATAAATTTATTTATAATATACTTTTGACAAAGATGGAGACGGAGTTTCTTTCGCCTGTTTCTTCTCCATCACAGGAATCTCATCACGAAACGGTGGTTGATTGCAAAAAAAAATGACGTTTGACAAACGATATTAATATTTCTTACGTTGAAGAATAAATTATTTTCATTTCATTTCATTTCACCCTTAACCATAAAGGTACGCAAGTACGATAAGATCTTAATCTATCAAGAGCGCGCAATCAGCCCACATAATTTTACCCTTGGGTCTTATCGCGTCGCTGCTCCTTTGTTCTTCGCATAAAATTTAGCTTATCCGTCTTCCCCTAACACTAAACGTCCTATCGTTCGTTTGTATGAAATGCACGAACCATTTGTTATATTTTATTTATTGAATGATTTCGTATATTTACGCGAATACTAAACACAAAAACTAATTTTTACGGATTTTATCGCGTTTACTTTTGATCTATTTCTAACCCGACGTTTCGAGTGCTTTACAGCAAGGTCACGGGAGGACTGAGGTGACAGATGTCCTGATATCAAATTTAACCCTGGGTACCTTCAGCTTTTAATTATTCTTTTTGGTCCGATCTGCGCAGAAAGAGCTAACTGTGTCTTGAAGTTTTGCAGTGGTATGCTTGGTTTTCGATTTAATTTTATTAGTTATTGGATCCCAAGCCGGTGGTAATACCCAACCATATTCTCTGTTGAAATTAGGATGTTTTTTAATTTCAATAGCCTCGCGAATTGTCGGTGTTCTTTTGCAAGGGTTTGTGGTTTATCAAATCTGATGTAATGGTTGGAATGATCCAGAACATGGTCACAGACTGGGTCGGGTTAGAAATAGTTCAAAATTAAACGCGATAAAATCCGTAAAAGTTAGTTTTATTTTACTGTTAATTTAAGTAACTTACATCTAAAGTACAAGACCTTCTAATAAGTAAATAAGTACTTGTAGCAGAAGGTCTCGCTATTTTTTTAAATTTGATTTTATAAATAAACAAAAACGTTAATTAATTTAATTAAAAACAACTTAGGAAAGTAAAATAAAATTAAAAGGATTCTGTGGTAAACTGTTGGATGAAGAATATTTTTTTCTGGAATTAAGCCGATAGGTTTCCGGCAGAGTAGAATACCACCTACCTCTTTCCTACCGAGCTGACGTAAGGGACGACTGAGATGTTGTAGGGACAGCCTTTATCCCCGCAGAACAACACCATAATATGCAATGCTGACACTATACTGCTCGTGGGAACGCAATGGGAAGTAAGGTTTTTTTTTACTCTTACCTAAATGGCGGCGAAGTGGCTCGTCACCCATCACGTCCCGTTTCCCACGGGTGCGAAAGCGGGCCACGTGTGTGACCTCTGCCTTCCCCCTTATATGGGAAAAGGGCGTGATTATATATATGTATGTATTATTATCAGTCTAGAATCAGAAGGTCTTTAATTAAGCATAAACCTTTCACAAGGGGATTTGCCGTAATTACCACGCTAGGCAGAATGAGAAGATTTTTTTAATAAAGCTTTTCTACGAACGAAACCAGAGCCGAGACGGCGGTAAAGTCTCTACACATGTCTTACAATGTTCTGTTACTTCTTCATTTAAATATTATTTTAAAGACCAGTATTTTAAAAATATTTTTAAATTAAAGTAACCTTAGTTACCCGTTATTATATCAGCTGTCTGTCTGTGAAAGTCCGGTCAAAATCGGTCTAGCCGTTTCAGAGATTAGCCGGAACAAATAGACAGACAGACACACCGACAGACAAAAATGATAAAAATTGTTTTTTTTTTCTTATAAGTACCGTATATACTTTCATAAGCGTTGAGTAAAAAGCTGTTATTTTGTTATTACAAACAGACAACTCAATTTTATTTATTTGTATAGTTGTGACAAATTGGTTCACAAGGTTGGTGTATAATACAAGTGGTAGGATTCCTATACAGGTGGTAGGATTTCTATGCAGTAATCCGTATAGGTAGGTACCACCCCTGGGCCAGTTATTCTGCCGTGAAGCAGTAGTGTGCAAGCATTACTGTGTTTCGGTTTGAAGGGCACTGTGAGCTAGCGTAATCACTGGGCATTTGAGACTTAAGAACTGATGTCTTAGGGTGACGGGCGCAGTATGGTGTCACACAGAAATATTCTGGGTGACACAGCATTTGTTGCGGGCGGACGTTGCACTTACCATCAGATGAACGTTTTGCTCGTTTCGTCACTTTATACAATAGAAAAAAAGAATAGGGTTAGTGAAACAGTATTTAACATTGTACTGATATTTTTAATAGATATTTTTTCTTTAATGTATATTTAAAACCATATTTTGATATCAAACCACTTAGCGTATGATTCATCGTCGTCATCATCGTCATCATTTTAGCCTATCACTAGTCCTCTGCTGAACATAGGCCTCTCCCAAAGATTGTCACAAAAAGTAGCTCTCATTTAGGGAGGAATTTGCCATAGTTGACATGATTAGCAGGCGGGTTGGCAACCGCAGTTTTTTTTATTCAGATGTTCCAGAAATATGCCGCTTCACATCTCCTGGCTTGCATTTTCTCTCTGTCTACTTTTACGACACCCACTGTGAGGGTATCATTATTATCGTAACAGTTGCGGGTATTATTCTGTTTGTTTAGATGTGATGAGATGGGGTGGTAGATTCTCTTAGGCCGCCACCACACGGCAGGCCAACTAAGCTTGCTTGGTAGCTACCCTTCTCCCCTGGAAAATTTTATCTGATAAAACCGTACTTTTATTAAAAGCGAAATAAGAGTCAATCTTACCATTTTAAGGAGGCTCTCAAATGGCAAGATTGACTCTTATTTCATCGTTAGTAAATCTTACATCACATGTAAACTGCCACCGCGGGGACATATATTACAGACACCTACCGTGTAAAACAACACGTTGTACCTTTCGTCGCCATTTAGTTTCATTACGACGATATTTCCACGCAATATTACATCCCCGACAATATATGGGTATTTTTCTTTTTATTTCATAAAAGTGACGGAACGAGCAAAACGTTCACCTGATGGTAAATGCAACGTCTTCCCATAACAAATGCTGTGTCACCCAGAAAATTACTGTGTGACACCACACTGCGCCCGTCACAGTCATCAGTTCTTAAGTCTCATATGCCCAGTGATTACGCTAGCTCACTGTGCCTTTCAAACCGAAACACAGTGATTTGCACACTACTGCTTCACGGCAGAATAACTGGCCCTGGGGTGGTACCTACCTAGATTTCTGCACAGAAATCCTACCACCAGTATTGGTTACAATTGGGTATTGGTTACCAAAATTTTTTAATCGCCGTAATTAAGCTTATCAGTAGTTACTGCCACGCAATGACGATCATTGCAACCCATAATGAGTCTAATGAACTACATCATACATCCACGCCTTTTTCCTCTATAAGTGGGAGCCCCACACGTAACCCACTTCTCGTCCGCGAGAAATGAGACGTGACGAGTGGCGAGCCACGTCGCCGTTCGCTACTTCCCGTTTCGTTTCCACAAGCTGTATAGTGACAGCATTGCATATTATAGAGTTATTCTGAACGAGTAAAGGTCGTACGTACAATACCTTAGTCGCCTCTTACGACACCTCGTTAGGAAAGAGGTAGGTGTTATTCTATTCTGCCGGACACATATCCGCTAAACGTAAACTAATGAAGTAAACCTTAAAAATATTAAGTTATATCAAAGTACTTAACAAAAAATTATCTGTAATATCCTGTGGTGCAGTATCCCCCCCCCCCCCATATGGGTGCATGCCGTGGCGGGGGGCTTAGTAACCTTTGGTAAGCTAAGAGGCCCACATGGCCGGCTTGTGGCATCAGGCTGGCCCAAGACGGTCGCTCGGAGGGGGATTGTTAGCCTTCTCTGGATGCCGCTGACCCTGCTCTTCGCAGCCATGGCGGAGTCGCGGGGGAAGAGGAGTGTAGGAGTTGCGTTGCCTCTCGTTGTATGTATTACGCCGTTGCGCCACTCTCCCTATTCTCCGCGGCCGAAATATGGACGGCGGAAGAGCCACAGTCCAGATCTGCCGCTGGAGTCAGAATAGCTGGTGCTTCTTAGTGCTCGTTATCCTGGCCTGGACACAGCCGAGAGCCGTGTTGGAAGGCCCGTCGTGTGTTTTGGCGCGCCTTGCTGGGAAGAAGAGAGGGGATTAGCTGTCCTCTCTTGGGGAGAGGCCACCGGCAGCGGCAGGGATGCGGATGTGTGAACGTTCTTCCCGTGGCCATGCTAACATGTCGTCGATTCCGGTCAATCCGCGGGAGAGGTTATTCGTTAGGCATTTCTCCATATAAATAAAAAAGATGCAGTATCAGAGACACGGGGCAATCACGGCGCAACACAACTAACAATTCGTCCACAAATCTGGCCGGGATTGGAACCTAGAACCATACATACATACATACATAAGATCACGACTGTATCCCATAAGGGGTAGTCAGAGACTAGGCACTCACTGCCAAAGCAGATGACTGCCACAATCCACGTTTCACCAAAACAATATAATGCACTTGGTGTGATAGGTGGTGAGCCCATCACCACCATGCGCTGTTGGGTGCAAAGTGCAGTTCCTTACTTTACTTTACGCCTTTTACGAGATCCATTGGATGAGATGGAGTGGTAGTATTCTTTTAACGAGCCGCCACCACACGGATAAACCTAGAGCCAATCTTATAAAAATATAATTCGTTTAATGTCCATAGGTAATGAAAAGATTATGCCTGAGATTATGTGAATAAGAAAGGTTATATGCAAACACACGGCCTCAATTTCAAATAAAAGAAATAAATTTGAAAACATTTAGTTATAAAGATGTCAGTGCAAGGAAATATCGGCGCTGACATGAAAGGGTAAGAAAGACTTGACGCTTTTCAACGAACGGAACAGGAGCGAAGATGGCGGTAAAATGCACCCCTTTGGGTTGCCATCTCTTACTTTTCTATATAAATAAACAACGAGTATAGCTTACGCTACAATATATTAAACGGGCCTTTTTTGAGCTCAGTAATGGCCCCATAAAACTTTTATGGAAGTCAGTGGCAAAAAGAGCATATGGTTCACCATAGAGAAAGTGTCACATGTGCCTATGTCAGTCAGGAAGTAAGGTGTAGCTGCGCACTGCACTCGTCCCCATGAGACATCGGTCTCATGTGCCCTGTGATTACACTAGCTACTGTACCCCTCAAACTGAAATACAATAGTGTTTGCAGAGTACTGACTGACGACAGATTATTTGGAAATGCGGTGATGACCTGACCTATCTAGGCGTATTCCTTCCTAATAAAAAAAATAATTTTCTCTCCGTCGCTTAAAGACACCCATGGGATAAGATGGGGTGGTAGATTCTCTTAAGCCACGGCACGGTACACAACATTTTAACATTATTTTCAGAATTTAAATTGCGTGATTATTCCGCTAAAAGTATACTATTTAAGTGATATATTTTTTATTTACTGTTATGAAAACAATGTACAAGTCTCTATTTATTACTGAATAGTTTCAGTTAATTGTTAATTTTTTTTTATTGTATAAAGTGATGAAACGAGCAAAACGCTCACCTAATGGTAATTTCAACGTCTGCCCATAACAAATGCCGTGTAACCCAGAAAATTTCTGTATGACATCACACTGCCCATCACCCTGAGACATAGGTTCTTAAGTCTCATATGCCCAGTGATTACGCTAGCTCACAGTGCCCTTCAAACCGAAACACAGTAATGTTTGCACACTACTCCTTCACGGCAGAATAACTGGCCCTGGAGTGGTACCTACCTAGACGGATTCCTGCATAGGAATCCTACCACCAATTACATCAACATGCATATTACTTAAGAAATTTTGTGGTCATGCTACAATTTATATTGCTAAGAGTTTCCAAATGTTCCGTCTATAGTCTTGTGTTTACTGCAATAATACGCTTTTTAGATACGAGTGTAGATATGTGCTGAAATGCGACAAAAGAAACGGACAGTGTCGCGTAGTTAATTGTGACCGTGCACATTGCAATTTCATTCATCATTTCAGCCTATCACTAGTCCACTGCTGAACATAGGCCTCCCCCATAGATTGCTACAAAAGTTTGTACCTCTCATTTTGGGAGGAATTTTGCCACAGTTGCCGCGCTTGGCTGGGGGGTTGGCAACCGCAGTTTATTTATTCAGCTGTTCCAGGAAGATGCTGCTTCCAATCTTCTGGTTTTAATTTTCCCTCTGTCGACTTTTACGACACCCACGTGATGAGATGGGGTGTTAGATTCTCTTAAGCCGCTACCAAAATACCAAAATTTAATGTTCATACTAATTTTAATCTGCTGCCACCAGCGGTTTTTCGGGACTGTTACGATTTAGAGACCTTCAAGAAAAGAGCCTATTCCTTTCTCAAAGGCCGGCGACACATCTGCTATGATGCCCTTTGTACATATATACATACATACATACATACGATCACGACTTTATCCCATTAGGGGCATTCAGAGACTGGGCACTCACTGCAAAGACAGATGATTGCCACAATCCACGTTTCACCAATACAATATAATGCACTCGGTGTGATAGGTGGTGAGCCCATCGCCATCATGCGCTGTTGGGTGCACAGTGCAGTTTAATTCCCTTACTCGCTTTTTACGAGATCCATTGGATGAGATGGAGTGGTAGTATTATTTTAACGAGCCGCCACCACACCCTTTGTTTGTGACATTTATTCATTTTACGCAACTAGACTATTTATATGTAAGAAGTTTACATAATAAATTGATTATTTCCTTTTTAATATGGTAATTAATGGTAACACTTAATCCTT
Organism: Luehdorfia chinensis; assembly: GCA_019845155.1. Lineage (NCBI taxonomy): Eukaryota > Metazoa > Arthropoda > Insecta > Lepidoptera > Papilionidae > Luehdorfia > Luehdorfia chinensis. The sequence goes on from JAHVAK010000226.1 coordinate 375,586, forward strand.
GGAATGTTGCTTTTATGTTTGAAATAAAAATACTATGAAGTTTATGAACACAAATCTGGCACGACATAACGGGTTTACGACATTGAGAGGAAGGTGGATATTAGTGCGGCTTTTATCTCCCGTGATCCTGTCGCAGCGTGCGAAGCGTTTTTATCATTTCTGGGAACTAGGGAAGCGTGAAATGTTTGATCGGATTATTTGTAGCCAATATTCGAAAAAGTGATGGCTAAGATAGAAAAGAAATTTGCGAAATTTGCAACACTCTTGGTAAAATGTTATTTTTATTAGTTCCTCCGTATTTTCGGATATAGTAATTTATGATTCAGTTAATAGAATTAGGCGTTACTTTCCGGAAAACCATTATATTTCTCTCCTCTTCACATGATAGGGTTCTTAGTTCTTCCTCCAATAATAAGATTTGTATTACCACGCATTTCACCGGGTTCTATAGTAACTCATTCACTGTTCAAGCTGCGCTTCTCTGGAACTCCTCGCCCGATGACATCAGGAAACCGTCTAATAAATACTCCTTTAAAAGTTGGTTCATAATTATTTATTAAAGAATCATTACATGTTAAATTGTTAGTAGTTTGTCTCCGATTTAATTTTGATTTATTTTGTGTATAGTATGCGTTTATATATATGTACGTTTATATGTAAATGTTATTATATATATATAATCATTTTATATTATATTTTTCGTCTTAAATTGTTACACCTACATCAAAACCTCACAACTCCATGGGTTGACTGGGAGAAAATGCCTTAAGGCATCCGTCCTTTCTTTGTGAGGGAAACAATAAAGATTTATAAATAAATAAATATAATACGAAAAGAAAGTCAATTTGCTAAGATCCGCATGCAAAATGTAAAATGGTGTATATAATAGCCTAGATTTGGAAGAACACCGCCCCCGCCCTTCAACAATAGCGTGCACAAGCAAACCAACGCCGTCACCAGATACCCTCCACTATTACAACACTAGACAATAGACACTGAAGTCGAGATCATGACACATGATTCACTTAAAAACGAAGCATTATTAACATATGCTTACTTGACCTATTGTTGTATGTCCATAAGTCTACTCGATGTAACAACGTTACACTACAGTAACTGCATATAATTCTAGTTTGACACTTGTCAATATAAAAAAATTTAAAGCCGTGGTGGTAGCTCAGGGCTCCGGTGCTCGCCTTTAATTTCATAGTACGCGAGTAACCTGGGCTCGATCCCCGGTGCCAGCACCTCTATAATTGTTCTACAATTTTAAGTGCTGATTTACCACGTGTTTAGCGTTGAAGAAAACATCGTAAGGAAACTTGTCCGCCAACTCGCGTTGGAGCAGCGTTGCGGACTATTCCCAGCTCCAAACCCTCTCAGAAATGAGAGGAGGCCTGTGCTCAGTAGTGGGACATTTATAAGCTGAAACTTTACGTTTTTTTACTTTACTTGTCAATATAATTGCGTTACGTTTTATTTTGCGAGCAAATAACACAGCATGGTGAGTTAAGAATCTTACACTTTTTGTTTTTTATTTCTTTAATCAATGAGTCCCTTTCGGTTTCCGAAATATTAAAAATTAATTTCGACAGTCAAATCAACCCCCGGTGTGGAAATAATCATTACAAAATACCCCGTTTTTATTATTCATTGGCGGCCCTTGGTACTGGTGCTGTTGAGTAATGAAGAAAATGATTCTCAAGTGATGATATTCACGCCTTTTCTCCATATAAAGTAGGCAGAGACCACTCACGTAGCCCACATCGCCCCCGCGGAAAACGAGACGCGACAGGTAGCGAACCACGTCGCCGCCATTTTGGTACGAGTCAAACAATTCTTACTCCCCATTGCATTCCCACGTATACGTAGTAATATAGGCTGTCCGTACAATACCTTAGTCGCCTCTTACGACACCTCGGTAGGAAAGAGTTAGGTGCTATTCTACCCACCTATCGGCAAATCTTGCTTCTTGATCTTCGATAATGCGGCAATTGATATTTATGTATATAGATCGGGGGCTTGAAAATAACTAATTCTTCAAAGGTTGCCATGAGATGAAGATTAATTAGCGGCACCGTATAATTTTATCAAGAAACTTAATATTTAAGATATTAATCACGGTCCAACGACAGCGGGTCTCAGCCCTCATGAACATAATAATACAGAAATTTCAACTCTATTCGATTTCGAATTTTTTAATCAGGTTATACGTTAATTTCTTATGTGTAATATACCATAAACTTCTCTGCTAATCATGCAGCAGTGGATTAACAATAACAATAATTGACGCCGTGTGGTGGCGGCCTAAGAGAATCTACCACCCCATCTCATCCCGTGGGTATCATAAAAGTCGACAGGGGGAAAATGAAAACCAGGAGTTGGGCAGCATCTTCCTGGAACATCTGCATGAATGAACCGCTTGCCAAGCATGGCAACTATGGCAGAATCCCCCCAAAATCAGGGCTACAAACTTTTGTGGCCATCAACGGGGCAGGTCTATGTTCAGCAGTGGCTGAAACGACGACGACGACGACGCCTCGTACCTTAATCGCGCTTCACGAATTTCTCAATATCTCCTACCAGCTAGTTTCTGGTAGCCCGGGGCGAGCGGATTTCATACTTCGACACTAAAGAAGAGAAAAAAAGAAAGAAGATAGGTAGTTTTTTTGGCAAAACCGCCTGACGTACAAAGCATTAGAAAAAAAGGACAAACCAAAAATGAACATAAAAGTAACCACAATAAAAATTTAAAAATTGCTACTTTTACGGATTTTATCGCGTTTAATTTTTAAACTATTTATAACCCAACGTTTCGAGTAATTTACAGCACTCATGGTCACGGAGGAACTGAGGTGATAAATGTCCCGATGTCATAGTTAATACGGGGTACCTTCAGCTTTCAATTATTATTTTTGGTCCGATCTACGCAAAGTGAGCTTACAGTATCTTGAAGTCTTGTAGTGGTATGCTTGGTTTTCAATTTAATTTTGTAAGCCGGTGGTAATATCCAACCATCTTCTCTATTGAAATTAGCATGTTTTTTAATTTCAATAGCCTCGCGAATATATAATCGCGAAGTATGGGTGTTCTTTTGCAAGGATTTGTGGTCTATCAAATCTGATGTAATGATTGGGATAATCCAGAACATGGTCACAGACTGCAGACTTCCTAGAGCGTCGACGTTTCATGTCAGCTATGTGATCTTTTACGCGGGTTTTTATAGATCTTTTTGTTTGTCCTATGTAAGAAAGACCCAATTTAATATCAAGCGTGTATACTCCTGCATCTTGTAGAGGGACATTACACTTGACCGATGTTAAAAATTGACTTATCTTCTTCGGCGGCTTTATATTAAATGTGTAATATTCGCGTAGGTATAAGAAATCATTATATTAAAAAATTGGCTAAATATTGAGCTTTATGTGTGGCCATTGTAAGATCATCCCGGGTCATACTCAGCATCAGCGCTAACAAGCGCAATGCTGACTTTCAGTGATGACCGCTAGAAATGCATCCACACACAATAGGCTTCTAGATAAATTCTTTTAATCTACGTTAAATGCTAAATAATTGCATACAGTTATCTCAAAGCTAGGGGCTGACCTCGCTCAATTATAATATAGTATTGAAGCAGGGGAAATTACGCCACGCAATTGTGAAGTCGTGCCAAAACAGCCGCAAGAAAGCATATTAAATTTGTATAACTTTCTGCTTTTGCACACTTTGGGCGCAAAAGCGCTTAGGGACTGGTGGTATCCTGTGCAGGAATCCGTTTTTTTTATTGCATCAAGTGATGCAACGCGCAAAACGTTCACTTGATGGTAAGTGCAACGTCCGCCCACAACAAATGCTGTGTCACCCAGAATATTTCTGTGTGACACCACACTGCGCCCGTCACCTTGAGACAGCAGTTCTTAAGTCTCAAATGCCCAGTGATTACGCAAGCTCACAGTGCCCTTCAAACCGAAACACAGTAATTCTTGCACACTACTGCTTCACGGCAGAATAACTGACCCTGGGGTGGTACCTACCTAGACGGATTCCTGCATAGGAATCCTACCACCAGTTAAAAGTCCAGAAAGGTATCACCCCTGAGCCAGTATTTCTGCGTTTCAGTCTGAAGGGCACTGAGAGCTAGTGTAATCACTGGGCATGGAGACTTAAGAACTGATGTCTCAGGGTGTCGAGTGCTGTGTGGCGTCACACAGAAATGTTCTGGACGATGCAACATTTATGAAAGGGCAAACGTTGCACTTACCGTGAACGTTTTGCACGTCTCGTCAATTTTACCAATAAAATAAAACTTGGTAGGCGCTTAAGAGAGAGAGGTTATGATATCCGCTCTGAATCTTTAATGGTTCAACACTTGTCATTGTCAATGCATCTGGTTTCATGGACACGTTTGATCCGGGAACTATTCGGGGTGGCCTTTATGACAATTTCTTTTAATAAATATATAATTTTGGGGGGATTTTTCCGTAGTTGCCACGCTTGGCAGCCGGGTTGGCTACCGCAGTTTATTTATTCAGATGTTCCAGAAAGATACTACCCATCTCCTGGTTGTTATTTTCCCTTTTTACAACACCCACGGGATGAGATGGAGTTGTTAATTATCTTGAGCCGCCACCAAACGGAGCTAAAAGCTTTTGTGGCAATCCATGGTGGAGGCCTATGTTCAGTAGTGGACTAGACACCAGACAAGCATATTTATTAGTATTTCTTAGAAACAGTGTCAACATTCTTAATTTGTATATATAAATTAATAAATAAATAAAAAATCAAACCTTATTTTCAGTCAGACCTTCATAAAACGTAAATTAAAAACATGACGCGAGACCTACATAATCCCTTAGGAACATCGTTTTCATTAATATATTTCTCAACAAAGAAGCTCCCGTTTAAATTAAACCATGTATTCATTATTCAATATCCAGTTTTATTATGATGACCTAAATCGTTACGTACGTAATAGAGTTAGGGGTATATTAGGAGTTACTTTTATAATATGTGGTAATCCATTATAGTAAAGGAATCAAAGTCATTTTTTTATAGAAGAAAGTGACGAGACGAGCAAAACGTTCACCTGATGGTAAGTGCAACGTCTGTCTATTACAAGTGCTGTGTCACCCAGGACATTTTTGAGTAGCATCACACTGCTGCCGTCATCCGGAGACATCAGGATCGGCTTTCTGGCCAAAACACGGCAAACAAATAGGTCGTCGCTCCATTTAGTGGTGCAACCGCCGACTAGATGGAGCGACGACCTGAACTGTTTTGTCGAAGACGATGAATCCAGGTGGCTCGGGACCATGTTTTGTGGCAATATATAGGGTAGGCCCATGTTTTACGGAAACTATGAGAGTCTGAAATAATGATGATATATAGAGTCACGCCTTTTTCCTATGTAAAAGAAGAGGCAGAGGCCACTCAAGTAGCCTACCTTTCAGCCTCGCAGGAAACGACTTGTGACGGGTGGCGGACCACGTCGCCGATATTTTAATATGAATAAAAAAAATCTTTTAATAAAAAATTGCGTTCCGACGAGCAGTATAGTGACAGCAATGCATATTATGGTGTCATTCTGCAGGAATAAAGACTGTCCGTACAATACCTTAGTCGCCTCTAACGACACCTCGGTAGGAAAGAGTGAGCTATTCTACTCTGCCGGACACCTATCGACTGTGCCGAACACGTATCGGCTGTCATGATGATGACGATGTTTATGGTTATTTTTTTTTATTGGATCAAGTGATGAAACGAGCAAGACGTTCACCTGATGGTAAGCGCAACGTTTGCCCATAGTAATACTGTGTCACCCAGAAAATTCCTATGTGACACTACACTGTGCCCATCAACCTGAGACATAAGTCCTTAAGTCCCATATGCCCAGTGATTACGCTAGCCTCACAGTGCCCTTCAAACCGAAACACAGTAATGTTCGCACACGACTGCTTCACGGCAGAATAACAGGCACTGGGGTGGTACCTACCTAGACGGATTCCTGCATAGGAATCCTACCACCAGTTTGTTCTTAGATAGAACCATGTTGTGACAATTAAAAAATATTTGGATAAAATTGTAGCTTACGATGGCACAGGAAAGCCTCGCGTCGATTGAGAGCAACATGTAATTAGTGTCAACGCCGAACGCTGTTTCGGAAACCGCTTCATCTTGTATCTTATATTCCTCTTATTATATTATCTTATATTCACCTTGCTTTGTACTTCGTTTTACTTACATTTTGATAGGATTAAACATTTAGAACGCCGTGTGGTAGCGGCCTAAGAGAATCTACCACCCCATCCCATCCCGTGGGTGTCGTAAAAGTCGACAGAGGGAAATTAAAACCAGGAGATGGGCAGCAGGGTCTTCCCTGAACATCTGAATAAATAAACTGCGGTTGCCAACCCGCCCGCCAAGCGTAGCAACTATGGCAAAATCCCTCCAATATGAGAGCTACAAACTTGTGGCTATCTATGGGGGAGGCCTATGTTCAGCAGTGGACTTGTGATAGGCTGAAACGACAACGACGACGACGACGAAACATTTAGATATCACGCGGTTTGTATTTCCTTAATAAATTTGATTTATGTATATACATACGGAAATTAATTTGAAAACAAACAATTATTTTTAAATGAAACTAATTTTACGGATTTTATCGCGTTTTATTTTATTATTTATAACCCGACGTTATAAATAATAAAATAAAACGCGATAAAATCCGTAAAATTAGTTTCATTTAAATGTGTAGTGTTCGCGTAAATATAAGAAAACAATTATTTGTTATTGGATATGTTCTGCATGGCAAGCGTGTAGCTACTCGTAAAAAAACAGGCTGTCCCGGATGGAGGTCCTGTCCTTGAGGAAAACATTAATGTCAACGTCTATGATTAAGTACATAGAGTTTGGTTTATGAAAATGTATTTTATTTTGTGTCCATATTGAGATGAACGAAGATGTTCAGTAAATTGAACACATTAGACGTTTTCTTGAATTAATTAAGAAAACCCAAAATGTAATAAAAAATTAAAAACTATTCTCGGTACTTACTTATTAACGCCAACGCAGCAGAAGTTGCGCTAATTGTGCCAATAAACACGATCCAGGCTACACTGTACACACAGTTAATAGCTTTATTAAAACACGCACCACGACTCGCGACCGCCGTAGAGAGAGGCGCGCAGCAGTCGACAATCACACCGCGTACACACGATACACCCGTTTTCCAGGGCGGTTCTCACCGCCCTGAGTTACCGACCCACAAGTCGACAGTCCGAATGGAGGCCCGCAGCCTCCCTCGGACGGTCATTAGACGACTTAAAATCATTTAAGATATTCGAAATCGCGCAAGCACGCAGCGAACGCGACACAGTCCGAATTTCAAGGTTTTTGTAGGAGTTTATTTAAGTATTTATGTTTGGGTCAAACCAAACCTGACACGCGGGCCCCTGGCTCGTGAGCACAGTATCCGATGAAGCTGTAAAAGCCAAAAAGGCTAACAGCAATTACATCACCGAAATTATATGCGCCAATAAAGAGCAATCTTGTTGTTCGATTGACTACTTTGGTTTTAAATAAAATGTTTCAAACCTAACCTAAATCTTTAGCTGCGGTGGCGTTAATTAGTAAGTTCCCTATTCACTAATATCTAGGAAATTCTAAATATTTACCCGAAAATTTATGTCATCATTGATCATACGTCACGTCATAATTGACGAATATTTTTTTCAATAATGACGACGGAGTGGTTAGTGTACCCGAATTCTAAGAAGTTGCATTACTTTCAACGAATGGTTTTATTCTGGGAAATCACGAATACGTGGGTTTCTTACCAGCTGTCAGCTACGCAGGATTTATTATAGTATCTGTAATGTGTGCTTGAATATAAGCACTCACCCCACTTCATCTTTGAGTACCGGACGAAAGAACAAAGAAAAGTTCAGTAGCTTGAAGCCGTTTGGAAGTTCATTCTCATTCAACTATCGTCGTATCTATAATATCGTATCTAAGATAGATCTGAATAAGAGCAAGTAAGAAAACCGTAATAACTAAACGTTAACAAAACAGTTACCAGAAAAAGTAAAGTGGCCTATAAATGTCCCTCTGCTGAGCACAGGCCTCCCCCTATTTCTTTTTTATTTTTTCTATTCCTTTTTTTCATTCTTTTTTTTTAAAGAATACTAGCAAATGCTATATTAACATTACTAATATTCCTGTTAACCACTCCAACTAAACAAAAAAAAAAGCTAAAAGTAAAAGCTTGTGCTAGGAGATGGTTCACGACAATAGTCGAATGGCGGGCTCGATCCTGCGACATCATATTTCGCAGTCCGTACCCTAAGCCATTAGGCTAGGAGGGCTTTGTAGCTTCGAAGAGTCCGCGACGCTGCTCCAATGCGAGTTGGCGGACTTCACGTGTCCTCGGATTTTTTTTTGGATTAATGACGAAAAGAGCAAAAGCCTTCACCTGATGGTAAGTGCAACGTCTGCCCATAACAAATGTTGTGTCACCCAGAACATTTCTGTGTGACACCACATTGCGCCCGGCACCATCAGTTCTTAAATTTCATATGCCCAGTGGTTACATTAGCTCACAGTGCCCTTTAGACCGAAACACAGTAATGTTTGCACACTGGGGTGGTACCTACCTAGACGGATTGCTGCATAGGAATCCTACCACCAGCAATATGTCCATTTCTGAGACATGCAGGTTTCGCCACGATGTTTTCCTTCATCTCTAAGCACGTAGTAAATTAGCAATTAAAATTGAGAAACGATTTTAGAGGTGCCGGCACCGGGGATCGAACTCAGGTCACTCGCTTATTATGAAATTTTGGCCTCTGAGCTACCACGGCTAACGGCTACCAAATAATATGATAATAATATGTATGGTAGCGGCTTAAGAGAATCTACCACCCCATCTCATCCCGTGGGTGTCGTAAAAGTCGTCAGAGGGAAAATTGAAACCAGAAGATGGGCAGCAGCGGTTGCCAACCCGCCTCCCAAGCGTGGCAACTATGGCAAAATTCCTCCCAAAATGAGAGCTACAAACTTTTGTAGCAATCTTTAAGGGAGAGCCGATGTTCAGCAGTGAACTAGTGATAGGCTGAAATGATGATGATGATCTTTTAGTAAATACACAAAAGATATACGATGAATATACGATGCTTTTGTTAAAAAATAATACAAGCTATACTTAAATATATCTAAACGAATGTCATTTAAGAACTCAAAGAATGACGTCACTGACGCTTAATTCGATTCTGATGAGGGGCCGGCTGTAATGTGAAGGCAGACGGGATTTCCATTCTTTGAGGCGCTTTCGGTATTTCAAACATTACGAGAATTAATTTGACGCAGAGCTTTGATATTCTTCGCTAAAACTTACCACAGTGTATATTTACTTCTGAAACAACTACGAACGTCATTCTTTATTTTTTTAATACATAGTATTTGTTTAATATGTGTATTTGTTTAATATTAATATGTAATACTAAGCAGCGGTAACTAGCAGTGGTAACTCAGGGTCCTGGCGCTTGCCTTTAGTTTTGTAGTTCGCAGGTGACCCGAGGTCGATTCCCGATGCTAACACCTCTGAAATTGTTCTCCAGTTTTAAGTGATCAGCACTTAAAATGACCACGTGCTCAGCAGTGAAGGAAAACATCGTGAGGAAACCACCTCACGATGAAATAATACATGCTATTAGAAACTGAAATAAAATGTAATGATAAAGATAATGACGATTATAATTTCGTTAATAGAATCAGGCGTTACTTTGCGTCCATTACAATGAAGGAAGGTAAGTTACCTTGCTAAGATCCGCATGCAAAATATAAAAATGGTGTATATTATACAGACGGCCGCCTGTCGTAGAGTCTATGACGCTTGGTAATGCCTCGTTTTGGGGCGAAACACGTGTCGTGTTCTCGACTTCAGTGGTGTATATTATCTAGTGGTGGTATTGTAGTGGTTGGTGGAGGGTACCTGGTGGCGGTTCCTGGTGGCGGTTCCTGGTGGCGGTGTTAGTTTGTTTGTGCACGCTACTGAGGGAGGGCGGGCGGTGCTCTTCAAAAAAAAAACTAGGTAATATACACCATTTTTATATTTTGCATGCGGATCTTAGCAAAGTAACTTACCTTACTTGATTATAATTTCTTTACAACTCAACTGTTATGTAAACATTTTAGAAAATATTCACGAATTTTCTATTCGAAAGTGAACTTATTGGAGGGTTGACTCAAGTCTTATACATATGTTATTCGATTTTGTAGCACGTGTAATAAATTTTATGTTACAGTATTAAATGTCGTTTAGTCAATTCGCTGTGGCAAAGAGGTCCCAAAAGAATTTCACGCAACAGAGAATACCTTTCAACGACACAACCTTTTGCAATTTGTATCCCCTTCAGTCATGAGTGAAACAGCTTTGAAGAATCCACGCTTAACTACAATATTTTTCAATTTTTGTACAATGTGGAGCTTTAATATAAATGCTAAAGAATAAGACATCGCCTGATAGATACGCAGCTAATGATCAATCTACGATGTACTCAAGATACTTAAGATATGAGGGAACGGAACGTTAGGATTTAGTGAAAGGGATAGCAAATAAGCATTATATCAGTCAAAAGTCAAAGTCAAAAGATATTGTAATAAAATAAAATAAAAAAACAATGTAAACGCTTAATTTGTAACCTTAAAAATCCATAAGATAGGACCGCGATTTATATTAAATTTCCAAGCCACTTCTTACAGAATAAGCATTAGCAGTACTACTATTAAAAATATATTAATCAAGTAACAGATTACACTTTTTTTAATGGTACCATTATAATATTATTAAATATAAATTTCGTTAGTCAAATGTATTCTTTTTAAATCTACTTTATATTTTTTGTTACTTATTTATCTTTATCAAATACATTTTAAATAATTTTTGAAATAATAATCAGGGAAAAAATTTATTTAAATAGGCATAGGCAACAAAAGCAGAATATTATGCAAGATAAATTCTATTATACGTAAGTGTAAGTTAAATTATATAATACATTTTAATAAATAACCAGCCTCCATTAACCAATCCAACTGGAGACCATGCGATTTAACTGGCATTTCCTTTAGTAGACTTTACCAACACCCACGAGACCAAAATGGAGTATTCTCTAATGCCGTCACCACACGCCATAATGCATGTAGTCACGTAGTCGTTCAAGGAGAGGCCACGTCAAAAGTACCCGCAACCGACGAGCTTGTATGTAGCTTGTATAGTGAGCCGGTGTTTGTGATTATTATTTTAAGTTTTGCAGAAGTGCGTCGTATCTCCTCATAAGTAAGTGCTTTTATTAATTAGTACAGCATTTATTTTAAATTTTATTTCTCATAAATTATTATAGTTAATAGAATCGCGGAAATCCATTATAATGAAGGAAAGCAAATTAATTTGCTAAGATCCGCATGCAAAATATAAAATGGTGTATGTTAACTACAGTGAAGGGCTAGTTTTTTCCCTAGGGTTCGCGCTGCGGATTGGAGCCGCGAAAAGATAGTGTCTGGATTACGTCCAGATACATAAAAGCATGTATCTGTCTCTGTCTAGTCTGCGAATAGGGCGAGTTCGATACCACTGGTGTGCGGTATGTCGTTAGTGAAGAGGGTGTAAGTAAGCACGGGACCTAGGACTGAGCCTTGAGCTACGCCTTCGTGGATTGGATGTGTTTCGGATCTCATCCCTTCGACGCGGTAGCGGAAGGTTTGACTACGTAGAAAATCTCGTATGATGAATATGGGGCGACCTGGCACACCAAGCTCATACAACTTGTATATGAATCCGTTATACCAGACTTTGTCGAACGCTTTCGCCACGTCGAAGAAAAGCGCTCCAGTGTGAAGACTTCTGGGTACCTGTTTCGTTTCTTCTAGTTTCAACCACCAAGTTTGCAACCGACAAGCTTGTATGAAAATTCACAAGAACTCGTCGGTTGCGGATACTTTTGACGTGGCCTTTCCTTAAATTGCCTTCGATCTAATCGTGGTACATTCGCTTACCGGCCCATTATAGTCGCCTCATAAATCTGGTTTGTCAGTCTTCTTTTACAGCATAATATGTCTATATTTTTTTATAATGAAAGAAAGAAACAAGACAAATCGTTCACCTTATGAAATGTGCAACGCCTTGACGTAACAAATGCTGTCACGCAAAACACTTTTGTGTGATAATACTTGACTAGTTGACGGCTGAATAACTTGTACAGTGGTATTATCTACCTAGATGGACACTAGCATAACAATTCTTCTACCAGTAGAAAGAAAGAAATGTTATTTTATTTGACATCACAAAAGAAAACACAATACAAAATAACAAAAGCAAGTTATGTAACCAAAAAAAATGTGAAGTCAAATTAGGTCTCTATAACAGCAAATTGCGGCAGCACTAAGGTACTGCAGCGCTGATTTTCAAATAGAGCGTGATGTGTGCTACTATGTGTGTCTAGCGTGTAAGAAACAAACATTATTTCGCCTTGCGACGACGTGCAAAGTCACAGAGATAACAAGAATGAAATGACTAATATCGATTATTATCGACTATTATCGACTATATATCGACTAAACTGAACAATCGACTAATTTGATAAGGTTTAGTAATAATCGTCCATCTCTAGTACAAACTCTCTAGCTACACTCTCTACTCACAAGAATAAAAAGTAAAAAAAAAACTACGTGTGGGCTACGTGAGTACGGCTCTCTGTTATATGGGAAAATGGGTGAGTGAATGTATATATGGAGTTTGAATGGCACTTGTCGGTATATGTCAAATAAATATGTGAGGGTAAGGAAAAGAAGTTATGAAATAAAACAGTCTGCATGCTGTGCTCGTGGTATCATTACATGTTCCTAACATTTGACAGCACTGGAGAAAGCACCTATCATTTTTGCACGAACAGGGATTTTCTTCATTAAGGATATTCTAAATAAAAGAAAAAAAAAGAAACCACTGACTAATAAATTATAATAACAACCCCAAGAACATAAACACGTATCCACAATACACCAGAAAGCTTTCGCATGTCTCTTTCTTTTTTTTTTTTTTTTATTTAATAAAAGTGACGGAACGAGCAAGGCGTTCACCTGATGGTAAGTGCAACGTCTGTCCATAACAAATGCTATGTCACCCAGAACAGTGTGACACCACAATGCGCCCGTCACCCTGAGACATCAGTTCTTAAGTCTCATATGCCCAGTGATTACGCTAGCTCACAGTGCCCTTCAAACCGAAACACAGTAATGTTTGCACACTACTGCTTCACGGCAGAATAACTGGCACTGGGGTGGTACCTACCTAGACGGATTCCTGCATAGGAATCCTACCACCAGTAAAAGTGAAGCTCTTGAAGCTCTAACATAAAGAATCAGGTAAATAAAAGATAAATAGTCGTTAGATTAACATTTTCCCAACTGGCGGCTGGTTACGAGTGATTTCAGTATCAATAAAAGCATTATGAACAGTATTTTTATAGTGGTTTTCCGTCTAGGACTTACCAGGGAGAGTAAAGCAGTACTGTTATGGACTCAACTGCTTGACTCTCACACTATTTCAGCCTTCTTTTTATTAAGTAATGTGACGAAACGGGTAAAACGTTCACCTGATGGTAAGTGCAACGTCTTACCAACGAGTATGTGCTAGCGTAATCTTTGGACATTGGGCAACTGGAGATTTTTTTTTATTTCATAAAAGTGACGGAACGAGCAAAACGTTCACCTGATGGTAAGTACGTCTGCCCATAACAAATGCTGTGTCACCCAGAAAATTACTGTGTGACACCACACTGCGCCCGTCACCCTGAGACGTCAGTTCTTAAGTCACATATGCCCAGTGATTACACTAGCTCACAGTGCCCTTCAAACCGAAACACAGTAATCTTTGCACACTACTGCTTCACGGCAGAATAACTGGCTTGGGGTGGTACCTATCTAGACGGATTCCTGCATAGGAATCCTACCACCAGTTAATATATAATATAATAAATAATGTTTGTACACAATTATCAGTTATTGTGCTACCGATGACCGCAAATTATTAAGAAAAAATATAAAGGTAGTGTAACATATTTTTTATTCAATTCAATCAAGTGTAATTCAATTAAGTGTAAGTACTAAAGTCTAAATTTTAACTAAGTGTAAATAATAAAGTCTAAACTCATAACTAACAATAAATTGTAAAGGCACTTAATTATATTATGGTAGCGTAATCACTGGACATTGGACAACTGGAGACTTCAGAACTGATGTCTCGGAACGACGGGCGCATTGTGAAGCCACACGGAAATGTTCTGCGTGACACAGCATTACTATGGGCGAACGTTGCACTTACCATCTTTTGATCGTGTTGTTCGTCTCGTTCCTTTCTCCAATAAAAAAAAATATTGCTGGTATTCCAGTCATTCTGCCGTCAAACAATGGTGCGCAAGCTTTACTGTCTAAGTGACACCGCATTTATTACGGTTAGACGTTGCACTTACCATCAGTTGAACGTGTTCCTCGTATCGTCACTTTTTTAATAGATCAAAGAATGGACGAACAAGTTTTTTTATTTTTAATGTTGACAGGTCCGGCAGAGTAGAATAGCACCCACCTCTTTTCCGAGGTGTCGTAAGACACCGCCAACGCGGCTAAGGTATTGTACAGAGTCTTTATTCGTGCAGAACAACACCATAATATGCAATGCTGTCATTATACTGCTCGTGGGAACGCAATGGAAAAAAGAAATTGTTGGCTCTTACCAAAATGGCGACAACGTGGTTGCCATCCGTCACGTCTCGTTACCCGCGCGGGCGTAAAGTTGGCTACGGGTGTGGTCTCTGTGTTGTATGGGGAAAAAGGCGTTACGTACTGTAACGATATACTATCTCTAATTACGTATTTTTACGTTTTAGAAAGATTTAAGAAAATATTAAAAATTATAAAAAAAAAAAAAAAAAAAAAAAAAAAATGGTGGTCCAAAAAAGTTGGGAAAATATATATGAGGACCAATCCCAATAGTGAAATTTCATTATTTCCAATTTAATTTTTCTTGGCATAATATTACATAGATCAGTGCCTAAAAATTACTTTAAAACATATAAAATATATCCAAGAGACCTTATCTCTCGAAGTACTATAGAAGTTAATTAAAAATATTACAATATAAAATTAACTTCATTTGTATGGAAAATACTCTATATAGTTATTCATAATAAGGAAGTGTTCATGTAATGCCAATTATAAAACCTATCTTAAAATTAGAAGGGGTTCGTGTAATGTCAATTACAAAACCAATCTTAAAATTAGAAGGTGTTCGCGTATTGCTAATACCATACTATTAAGTCCGAGACGCGAGTACCGTGCGGAGGGGCATACCAACAGCTCAACATAGGTGTGTGTGAGGTCGAGCATGACTCTCTATAGTATCAAGTTGCATAGTGCTAATGTTCCATACAAAGATCCTATGTAAGTAAAGTATATGATAAAATGGTCTATCATTGAAGGTCTCTTGTAAGATATGATATTATAAAAATGAGTTGGAACTTAAAATTATTAAGATAGAGAATTCATTAGACTTTCATACAATCACATAAGAGAGGGTGTGGCTTTTAGCATTTCGGTGCTGGAGCTTACTCTTTCGCCCCATGTCTTAGAGCATTAGTTCTATGATACATGGTTCATACACCGGCGTCTTAGTGGCTTACTACTATGACACGTTGGTAAATTTTTTAGTTAAACAACTTTTGCCAAAGTCGATAATTATCATATAGGGGTGTTGTGAGGAGGCACCATCTATGTGATAGTCACAATAATACTTACTGCTATTGTGGTATTGTGTTTTTAGTGACGGTTATATGAATGAGTTGCATCTGATTCAATACAACTTATGATTCGGGTTGACGGAGGTTTTTTGCAGAAGTGTAGATGTTTGCTAAGACCGTATAGAGGCCCTTGTGTTGGCGTATGTCTGAGCGATGGTCGTATTGATGCTTGTTGCATTTGTGACAATGCGTCCTAGTGACAGTTGCTTAGATGTCGTTAATGTAATGGTTGCGTCTTGCACTTGGTATGACTCACATTTTCTTTAGATTTGTCCAAGTCGGGTCTCTCTATAACGAGACTGCAGACTGTCTGCCCTCCATGTGTTGAATAACAACAATATTAAAGAAAGCTCTCAGTAAATTCCCACAAATGAATGATAACTGGAAACTTGGTGGTGGGTGAGACAAACTTGATCGAAATACATAATACTCAACGTCAATTACACAAACCCATTTGACGAATAAAATAGAATGCTGATTGCCTGATGGCTGAATGATAA
Source organism: Luehdorfia chinensis (assembly GCA_019845155.1). Classification (NCBI taxonomy): domain Eukaryota; kingdom Metazoa; phylum Arthropoda; class Insecta; order Lepidoptera; family Papilionidae; genus Luehdorfia; species Luehdorfia chinensis. The sequence goes on from JAHVAK010000226.1 coordinate 391,931, forward strand.
TTATAAATGATAAATAATGGCAAAATACATCATTACAATGGTTGGTGGAGCTAATGCGTCTACTTCATGCGGATGGTAGCTGGCGGGAGGAGACTCTCAAGGCTGCAGCCGAAAGCTGCACAACGTGGGACCCCATACCCTTGAAGTGAGCAGTGGACTCACGACGTGCTCTGCGGCAAATTGCCGTGCTGACCTTGTATTGGATGTTGATGCCACACACTCGACATTCATCTGCAGTTGCAGCGGTCTGGCGAAGTGATGGCGCGTACGGAAGGCTTTACTAGTTTATTGGGCCGAGTGCTCATAACTGCTCGACGTGTGCCAAATCCATGCGACGTACATTCACGGAGACTGGACTAGCTGTATACTTGTATGATGTAAACACGCATTGACATGCGAGACTTCGGTCTAAGTTTGTGCTTACGCACTAGCAAGAGGCCAAGCCCTCTTTTTGCTGGTTCGCCAGTGTTGCTGTGGACTACGGTCCTTGTTCCCGACTTCTTGTCCTGTGTCGGGGGGAGCGCATGGATTGGAAGGCGCTCACCGCACACGGCGGGAGTTGGAGCCGTGTGCCTTCCCCACATTTTTTTTTAATAAAAATGTTGGGGGAGCGATAGCTTGTAGTGGGTTATTAAGTAATTTAAAGTTAATCTTATACAGGTGCGGAATACAAATCTCTTTGCAATAGATATTAAACATTGTGAACCCTTTACAAGAGTATAGGGAATAATAATTAATTAGTATTAGTACACTGTCTTGGACTTGCAGCTTCTCTAGTGAATAAACATTTTTCCATGATACACCTAAAAGAACAAGTTACTAAAAATAAACACAACGTAGATAAAAGGGTCCTACCTATGACGATCACAATTAATTAACATATATCATTCAAATGGCCTAGAATGAAATAACCTTTAGAAATGATCTTGAAAAAGATTAAGTCTATTTTCTGGTCACGTAATTAATTTTATCAACGTGAAAGTTGAATAGTTACAATTTGGTGCCGTGACCAGGATGACATTAAATATTTAACTGATAATATCAGAGTGGGCTTTATGCCTACAATTTGTTGTTCGTGAAGTGGAGAGGTGTCTTGGAGGATGTTGTTTGCTGGGGGTGGCTGACGGTCTGGGGGTGGTACTGAACGTTAAAATTGTAATTTTCTTTGAAGGTCTGCATAGAAAATAAACCCATTACAAGTAAAAGTGAAAGAACTTATTAAATCTCAAAGGTGAGAGGCAATTAGTGAAAAGTGATTTGAGTGAACAGTTTTAAATATTATCAAAGATGGTAAAAACAAGGAAAATTACCAAAAAACTTGCTAGTTCAAAAGCAAAAGATGAAGTCAAGAAATTACAGAAAATTATTATAAAAGTGGTGAAAGATTTTGAAAGTAAAATAAAGAGTTTGGAAAATAAGATTACAAATCAAACAAGCGAATCTGAAAATAAAATCAATCAAAATGAGGTGTTAGGGGCGAGCACCTCAAATATAAGTGATCCTAGACAAAATATTGTCTATAACATAAGTAACATTTCAATTGAAAAACCGAAGTTTGGAGGAAAGGAAAATATTCATCCTGTCACATTTTTGGAAGATCTCACCAATTATTTAAAGAAGGTTCCATCAAAAGGTCTAGAAATTTCAATAGCACAAGAATGTCTCATAGGCGAGGCTAAATACTGGGCTCGAATTAATAGTACACATTGGCAAACTTTAGAAGATTTTAAAACAGACTTTTTAAAAGTATTTTGGGGTGAGGAAGAGCAAAGTAAAGTAAGACGATTCTTAGTTCAGAATAAGTGGAGCAAGTATACACATCCCACAATGGTCAGTTATTTTCTGTATGTTATAGAAAAAGCTCATAACCTATCCTATCCATTACCTGAAAAACTATTAGTTACTGATGTTATAAGACATTATCCTAAAAATATACAACAACTATGGAGGATAGCAAAGATAGAGTCTATAGTAGAGACTATTGAATTTTTGAGAAATTTAGATGATATTGAAAAGCAAGATGAAGGCCGAGAACCTTACACTTATGAAAAGAAGCGTAAGCCTAGTTATGACCAAAAGCATAAAGATATACAGAAATCTTACAAGTCATGGCGTAAACCAGAAGAGGAAAGGAAGAAAGGCACTGAAATAAATGAGATTCAACAAATTAATGAAGGACCTCGTGGTTCGGAACCTAGTTCAAATTTAGTGCAGCAAAGGTCGGATTAGTTCTCGGTTCGGCTTATGACTGTGTAAAAGGGAACAAAGCTTTAAACATTTTATTAAAGTCAGGGTGGCGTCCTGGACAAACAATTGGTAAAAATGATAGAGGCTTGAGAAAGCCTATTTCTTTAAAGTATCAGTTTGATAAAAGAGGATTAGGGTATAGTGACAGTATAAATAATTTAATAAAATTAATAAAAGCCAAGTCAAACTTGCCAATGACTGAGTTATTCTTGCAAACTGTCTTTGAGGAAGGCGAAGACAGTTTTAATAGGGACTTTGTGGGGAATATGAGATCCGAAATTAAAGTATCGATTTTTGATAAGGAAATAGATGCGCTCCTCGATACTGGAAGTGATATTACATGTATCTCTGAGTATTTATACTTACAAATTAAAAATAAAACTAACAAGTTATCAATAATGCCAGTGAAGGCAATGCAAATTAAAGGTGCTGTAGGGCAACGCAGTACAAAAATACAACAAATGATCAATTTGCCTATAAAAATTGGTGAAGCAGTTTTTGAAACGCAAACTTTGATTATTAGCAATTTAATAAGGCCATTAATATTAGGGTTTGATTGGCTAAAGAAAAACAAAATTTTAATTGATTTGCGAAACCATAACATTGGTATTGAATTTAAAGTAAAGGATAGGTGCTGTTTCATACCATTCAAAGGGGATAATAATTGCATTCTGTATAATAATTGTATACAACAGAATAACTCTGACTTTCTTCAAAATATAAATTTAGGAACCGCATTGGTGGAGTCCGAAAGACTAAAGCTTGAAAATGTTTTAATTAAGCATAAAAATGTGTTTTCTAATAGACTTGGCAGAGCAATCTGTTATGAACACAAAATAGAGATGATTGATGACGAACCTATAGTAACTCGATCATATCCAATACCTTATGCATATAGATCGAAAATGGAAGACAAACTCAACGAGATGGAAGCCGCTGGAATCATTAGTAGGTGTTCGACACCATACAGCAGCCCATTAACATTCACCTTAAAGAAAGACGGCTCTATCAGAGTTTTGTTAGATGCGAGAAATATAAATAAGAAAATGGTCGCAGAAACAGAGAAGCCTCCTATACAATTAGACATTTTAAATTCATTTCACGGGGCTAATTACATAACTACCATTGATTTAAATAATGCATATTTTCAAATTCCAATTAACAAAGATGGTAGAAAGTATACAGGGTTTACATTCAACGGGAAGTCATATGTTTATAATGTTTTGCCACAAGGATTAAAAACTTCAGTGGGAAGTTTTAGTAGAGCAATGAATTATATATTGGGTCCCGAAGTTCAAGACTTTTGTGTAAATTACCTTGATGATTTGGCAATAATAACAACAGACTCATTAGATAAGCATTTGGAGCACATTGATATTGTTTTGAATAAGTTAAATAAAGCGGGACTAACATGTAATTTACAGAAATGTGAGTTCATTTGTAAACAAATTAGAATGTTGGGATTCATTATTTCAACAAAAGGAATTTCAACAGATCCCGATAAGATTCGAGCGATACAAGAATTTCCTATACCAAGAAAGATTAAACAGTTGAGGGCCTTTTTGGGTCTTTGTAATTTTTATAGACGATTCATACCAAACTATAGTACAATTATAATACCATTATGTGAATTACTCAAAAAAGGACACAAGTTCCATTGGAGTGAAAATGAGCAAAAGTCATTTAATAATGTAAAACAGCAATTTATTAATACAATACAATTGCATCATCCACAATTTAACAAGCCATATTATTTACAAACCGATTGTTCAGGTGTGGGTATGGCCGGAGTGTTATATCAAATCGATAACAACAGTGAAATGAAAATATTGGGTTATCACAGTAGAGCATTAAAAGGCTCTGAGTTAAATTGGACTGTTACTGAGCAAGAATTTTATGCTGTTATAAGTTCATTAAAGAAATTTGAAACATACTTAAGAGGCAATAAGGTAATAATATTGACTGATCATAAGGCACTTTCATTTATAAATAATATGAAACTCTATAATGGTAGAGTCACTCGATGGATCTTGTATATTGAACAGTTCGATTACGAAGTACGACATATCTCAGGAAAGAATAATATAGTTGCAGATGTTCTTTCACGATACCCTCCTGATAGTGATTTGATACAGGAAAATAAAAATAATAGTTTAGAAATAGCATATACAGAAAGTGAGCCAAATACTCAGTTACTGGAAAAATTAAGATCATTATGTAATTATCAGAATCAAGATGTAGAGTCATTGGCAATAATACAAAAATTAAAAACATTACATAGTACAGAAATCGATAAAAATGAAACATTAAAACGGTTCATTTTAAGAGATGATATTTTATATTATAAAACTGATTTGAGAGAGGTGATCTTTTTACCTAAAGTTCTAAGACAGGACATAATTAATCAAGTCCACATCGAAATGGGTCATCAAGGAGCATACAAAGTAATTAAATATGTGAGAGATCGATTCTTTTGGAAAGGTTTAACTAGAGATATTAAAAAGCAAATAAGAGTATGCCATTTATGCCAGTTATCAAAGAAAAGCAATATAACTTATGTCGGACCATGCAAGTCCATCATTACAGAGAGTATTGGAGATATAGTTATGGCCGATTTATACGGACCATTGGCATCCGGAACCTTTGGATATACATTTATTTTTGTTATTCAGGATGCATTTAGTAAGTTCGTGAGATTATATCCTTTAAAGCAGTCAACAGCTAAATCAGTAGTTACAAAAGTAAAACGTTATGCTGAAATAATCAAACCTAAAGCAATATTAACCGATAATGGGAAACAGTTTATAAGCAATCATTGGAAAGAATCGATGAGAGAATTAAATATAAAGCCCATTTATACCACAGTTCGGAATCCTAGGCCAAACACCACTGAGCGAGTCAATAAAGAGCTTGGAAGGTTATTTAGAACTCTCTGTCATGCTCAACATAAAGATTGGGCAATTATTTTGCCAAAAATAGAAGAGTTATATAACAATTCACATCACGATAGCACAGGCTTTACACCCTGTGAAATTCTTTATGGCGAACCAAATGAGATGTCATTTGATAGAGTAATTTCAACATCTAAAAGTAAATATAACATAGAGCAGATTCGACAACAAGTTAAGGAAAATTTGGTAGAGTCGAGTCGTGTTCGAAACATGAAATTTGACAAACGAAACAGATTAATAAAATATCATATTGGTGATTTAGTAAAGATTCGTAGATCAACAAGATCTGATGCGGGAAACAAAGTTATGAGCAAGTTTGACTTGGTTTATGAAGGCCCTTATATAATAGCGGCTGTACCATTTGACAATGTATATACCTTGGCAGATCCTCAAACAAATAAAATAAGAGGAATTTTTAATGCTATACATTTATTGAGATATTTTAAATAACAATATGTGACGATTACATCTTGTGTACGCCTTTAAAATATGAGACTTAATGGTTATTGTTATAAAATAATGCAAGTTGCAGTGCATTAACATAAGAATGTAAAGGAGAAATATTATTTTAACATAATATAAATGTTAATTTTGTACATATTATTGTTTGTTATTGTTTTATTATTTTGAAATAAATAAATGGGGTTCGGGATAGGGCGGAATGGCTCAATCACATTTATTACCGAACGACATTCAACAGAAAGAAATATATATATCATTGTACTCAGTACATGAAAAATAAGTGCATTTCATAATGTTATATGACAAAGAATTTCATTAATTATCAGTTAAGAAAGTAAATAGAGTTCAATTATTTGACTCTACAAAAATAGAGTTATTAAAATAACATAAATACTCTCACTTAACTCTCGCATTGAATCACGTTAGTGATAAATGTGGTTGGAGGGGTGCTGGAGGCGGCTATTCCCGGGGTAGGGGAAAAATATTAATATATATTTATATATATATATATAAAGTCGTTGGAATTATAAACTATGAATCAGTGAAAATTTCACACTAATGACTTTACTGTGTGAGTCATCAATGTAAAATTTGGGGGTGGATTGTAACGATATACTATCTCTAATTACGTATTTTTACGTTTTAGAAAGATTTAAGAAAATATTAAAAATTATAAAAAAAAAAAAAAAAAAAAAAAAAAAAAATGGTGGTCCAAAAAAGTTGGGAAAATATATATGAGGACCAATCCCAATAGTGAAATTTCATTATTTCCAATTTAATTTTTCTTGGCATAATATTACATAGATCAGTGCCTAAAAATTACTTTAAAACATATAAAATATATCCAAGAGACCTTATCTCTCGAAGTACTATAGAAGTTAATTAAAAATATTACAATATAAAATTAACTTCATTTGTATGGAAAATACTCTATATAGTTATTCATAATAAGGAAGTGTTCATGTAATGCCAATTATAAAACCTATCTTAAAATTAGAAGGGGTTCGTGTAATGTCAATTACAAAACCAATCTTAAAATTAGAAGGTGTTCGCGTATTGCTAATACCATACTATTAAGTCCGAGACGCGAGTACCGTGCGGAGGGGCATACCAACAGCTCAACATAGGTGTGTGTGAGGTCGAGCATGACTCTCTATAGTATCAAGTTGCATAGTGCTAATGTTCCATACAAAGATCCTATGTAAGTAAAGTATATGATAAAATGGTCTATCATTGAAGGTCTCTTGTAAGATATGATATTATAAAAATGAGTTGGAACTTAAAATTATTAAGATAGAGAATTCATTAGACTTTCATACAATCACATAAGAGAGGGTGTGGCTTTTAGCATTTCGGTGCTGGAGCTTACTCTTTCGCCCCATGTCTTAGAGCATTAGTTCTATGATACATGGTTCATACACCGGCGTCTTAGTGGCTTACTACTATGACACGTTGGTAAATTTTTTTAGTTAAACAACTTTTGCCAAAGTCGATAATTATCATATAGGGGTGTTGTGAGGAGGCACCATCTATGTGATAGTCACAATAATACTTACTGCTATTGTGGTATTGTGTTTTTAGTGACGGTTATATGAATGAGTTGCATCTGATTCAATACAACTTATGATTCGGGTTGACGGAGGTTTTTTGCAGAAGTGTAGATGTTTGCTAAGACCGTATAGAGGCCCTTGTGTTGGCGTATGTCTGAGCGATGGTCGTATTGATGCTTGTTGCATTTGTGACAATGCGTCCTAGTGACAGTTGCTTAGATGTCGTTAATGTAATGGTTGCGTCTTGCACTTGGTATGACTCACATTTTCTTTAGATTTGTCCAAGTCGGGTCTCTCTATAACGAGACTGCAGACTGTCTGCCCTCCATGTGTTGAATAACAACAATATTAAATAAAGCTCTCAGTAAATTCCCACAAATGAATGATAACTGGAAACTTGGTGGTGGGTGAGACAAACTTGATCGAAATACATAATACTCAACGTCAATTACACAAACCCATTTGACGAATAAAATAGAATGCTGATTGCCTGATGGCTGAATGATAATTATAAATGATAAATAATGGCAAAATACATCATTACAATGGTTGGTGGAGCTAATGCGTCTACTTCATGCGGATGGTAGCTGGCGGGAGGAGACTCTCAAGGCTGCAGCCGAAAGCTGCACAACGTGGGACCCCATACCCTTGAAGTGAGCAGTGGACTCACGACGTGCTCTGCGGCAAATTGCCGTGCTGACCTTGTATTGGATGTTGATGCCACACACTCGACATTCATCTGCAGTTGCAGCGGTCTGGCGAAGTGATGGCGCGTACGGAAGGCTTTACTAGTTTATTGGGCCGAGTGCTCATAACTGCTCGACGTGTGCCAAATCCATGCGACGTACATTCACGGAGACTGGACTAGCTGTATACTTGTATGATGTAAACACGCATTGACATGCGAGACTTCGGTCTAAGTTTGTGCTTACGCACTAGCAAGAGGCCAAGCCCTCTTTTTGCTGGTTCGCCAGTGTTGCTGTGGACTACGGTCCTTGTTCCCGACTTCTTGTCCTGTGTCGGGGGGAGCGCATGGATTGGAAGGCGCTCACCGCACACGGCGGGAGTTGGAGCCGTGTGCCTTCCCCACATTTTTTTTTAATAAAAATGTTGGGGGAGCGATAGCTTGTAGTGGGTTATTAGTAATTTAAAGTTAATCTTATACAGGTGCGGAATACAAATCTCTTTGCAATAGATATTAAACATTGTGAACCCTTTACAAGAGTATAGGGAATAATAATTAATTAGTATTAGTACACTGTCTTGGACTTGCAGCTTCTCTAGTGAATAAACATTTTTCCATGATACACCTAAAAGAACAAGTTACTAAAAATAAACACAACGTAGATAAAAGGGTCCTACCTATGAACGATCACAATTAATTAACATATATCATTCAAATGGCCTAGAATGAAATAACCTTTAGAAATGATCTTGAAAAAGATTAAGTCTATTTTCTGGTCACGTAATTAATTTTATCAACGTGAAAGTTGAATAGTTACAATTTGGTGCCGTGACCAGGATGACATTAAATATTTAACTGATAATATCAGAGTGGGCTTTATGCCTACAATTTGTTGTTCGTGAAGTGGAGAGGTGTCTTGGAGGATGTTGTTTGCTGGGGGTGGCTGACGGTCTGGGGGTGGTACTGAACGTTAAAATTGTAATTTTCTTTGAAGGTCTGCATAGAAAATAAACCCATTACAAGTAAAAGTGAAAGAACTTATTAAATCTCAAAGGTGAGAGGCAATTAGTGAAAAGTGATTTGAGTGAACAGTTTTAAATATTATCAAAGATGGTAAAAACAAGGAAAATTACCAAAAAACTTGCTAGTTCAAAAGCAAAAGATGAAGTCAAGAAATTACAGAAAATTATTATAAAAGTGGTGAAAGATTTTGAAAGTAAAATAAAGAGTTTGGAAAATAAGATTACAAATCAAACAAGCGAATCTGAAAATAAAATCAATCAAAATGAGGTGTTAGGGGCGAGCACCTCAAATATAAGTGATCCTAGACAAAATATTGTCTATAACATAAGTAACATTTCAATTGAAAAACCGAAGTTTGGAGGAAAGGAAAATATTCATCCTGTCACATTTTTGGAAGATCTCACCAATTATTTAAAGAAGGTTCCATCAAAAGGTCTAGAAATTTCAATAGCACAAGAATGTCTCATAGGCGAGGCTAAATACTGGGCTCGAATTAATAGTACACATTGGCAAACTTTAGAAGATTTTAAAACAGACTTTTTAAAAGTATTTTGGGGTGAGGAAGAGCAAAGTAAAGTAAGACGATTCTTAGTTCAGAATAAGTGGAGCAAGTATACACATCCCACAATGGTCAGTTATTTTCTGTATGTTATAGAAAAAGCTCATAACCTATCCTATCCATTACCTGAAAAACTATTAGTTACTGATGTTATAAGACATTATCCTAAAAATATACAACAACTATGGAGGATAGCAAAGATAGAGTCTATAGTAGAGACTATTGAATTTTTGAGAAATTTAGATGATATTGAAAAGCAAGATGAAGGCCGAGAACCTTACACTTATGAAAAGAAGCGTAAGCCTAGTTATGACCAAAAGCATAAAGATATACAGAAATCTTACAAGTCATGGCGTAAACCAGAAGAGGAAAGGAAGAAAGGCACTGAAATAAATGAGATTCAACAAATTAATGAAGGACCTCGTGGTTCGGAACCTAGTTCAAATTTAGTGCAGCAAAGGTCGGATTAGTTCTCGGTTCGGCTTATGACTGTGTAAAAGGGAACAAAGCTTTAAACATTTTATTAAAGTCAGGGTGGCGTCCTGGACAAACAATTGGTAAAAATGATAGAGGCTTGAGAAAGCCTATTTCTTTAAAGTATCAGTTTGATAAAAGAGGATTAGGGTATAGTGACAGTATAAATAATTTAATAAAATTAATAAAAGCCAAGTCAAACTTGCCAATGACTGAGTTATTCTTGCAAACTGTCTTTGAGGAAGGCGAAGACAGTTTTAATAGGGACTTTGTGGGGAATATGAGATCCGAAATTAAAGTATCGATTTTTGATAAGGAAATAGATGCGCTCCTCGATACTGGAAGTGATATTACATGTATCTCTGAGTATTTATACTTACAAATTAAAAATAAAACTAACAAGTTATCAATAATGCCAGTGAAGGCAATGCAAATTAAAGGTGCTGTAGGGCAACGCAGTACAAAAATACAACAAATGATCAATTTGCCTATAAAAATTGGTGAAGCAGTTTTTGAAACGCAAACTTTGATTATTAGCAATTTAATAAGGCCATTAATATTAGGGTTTGATTGGCTAAAGAAAAACAAAATTTTAATTGATTTGCGAAACCATAACATTGGTATTGAATTTAAAGTAAAGGATAGGATGCTGTTTCATACCATTCAAAGGGGATAATAATTGCATTCTGTATAATAATTGTATACAACAGAATAACTCTGACTTTCTTCAAAATATAAATTTAGGAACCGCATTGGTGGAGTCCGAAAGACTAAAGCTTGAAAATGTTTTAATTAAGCATAAAAATGTGTTTTCTAATAGACTTGGCAGAGCAATCTGTTATGAACACAAAATAGAGATGATTGATGACGAACCTATAGTAACTCGATCATATCCAATACCTTATGCATATAGATCGAAAATGGAAGACAAACTCAACGAGATGGAAGCCGCTGGAATCATTAGTAGGTGTTCGACACCATACAGCAGCCCATTAACATTCACCTTAAAGAAAGACGGCTCTATCAGAGTTTTGTTAGATGCGAGAAATATAAATAAGAAAATGGTCGCAGAAACAGAGAAGCCTCCTATACAATTAGACATTTTAAATTCATTTCACGGGGCTAATTACATAACTACCATTGATTTAAATAATGCATATTTTCAAATTCCAATTAACAAAGATGGTAGAAAGTATACAGGGTTTACATTCAACGGGAAGTCATATGTTTATAATGTTTTGCCACAAGGATTAAAAACTTCAGTGGGAAGTTTTAGTAGAGCAATGAATTATATATTGGGTCCCGAAGTTCAAGACTTTTGTGTAAATTACCTTGATGATTTGGCAATAATAACAACAGACTCATTAGATAAGCATTTGGAGCACATTGATATTGTTTTGAATAAGTTAAATAAAGCGGGACTAACATGTAATTTACAGAAATGTGAGTTCATTTGTAAACAAATTAGAATGTTGGGATTCATTATTTCAACAAAAGGAATTTCAACAGATCCCGATAAGATTCGAGCGATACAAGAATTTCCTATACCAAGAAAGATTAAACAGTTGAGGGCCTTTTTGGGTCTTTGTAATTTTTATAGACGATTCATACCAAACTATAGTACAATTATAATACCATTATGTGAATTACTCAAAAAAGGACACAAGTTCCATTGGAGTGAAAATGAGCAAAAGTCATTTAATAATGTAAAACAGCAATTTATTAATACAATACAATTGCATCATCCACAATTTAACAAGCCATATTATTTACAAACCGATTGTTCAGGTGTGGGTATGGCCGGAGTGTTATATCAAATCGATAACAACAGTGAAATGAAAATATTGGGTTATCACAGTAGAGCATTAAAAGGCTCTGAGTTAAATTGGACTGTTACTGAGCAAGAATTTTATGCTGTTATAAGTTCATTAAAGAAATTTGAAACATACTTAAGAGGCAATAAGGTAATAATATTGACTGATCATAAGGCACTTTCATTTATAAATAATATGAAACTCTATAATGGTAGAGTCACTCGATGGATCTTGTATATTGAACAGTTCGATTACGAAGTACGACATATCTCAGGAAAGAATAATATAGTTGCAGATGTTCTTTCACGATACCCTCCTGATAGTGATTTGATACAGGAAAATAAAAATAATAGTTTAGAAATAGCATATACAGAAAGTGAGCCAAATACTCAGTTACTGGAAAAATTAAGATCATTATGTAATTATCAGAATCAAGATGTAGAGTCATTGGCAATAATACAAAAATTAAAAACATTACATAGTACAGAAATCGATAAAAATGAAACATTAAAACGGTTCATTTTAAGAGATGATATTTTATATTATAAAACTGATTTGAGAGAGGTGATCTTTTTACCTAAAGTTCTAAGACAGGACATAATTAATCAAGTCCACATCGAAATGGGTCATCAAGGAGCATACAAAGTAATTAAATATGTGAGAGATCGATTCTTTTGGAAAGGTTTAACTAGAGATATTAAAAAGCAAATAAGAGTATGCCATTTATGCCAGTTATCAAAGAAAAGCAATATAACTTATGTCGGACCATGCAAGTCCATCATTACAGAGAGTATTGGAGATATAGTTATGGCCGATTTATACGGACCATTGGCATCCGGAACCTTTGGATATACATTTATTTTTGTTATTCAGGATGCATTTAGTAAGTTCGTGAGATTATATCCTTTAAAGCAGTCAACAGCTAAATCAGTAGTTACAAAAGTAAAACGTTATGCTGAAATAATCAAACCTAAAGCAATATTAACCGATAATGGGAAACAGTTTATAAGCAATCATTGGAAAGAATCGATGAGAGAATTAAATATAAAGCCCATTTATACCACAGTTCGGAATCCTAGGCCAAACACCACTGAGCGAGTCAATAAAGAGCTTGGAAGGTTATTTAGAACTCTCTGTCATGCTCAACATAAAGATTGGGCAATTATTTTGCCAAAAATAGAAGAGTTATATAACAATTCACATCACGATAGCACAGGCTTTACACCCTGTGAAATTCTTTATGGCGAACCAAATGAGATGTCATTTGATAGAGTAATTTCAACATCTAAAAGTAAATATAACATAGAGCAGATTCGACAACAAGTTAAGGAAAATTTGGTAGAGTCGAGTCGTGTTCGAAACATGAAATTTGACAAACGAAACAGATTAATAAAATATCATATTGGTGATTTAGTAAAGATTCGTAGATCAACAAGATCTGATGCGGGAAACAAAGTTATGAGCAAGTTTGACTTGGTTTATGAAGGCCCTTATATAATAGCGGCTGTACCATTTGACAATGTATATACCTTGGCAGATCCTCAAACAAATAAAATAAGAGGAATTTTTAATGCTATACATTTATTGAGATATTTTAAATAACAATATGTGACGATTACATCTTGTGTACGCCTTTAAAATATGAGACTTAATGGTTATTGTTATAAAATAATGCAAGTTGCAGTGCATTAACATAAGAATGTAAAGGAGAAATATTATTTTAACATAATATAAATGTTAATTTTGTACATATTATTGTTTGTTATTGTTTTATTATTTTGAAATAAATAAATGGGGTTCGGGATAGGGCGGAATGGCTCAATCACATTTATTACCGAACGACATTCAACAGAAAGAAATATATATATCATTGTACTCAGTACATGAAAAATAAGTGCATTTCATAATGTTATATGACAAAGAATTTCATTAATTATCAGTTAAGAAAGTAAATAGAGTTCAATTATTTGACTCTACAAAAATAGAGTTATTAAAATAACATAAATACTCTCACTTAACTCTCGCATTGAATCACGTTAGTGATAAATGTGGTTGGAGGGGTGCTGGAGGCGGCTATTCCCGGGGTAGGGGAAAAATATTAATATATATTTATATATATATATAAAGTCGTTGGAATTATAAACTATGAATCAGTGAAAATTTCACACTAATGACTTTACTGTGTGAGTCATCAATGTAAAATTTGGGGGTGGATTGTAACGATATACTATCTCTAATTACGTATTTTTACGTTTTAGAAAGATTTAAGAAAATATTAAAAATTATAAAAAAAAAAAAAAAAAAAAAAAAAAAAAAAATGGTGGTCCAAAAAAGTTGGGAAAATATATATGAGGACCAATCCCAATAGTGAAATTTCATTATTTCCAATTTAATTTTTCTTGGCATAATATTACATAGATCAGTGCCTAAAAATTACTTTAAAACATATAAAATATATCCAAGAGACCTTATCTCTCGAAGTACTATAGAAGTTAATTAAAAATATTACAATATAAAATTAACTTCATTTGTATGGAAAATACTCTATATAGTTATTCATAATAAGGAAGTGTTCATGTAATGCCAATTATAAAACCTATCTTAAAATTAGAAGGGGTTCGTGTAATGTCAATTACAAAACCAATCTTAAAATTAGAAGGTGTTCGCGTATTGCTAATACCATACTATTAAGTCCGAGACGCGAGTACCGTGCGGAGGGGCATACCAACAGCTCAACATAGGTGTGTGTGAGGTCGAGCATGACTCTCTATAGTATCAAGTTGCATAGTGCTAATGTTCCATACAAAGATCCTATGTAAGTAAAGTATATGATAAAATGGTCTATCATTGAAGGTCTCTTGTAAGATATGATATTATAAAAATGAGTTGGAACTTAAAATTATTAAGATAGAGAATTCATTAGACTTTCATACAATCACATAAGAGAGGGTGTGGCTTTTAGCATTTCGGTGCTGGAGCTTACTCTTTCGCCCCATGTCTTAGAGCATTAGTTCTATGATACATGGTTCATACACCGGCGTCTTAGTGGCTTACTACTATGACACGTTGGTAAATTTTTTAGTTAAACAACTTTTGCCAAAGTCGATAATTATCATATAGGGGTGTTGTGAGGAGGCACCATCTATGTGATAGTCACAATAATACTTACTGCTATTGTGGTATTGTGTTTTTAGTGACGGTTATATGAATGAGTTGCATCTGATTCAATACAACTTATGATTCGGGTTGACGGAGGTTTTTTGCAGAAGTGTAGATGTTTGCTAAGACCGTATAGAGGCCCTTGTGTTGGCGTATGTCTGAGCGATGGTCGTATTGATGCTTGTTGCATTTGTGACAATGCGTCCTAGTGACAGTTGCTTAGATGTCGTTAATGTAATGGTTGCGTCTTGCACTTGGTATGACTCACATTTTCTTTAGATTTGTCCAAGTCGGGTCTCTCTATAACGAGACTGCAGACTGTCTGCCCTCCATGTGTTGAATAACAACAATATTAAATAAAGCTCTCAGTAAATTCCCACAAATGAATGATAACTGGAAACTTGGTGGTGGGTGAGACAAACTTGATCGAAATACATAATACTCAACGTCAATTACACAAACCCATTTGACGAATAAAATAGAATGCTGATTGCCTGATGGCTGAATGATAATTATAAATGATAAATAATGGCAAAATACATCATTACAATGGTTGGTGGAGCTAATGCGTCTACTTCATGCGGATGGTAGCTGGCGGGAGGAGACTCTCAAGGCTGCAGCCGAAAGCTGCACAACGTGGGACCCCATACCCTTGAAGTGAGCAGTGGACTCACGACGTGCTCTGCGGCAAATTGCCGTGCTGACCTTGTATTGGATGTTGATGCCACACACTCGACATTCATCTGCAGTTGCAGCGGTCTGGCGAAGTGATGGCGCGTACGGAAGGCTTTACTAGTTTATTGGGCCGAGTGCTCATAACTGCTCGACGTGTGCCAAATCCATGCGACGTACATTCACGGAGACTGGACTAGCTGTATACTTGTATGATGTAAACACGCATTGACATGCGAGACTTCGGTCTAAGTTTGTGCTTACGCACTAGCAAGAGGCCAAGCCCTCTTTTTGCTGGTTCGCCAGTGTTGCTGTGGACTACGGTCCTTGTTCCCGACTTCTTGTCCTGTGTCGGGGGGAGCGCATGGATTGGAAGGCGCTCACCGCACACGGCGGGAGTTGGAGCCGTGTGCCTTCCCCACATTTTTTTTTTAATAAAAATGTTGGGGGAGCGATAGCTTGTAGTGGGTTATTAATAATTTAAAGTTAATCTTATACAGGTGCGGAATACAAATCTCTTTGCAATAGATATTAAACATTGTGAACCCTTTACAAGAGTATAGGGAATAATAATTAATTAGTATTAGTACACTGTCTTGGACTTGCAGCTTCTCTAGTGAATAAACATTTTTCCATGATACACCTAAAAGAACAAGTTACTAAAAATAAACACAACGTAGATAAAAGGGTCCTACCTATGACGATCACAATTAATTAACATATATCATTCAAATGGCCTAGAATGAAATAACCTTTAGAAATGATCTTGAAAAAGATTAAGTCTATTTTCTGGTCACGTAATTAATTTTATCAACGTGAAAGTTGAATAGTTACAGTACGTATGTTTTTTACCGAATATTCCAAATTAATTTCCAAAGTATCCTCGGCCAACGTATCATTTGGTCTAATTGACTGCTTTGTCACGTGATGAACACGCCTGATCGCGTTCCATTCCGGACCGTAATTAAGCACAAAGGTATAATTTTAACATCCACCAATAATAATAGTTCTCAAAATTTCACCAAAATATCGGAACCACAGGCGTAACAACCAACAGGCGCAAACAAAGGCTTTTAATTAATTGGAATCTTGTGAGTAAATACTGGTTTGCGGCGTTTGCTTGGCAACATCAATGAGAGAACTACCCTTTGACCTAATTATCTATACAAATAAAAAAAATTGAAGTGTCTGTTTGTAATAATAAAATAACAGCTTTTCTTACTCAATGCTCATGAAAGTATGTACGGTACTTATATAAGACAAAAACAGTTTTTAATTTTTTATCTGTCTGTCTGTTTGTTCCGGCTAATCTCCGGAACGGCTCAACCGATTTTGACGGGACTTTCACTGACAGATTACTGATGAAATAGCGGGTAAGTTAGGCTACTCTAATTTTTGAAAAATTATTAGGGATCCGCTCTAAAAACATCCCCAAAATCCGATTAAAACAAGGATGTATTTTTTTTATTTATTTATTAAAACTTTATTGTACACATTAATTAAAAGGGTAACAATGGGCGGACTTAATGCCTATTGGCATTCTGTGTATTCTCTTTATGTATGTAGATTGTAGATTGTAGATTGCTTCGGGCTGATTTCCGCAACTCCACGTCTATGCGCGTATTTTGCGTTGGGGCAGTAATAAGTAGTTTATTTGAGCCAACCTATCTCCTCCAGGAACCGCAGCAAACCTTTAGTATTGCCCACGACCTCGGGGAGAGATCTCGGCGAACCGAGATACTAAGCCCGGTATTCGGCGACCACTGGGCAGTCCAGCAGGACATGGGCCGCTGTTTCATCCTCTTCCGTGCAGGCTCTGCACAGAGGGCTGTCCGTGACATCTAAAGAAAACAGATGTTTGTCGAAAGATCCATGTCCTGTTATGGCGCTACTAACCATTTATATATGTAGTATGTTTAAGAATGTTATCGATCGTGGTAGGCTTTTTACGCGAGTGAAACCGCGCGGCGCAGCAAGTAAGTCATACTTTTTAGCCGACTACCCCAGGAGGCCGCGGTAGCTAAGGGGCTAGGCGCTCGCTTTAAATTTGATAGTACGAGAGTAGCCTGCGTTCGCTCCACGGTGCCGACACAACTAAAATTGTTAATTTCAACTTTAAGTGCTGATTACCGCGTTACCACGTGCTCGGCGGTGAAAGAATAACATCGTGAAGAAACCTGCGCATTTCTGAGGAATAAAAAATATTTCGAAGACACGTGAAATCCGCCAACCCGCATTGGAGCGGCGCGGCTTATTCTTCTCGCTCCAAAACCCTCGCAGAAATGGAAGGAGGCCTCAAAAAAGACAAGAACTAAAAAAAGTTTTGATACTTTTAGAACAATTTGGATATCACTATTTACTGGTGGTAGGATTCCTATGCAGGAATACGTCTAGGTAGGTACCACCCCAGGGCCAGTTATTCTGCCGTGAAGCAGTAGTGTGCAAACATTACTCTGTTTCGGTTTGAAGGGCACTGAGAGCTAGCGTAATCACTGGGCATATGAGACTTAAGAACTGATGTCTCAGGGTGACAGGCGCAGTGTGGTGTCACACAGTATTTTCTGGGTGACACAGCATTTGTTATGGGCAGACGTTACACTTACCATAGGTGAACGTTTTGCTCTTTCCGTCACTAAAATACTAGCAATGTATTTTTTTTATTGGAGAAAGGGACGAGACGAACAAAACGTTCACAAGATGGTAAGTGCAACGTTCGCCCATAGTAATGCTGTGTCACGCAGAACATTTCTGTGTGGCTTCACAATGCGCCCGTCGTTCCGAGACATCAGTTCTGAAGTCTCCAGCTGTCCAATGTCCAGTGATTACGCTACCATAATATAATTAAGTGCCTTTACAATTTATTGTAAGTTATGAGTTTACTTTATTATTTACACGTAGTTAAAATTTAGACTTTAGTACTTACACTTAATTGTAATACCTTAAAAATTATGTTCCACTACCTTTATTTATTTTTTCTTAATAATTTGCGGTCACAATAACTGACAATTGTGTACGAACATTATTTATTATATTATATATTAACTGGTGGTAGGATTCTTACGCAGGAATCCGTCTAGGTAGGTAGCTTGGGGTGGCCAAGCCAATGTCCAGTGATAACGCTAGCACAAACATTACTGTGTTTCGGTTAGAAGGGCAGTGAGAGGACATTGTGGTACAGAGAAATTTTCTGGGTGACACAGTATTTGTTAGGGGCAGACGTTGCACTTCCCGACAAGTGAACGTTTTGCTCGCTTCGTCATATTATACAAAATATTATACAAATATTATACAAAAAAATAATCAAATGAAAGGTAGTAAATAGCCCATTTTGATTTTTGTTGTTGAGAAGTTAAAATGGTGAACAATTAAGCAAATAATATAATATACATATATAAGATCTCGACTGTATCCCATAAGGGGTAGTCAGAGACTGGGCATTCACTGCAAAAACAGATGACTGCCACAATCCACGTTTCACGAAAACAATATAATGCTCTTGGTGTGATATGTGGTGAGCCCATCACCACCATGCGATCCTACCACCAATTGTTCGTGGAAGATGCTGATTTACTACGTGCAAGAAAAAATCGAGGGGAAACCTGCGTGTAT
Organism: Luehdorfia chinensis; assembly: GCA_019845155.1. Classification (NCBI taxonomy): domain Eukaryota; kingdom Metazoa; phylum Arthropoda; class Insecta; order Lepidoptera; family Papilionidae; genus Luehdorfia; species Luehdorfia chinensis. Next base: position 411,136 of record JAHVAK010000226.1, read on the forward strand.
GAGGACAAAAAATATTTCGAGAATATGTGAAGTCTGCCAGCCCGCATTGGAATATTGATAGGTTATTCCTATAGTAATTTTCTTTAAGATAATTTATCCGTAACGAAGATGTATGCAGCAGAATTGGACCAACATAGCCCTTCGGATCGCGAAGCTTAAGGGGGTGAGGTGTAGTGTCTACTGTCACAATATATACTCTGTGCTATTGTGTAGCACCTTTAGTTACTTAGAGTGTAAGTAAGATAGAAATCAGACTTACCCAACTTATCTTTACCTTAAAAATGTATATTTTACCGGTACAATAAAGCCGTGTGGTGGCGGCTCGTTAAAAGAATACTACCACTCCATCTCATCCAATGGATCTCGTAAAAGGCGAGTTAGGAATAAAGCTGCACTGTGCACCCAACAGCGCATGGTGACGATGGGCTCACCACCTATCACACCAAGTGCATTATATTGTTTTGGTGAAACGTGGATTGTGGCAGTCATCTGCTTTTGCAGTAAGTGCCCAGTCTCTGACTCCCCCTTATGGGATACAGCCGTGATCTTATGTATGTACAATAGACCAGACCAAATTTTATTAACTCTTTACCACGTTTTTATTAACTCGCTTTTGCGTTTGTCTGTTCGTGTCTAAATTAGTAATTAATCTTAAACTAACTTCCCGGGGTGCTTGATGCTTGAGACTTTAAACATATATTTGAACTGGATGACAATTCACTCGGTTAAACAATTATTAACTCGCTTCCTTGTCTGCCCGTCTGTCTGTTTGTCGGTTGGGTACAAATTTTGCTAACTTTATAAATTTAATCCGATGTAAAACCGTGTTTTTTATACGATACTTGTTTTAATTGATGTTAATTCATTTTAATCATATCCAGCCTAAAAGCCGGATTTTGAGATGATTACCAGACTCGTGTTGAGCTTAGACACCTCTGCCCAAAGTGTGGCCAGGTCCAGTGTGTCGAATTTCGACACGGAAGGTGAAAATGATTCTTGATCTCCAATACATCAAATTTGCCATCCCAATTCATTCCGTGTAAGTCGTAAAAATCGACAGAAGGAAAATAAAAACGAGAAGACGAGCAGCAGGATCTTCATGGAACATCTGAATAACTATTGCAAAATTCCTAAAAACGAAAATTCCAAACTTTTGTGGCAGCCTATAGGCTTGTCATGTGGCGATATAGATGTCGCGAAAGGTATGAGTATTTGGATGGAGCCTGGATTCGTAGACCAGACCTTGTTTCAAATAATTTTCGACATAATTTATTAATTATGATTGGATGGGATTGCAGTTCAAATTGAATTTTTTGCGTTTCCTAAATTGATTCAGCGTTAATTTAGTTATATATATATATATATATATATATATATATATATATTAATATTTAAAATAACGTGACATACCCTACATTACAGTCACAAATCCCACATACACAAACGCCCAGACCCGGAACAACTATCAGTAGGCCGTACGAATATTTGTCCTGTGCGGGAATCGAACCCGCGACCCGTGGCGCAGAAGCAGATAACTTAATCACAACGCCAACCGAGCCGACCAAGTTATGGACGCTGTCAAAATGTTGAAGGGAATTCGCCCTTTCAAATAAAGCCTTAAGCAAGGCATTGGAGCAGCGTGAACTCTTCTCAGCTCTAAAACCCTGACAGAATTGAGAGATCTGTGCTCAGCAGTGGGACATTTATAGGCATTTTTACTTACTCGCAACACCTATGCTTAAATCCGTTCCAGGTCACCGCAAAAAAATTGTAACTTTGTAAACTACATTGTTATATGTATCCTTTATGTTCAACAGTAACTAGAGCCGACTGATATGATGAACGCGAAATGTTCATAAAGAAACATAAAACTACGGAAAGAGGCGAGATAACTTTCAAAATGATGTACGTTTTATTCAGAATAACCCGTTCGAAAGTTAAATACGTGGGAGAGAGTTGTCAGAAATTTACTGAACAAGTTTTCTGATAAATAATTTTGTAATGAATTTCGGATACTGTTTTATCCTTTTAGTTAGGACGTTAGGGATGACTAAATTAAGGGTTTTCTATTAATAGAGACAATATTTAGTTTAGTAGATAGAATATCATAATTTATGGAAAGGACAATACCGAGGATTAAGGCGACTAACGCCTCTTACGACACCTCGGTAGGAAAGAGGTTTCTTTTTATTGCATAAAGTGATGAAACGAGCAAAACGTTCAGCTGATTGTAAGTGCAGCGTCTGCCCGTAACAAATGCTGTGCCACCCAGAAAATTTCTGTGTGACACTACACTGTGCCCATCACCCCGAGACATAGGTTCTTAGGTCTCATATGCCCAGTGATTACGCCAGCTCACAGTGCCCTTTATACCGAAACACAGTAATGTTTCCACACTACTGCTTCACGGTAGAATAACTGGCCCTGGGGTGGTACCTACCTAGGTAGGTGCTATTTTTCACTGCCAGACACCTATCGGCTAGAGGCGATAGCATCCCGCCGACAGTTTCCACGAGAGGCTAGTGGAAACTGTCCAGGCAGTAAGGGCAAAGTTTTACAAGACCCGCCGCGCAAAAGTCGTTGGGCTCCACACTAGTGTGATTAACGACCCAAGAGCAAAACTCGTCCGACACTAATCCGCTAAGATCCCGGACGTCATTCTAACAGAGATTAGTATTATTAATAGAATCAGGCGTTACTTAGCGGAAATCCATTATAGTGAAAGAGAGAAAAATCCTAAATCCCTAAGATCCGCATGCAAAATGTAAAATGGTGTGTATTACCTAGTTTTGAAGAGCACCGCCCGCCCTCCCTCAACAGCGTGCACAAGAAAACCAATACCACTACCGGGAGCCGCCACCAGATACCCTCCACCACCACATCACTACCAGTAGGCAATACACACCACTAAAGTCGAGAACACGACACGTGTTTCACCTCAAAACAAGGCATTATCAAGTGATATTGACTCTACGACAGTCAGCTGCCGTTCTGACTTTCTTTCCGGTAGTATTGCTCTCAAATAGCATAAGAATGAATGCGCCGGATGAAGACGGAATTACAGCGGAGCTTCTGAAAGCGGATGCAAAATCGGCGGACTATGTGAAAGCCTTTGATTCCGTCGAAATTTTGACAGTGCTATGGAGCCACTTTAGCGGTTCCGGATCGACTGTGGTAGCTGGTGTATCAAGGTGCTGCAGTGTTTCTACAATAAGGTTACGATGGCTATCCGAGTACAGAATTAAAGTAAGAAACGGTTGTAATATCCCCGAAACTATTTACTGCTGCATTGGAAGACGTCTTCAATCTACTGGACTGGAAAGGATTCGGTATTAACGACAATGGCGAATATATCACTCATATTCGATTTGCCGACAACATTGCCGTGGTAGCTCAGGGGCTAGGCGCTTGCTTTAAATTTCATAGTACGTGAGTGACGTGGATTCAATTCCCGGTGCCGACACTACTAAAATTGTTAATTGCAATTTTAAGTGTCGATTTACCACGTACTCTTCCCGGCTTCAAACACTCTCAGAAATAAGAGAAGGCCTGTGCTCAGGTACATGTACATGTACATTTATAGGCTGTTACTTTTTATTGTCATTATGGCAGAATCGCTGGAGAACCAACGGGCAGGTCTTAAGATGAACATGGACAAGACTAAGGTCATCTCTAATGTCCATGTCACACCTATACCAGTTGTTGTTGGGAACACTACGCTCGAATATGTATACCTAGGAAAGATTGTCTGACTGGTTAGGTCCAACTTAGACAAATAGATCAATCAATGGATGCAACTCAGCTGGACAACGTTCGGGAAACTGTGTCACATCTTGTCGTCGAGTATACCTCAATGTCTCAAAACTAAAGTTTACAATCAGTGGGTGTTGCCAGTGATGACTTACGGAACCGGGATGTGGTCTATCACTGCAGGCCGCATGAGGAAGCTCAGTCTCTCAGCGAGCTATGGAAAGAGCTCTGCTCGGTGTTTCTCTGCGAGATAAAATCCGTAAAGATGATATCCGCAGCAGAACTAACTAACTGACATAGCTCTTAGCATTAATCAGCTGAAGTCATGTACCTCTTAGAACCGATAACCGTTGGGAAGAAAGGGTATAGGGCGACCCCTAGACTAGATGGAGCGTCGATCCGCACGGTTTTGCGGGAAGTCGATAGATGTAGGTGAGTCAGGGCCGTATTTCTGTGGCAATCTATGGTGGAGGCCTATGCCTATATTCAGCGGTGGACTGGTGTGAGCTAAAATAATGATGATGATCATTAATATTATTTATTGTTATTAGTTTTGATATTAATATAATACTCGTAGGGATGATCTAGCTTCAACGTCTAAGTAAGCTTTTTTTATTGAATAAGATGTCGAAACGAGCAAAACGTTCACCTGGTGGTAAGTGCAACGTCTGCCCGTAACAAACGCTGTGTCACCCAGAACACTGAGCTCGTCACCCTGAGACATCAGTACTTATGTCTCATATGTCCAAACCGAAACACAGTAATGTTTGCACACTACTGCTTCACGGCAGAATAACAGGCCCTGGGGTGGTACCTACCTAGACGGATTTCTGCATAGAAATCCTACCACCAGTAAAAGCTTTTAATAAGTGAGCGTGTATATTAAATATATAGGCAAATAAAGATATTATTATTATAAAGATTACCGGAACTTTATCGGTTCCAATGCACCAATTTTTTTATTAACTACAAAAGACCCATGTTTGTTGGAAATAGCACTATAACTCTTATGAAATTCACGACGAATTCCTCCTTTAGTTTTAAAGAAAAAGAAGAAAAGAAGAAGGTTTATAATACTGTGTCATAATTCATAAACATCATCATCATTTCAGCCTATCAGTAGTCCACTGCTGAACATAGGTCTTCCCCATAGATTGCCCCAAAAGTTTGAAGCTCTAATTTTGGGGGGATTTTACTATAGTTGCCACGCTTGGCAGGCGGGATAGCTGGTGGTAGGATTCCTATGCAGAAATCCGTCTAGGTAGTTATCACCCCAGGGCCAGTTATTCTGCCGTGAAGCAGTAGTGAGCAAGCATTACTGTGTTTCAGTTTGAAGGGCACTGTGAGCTACCGTAATCACTGGGCATTTGAGACTTAAGAACTGATGTCTCAGGGTGACGGGCGCAGTGTGGTGTCACGCATAAATATTCTAGGTGACACAGCATTTGTTGTGGGCGGGCGTTGCACTTACCATCAGGTGAACGTTTTGCTCGTTTCTTCGCTACATACAATAAAAAAACCGCAGTTTATTTATTCAGATGTCCCAGGAAGACGTTGCTACCCATCTCCTGGTTTTTGTTTTCTCTTTGTCGATATTTACTACACCCACGCGATGAGACGGGGCGGTAGTTTCTCATGGGGTGCCATAATTGGTTCAATCATTTCAAATGTAAATGAGTTCATCGTTTATCGGGTATTAAAGTACGTCAAGGAAACTATCATATAGGGATTTCCTACGTATATGGAGATATTATGCAAATACTTAGCTTGCCGGTAATTCCAAGGGTTTAGTTGCGTCATTTACATTAACACGCGAGATTTGTACGTTATCTAAGGCCGTGTTATATGGTCGTTGTCCTAATTTACATATATTGCGATGTTTATCACATATAGGGTAGAATGCCCTACATCTTTCCTACCCAGGTGTCGTAATAGGCGACTAAGGTATTGTAAGGACAGTCTTTATTCGTGCAGAAGTCGTTATGCTGTGCCCGTGTGCAACCCCTTCTATAATAGATATACTGACGCTATTGAATCTGTATAAAAGTACTTTCATGGTCGCATGTCGTATAATCAACTTTTAGAAAAATATAATGTGCCAAATCTTACAATCGAGACGTTTACAACTTGAAGTAATGATTGTGACTTGTGTCATGGCAGACATGATAGATTTCACGAGTTAATAACTTAAGATATATCTTACTGTATACAGTACCCATAAGAACGCTTTGTCCTAATGTAAGTGAATTGTTTGCAGCCGCACTATGTCTCACTAACGCCGGCAAACGGTCTCCGATATATAAGCTAATGAACTCGAAAAACATATGTATTGTATCGACATTTTTTTTTTATTGGATAAAGTGATGAAACGAGCAAAACGTTCACCTAAAGGTAAATGCAACGTCTGCCCATAACAAATGCTGTGTCAACCAGAAAATGTTTGTGTGACAATACACTGTGTCCATCACCCTGGGACATAAATTCTTAAGACTCATGTGCCAAGTGATTACGCTAGCTCACAGTGCCCTTCTTATATTACCGTAATAATTAATAATTATTACGGTAATAATTATTATTAATAATTACCGTAATCACGGGAACCGTCATAGCGATGTCACGTAGAACTCAGGACTAGACCGCTGAGCCACACCAAAGCTATTAACTCTCCTGTCATCATCATTTCAGTATACCACTAGCTTACTGTGCTGTGCTGTGCTGAACATGGGCCTCCCCCATAGATTGCCACAAAGGTTTGTAGCTCTCATTTATGTGAGATTTTGCCATAGTTGCCACGCTTGGCAGGCGGGTTGGCATCCGCAGTTTATTTATTCAGATGTTCCAGGAGGAGCTGCAGCCCATCTTCTGGTTTTCATTTTTCCTCTCTCGACTTTTACGACACCCACGGGATGAGATGGGGTGGTAGATTCTTTTAAGCCGCCACCAAACGGCAAGCTGCTCCGCTAAGTATAACCCAAAATAACTTTCTTTGATGTGAGTTACCGAATTTTTTTTTTTCATTTTCAATATGATAGTTCTTTTTATTTTTTTTATTTGATAATAGTGACGGAACAAGCAGAACGTTCACGTGATGGTAAGTGCAAGGTCTGCCCATAACAAATGCTGTGTCACCCCATTTCTGTGTGACACCACACTGCGCCCAACACCCTGAGACATCAGTTCTTAATTCTCATATGCCCAGTGATTATGCTCAGTGCTCTTCAAACCGAAAAACAGTAATGTTTGCACTCTACTGCTTCACGGTAGAATAACTGGCCCTGGGGTGGTACGTACCTAGACGGATTCCTGCATAGGAATCCTACCACCAGAAATAATAAAGATATTAATGAAGATACTAATAAGAATTAATGAAGATATGTTTTAGATACTGACACAAACAATTCTCCAGACTAGATTTTCTCCTGCATCGTGGTTGCATTCTACAGAGATTTCATATGCGCAAGACATAGTAGACCCAGGCGTTACTTTCCTGAAATACATCATAATTACATACATAAGATCACGACTGTATCCCATAAGGGGTAGTCAGAGACTGGGCACTCACTGCAAAAACAGATGACTGCCACAATCCACGTTTCACCAAAATAATATAATGCACTTGACCCGCGGCGTAGAAGTCAGGTACTCTGACCACTAGGCCGTAGCCGTACCAGTAATTTTGCCGTAAATGGTAGTGTGTTTCGGTTGGTAGTGTTTCGTTTCCCGCGGGGGCGAAAAGTGGACTTCGGGCGTGATCTCTTCCTACACCTTTCATGGGAAAAAGGCGTGACTGTATGTATGTATGTCCGGTTAGACGGGCATTGAATGAAGTGCAATTAGAGGGCATTTGAGTCTTAGACCCGATTTCACCGATGGCCTTGCAAACCAAGTGTAATAAAACCACGTTTTACTTAATTGAGTTCAAATGTATCATTTGATCTCGGTTTTCGTCTAACCGATTTCACCAGCTCTATTTTGAACGCGTTTAGAAAAACGAGATTTACATAAAATATCGTCACAATCTAAAACAAAAACTCGATGTATTTCTTGTTTTGCGACATCAAACATCCTGTTTATGCATATGTTACATACTCGTACCATAGGTATCGTCGTTTCAGCCTATCAATACTCCACTGCTGAACATAGGCCTCCCCCATAGATTGCTACAAAAGTTTGTAGCTCTCGTTTTGGGGGGATTTTGCCATAGTTGCCACGCTTGGCAGACCGGTTGGCAACCGCAGTTTATTTATTCAGATGTTCCAGCAATATGCTGCTGCCCATCTCCTGGTTTTCATTTTCCCTCTGTCGACTTTTACGACACCCACGGGATGAGATGGGGTGGCAGATTCTCTTAGGCTTAACAATAAACAATACGAATTAAAAATATTTATTGCGTTTACATAGTTGTGCAATTGACAATGACAGCTCTCCAAACGGGTTTAAAGAGCTGAACGTCGAAAATTTGGCGTTCAGAATGAAATTATGAAAATGAGATTAATATGAGAAATGAAATGAAATTAAATTAAATGAAAATTCTTTATTTTTCGACGTAAGAAATATAAATTTCGTTTGTCAAACGTCATTTTTTACAATCTAGCGCCTTTTCGTAATGTGGTTCCTCTGACGGAGAAGAAACAGGCGAAAGAAACTGCTTAGATATCCTCCATTTTGTTATTTTTTTAACTTTGTCAAAAGTACATTATAAATATATTTACAAAGAACAGTCTCATTGAAAACCAAAGCACGCTCCATGACAAAATGTTATACAAGATTTAATAACAAATGAATAAATGCATTGCAAACTCGAGCAGACCAGCCTCCACCAACAGCACCTGTTCACAAGTATGGCGCATGTGGCAGCCATCGCATGTTTGAGGAGACATTTTCAAGGGAAGTGGACGACCCGCCCAACGACGCCGCCGCAAAAGTAAAGTAAAGTAAAGTTTCAGCCTATAAATGTCCCATTGCTGAGCTCAGGCCTCCTATCATTTCTGAGAGGGTTTTGGAGCTAGGAAGAATCCGCCACGCTGCTCCAATGCGGGTTGGCGGACTTCACATGTCTTCGAAATATTTTTTATTTCTCAGACATGCAGGTTTCCTCACGATGTTTTCCTTCACCGCCGAGCTCGTGGTAAATCAGCACTTAAAATTGCAATTAACAATTTTAGTGGTGCCGGCACCGGGTTTCGGAACCAGGTCACTCGCGTACTATGAAATTTAAAGCGAGCGCCTAGCCCTTGAGCTACCACGGCCGTCACAAGCAGAGACATTAAAGCGGGCATGACATGCTCAAGTCTATCAAACAAATTAACATTACTTAAATGTTTGTATTTTACTTTACAGAGCGCACTTCAGTGGTGTGTAATGTTAATCGCGTTTAGCTTTAATTGCGTTCATTTGATGTTGATGAAATGCAAACTGTAGCATTGAACTCAGTTAAAAGCTTAAACTTCGTTTAGATTGAACCGATTGGGTTGATTTTCAACGGTGGAATCAACCCTTAACGAGGTAATTTCTCAGTTTGACAAGTGCAATGCGGTGCTACAAAGAACATTGTTACTATAGAAATGTCTGGGTAACACCACAAGCGTTATGAGCAGACTGGTAGGATTCCTATGCAGGAATCCGTCTAGGTAGGTGCCACCCCAGGGCCAGTTATTACGCCGTGAAGCAGTAGTGTGCAAACATTACTGTGTTTTGGTTTGAAGAGCACTGTGAGCTAGCGTAATCACTGAGCATTTGAGACTTAAGAACTGATATGTTAGGGTGACGGGCGCAGTGTCACACAGAAATATTCTGGGTGACACGGCATTTGTTGTGGGCGGACGTTGCACTTACCACCAGGTGAACGTGTTGCTCGTTTCGTTGCTTTATACAATAAAAAAAAAATCAGGCGAAAGATTTGTTTGTGTCGTTACTTTATTAAATTTTCAATGCATCACAAATTTTGTTTGTTCATTTGCGCGCGATATTAATGTAGTGACTAAAAATACCTTCAAAAAACATATAAAACGTCTCCTCGCTCATTTGTAAGTAATAGGTACAGAATATGAAATACCGTTATGAGTGTGTTTGCCTCGTCGCAGCGGGAATTTCGTTTTGATTTCATCAATTACGTTATTCGACACAAGGTCAGTTCGCGAACGCTTTAGAATACATGTAATTAAAAAAAAATTAAATACAATAACGAAACAAATACCAAGTTAATGATGTGTATAATTATCACACAGGGTTCTAAGCCAACCACTGTATATAGTGGGGGGTCACCCTACAATGTTATTGCCTGTACAAGGTTGGCACTGCAGAACCTACGGTTATCGGTTCTACAAGCTACATGGCCGGCCCATTGCCACTTCAGCTTGCTGATTGCCAACCTCAGTTACTCTAGTTCTCATTATCCGCGAGGAACTCTTATGTATATTATACATTAAATCAGAGGTTCCCAAATTTTTTTCACATAGACCACTTTCAAAATTTAGCTGAGTCCTGTCGATCCCTTGCAGCTACCTTTCTACCAAACTGTTACTAACAAACGCATTTTTTTGTTACGTCAACGTTGACCCCCGTCGAATCTCCCGTGGACCACTGGGGGTTCACCTGGACCACTTTGGGAACTAAGGCATAAGATGAATAATCATAAACATACATAGAACTCAACACATAGAAGCTCAAGAAATATTTCATACATTCCATAATGGCACCATGAAAGTTTTTCTGAGATGCGAACTATATATACAACATCTAAATATTACTAGTAGGAGGAGACGTCCTTCCCAGATCAGGGTAGATACCCTTTTCCTTGGCAATATCATCCGCCAAAATGGTGACCCCGGTATGAACATCGCAACCAGCTTCTCCGGACCACAGCAACAACGTCATCGACAGCCATCGTAGTCACAGCATCAGACTACTGTCGGCACAACGCGTCCTTCCTAGTCCCGTAAATGATTCTCAGTGGCTGAGAACCGAGGATCATCAACGGGTGCGACATCAATGTCGCCAAATGAGAAGCTCAAGAAATATTCCTGTACGTCCATAATGGCGCTATGAAAGTTTACTGAGATTACTATATATACAACATCCAAATATTACTAGTTGGAGGAGACGTCCTGCCCAGATCAGACCATTCGACCTGGTCGGTAGCTACCCTTTTCATTGGCAATATATCCGACAATAATACTTAAAGTAATAGCATATAAATGTCCCACTGCTGAGCAAGGCCTCTTCTCATTTCCGTGAGGGTTTATGGAAGTAGGAAAAATCCGCCACGCTGCTCCAATGCGAGTTGGCGGACTACTAATGTCTTCGAAATATTTTCTATTTCCCAGACATTCAGGTTAAATGATCTGTATATCAAATAATAATAATGACTGAATTAATAATACAAAATATATATTGTACGCGTGGATTTTTACGGTACACGTACTAAATTAAATTTATTACGTGCTGAAACATTTCTTTATTTCATTTCTGTGTAAGAATACTAATGAATTGGAATAAAATAACTTAATTTAAAAATGTACGGAAAATATGAAAAAAAAATATTTTAATCGTATAGTTCTTCACGCTTTCACTTAGAACGTGGATTGCTCGTAGCCTTCGTAGCGCTCGTAGCGCCTTCATTGAGAAGTTTGAAAATGATTAAGAAAGAAAGAAACATTTATTTGTTACACGCACACAATTCACAGACAGACTAACCGTGTAGAATAATAAAAAATAAAAAACAGCCAACAGTAAAATATTTAATATCTGTGCGTTTATGGTCCAAAAAGGACTGCCACTCAGGACATGGTAGGACGCATCATCCTGCCCTTATTTTCAGTAGGATCTAAGAATATAATATAAATCGTACTTTTTTTAAATTAGAATAGAATACACATATAAAATACACACAAAGATATACTATACTCACACATATAATTACATATGTACTGTATAATATATAACTACATATGTTATAAACATAAATATATACCTAGTCCGGCCATAAGTTCCGTTACAAATGAAAATGTTTTTTTTAATGAAGTATTGTAATACTATTAAAATGTATACCTACATATTTATTACTCTCTGCAAAAAATTAAAAAAAAATCTATTAGAAATGGCCACCTTTTGCTTTTATACAGGCCTTTAATCTGTTTGACCATGACTCTATGGATTTACGCACTGTTTCCAACAGAAATTTCGCCACTGCTTGCTCCAAAGATTTGTTATTGTGGTGGCCTAAGACAATCCACCGCCCCTTCTCGTCCCGTGGCCGTCGTAAAAGTTGACAGAGGGAAAACGAAAACCCAACTATGAGCAGCAGCTAAATATATAAACTGCGTTTACCAGTTCACCTGCCAAGCGTTGCAACTATGGCAAAATACCCCCAATATTTGGGGGAGGGTAATGGGAGGAAGTGAGTGAGAGTGAGTGATCGTTGCGACAATTTGTGTCGCTGTGCTACATGCTCCGTTGAATCTTATAAATAATTAGCATTTTCAAGTTTGAATATAATTGAAACATTTCAATAAAAATATTATCAATCTATCTATCACAGTGCCATGGTAGCTCAGGGGCTAGGCGCTCGCTTTAAATTTCATAGTACGCGAGTGACCTGGGTACGATTCCCGGTGCCGGCATCACTAAAATTGCTAATTGCAATTTTAAGTTCTGATTTACCACGTGCTCGGCGGTGAAGGAAAACATCGTGAGGAAACCTGCATGTCTGAGAAATATTGTAGTTAATAGAATCAGGCGTTACTTTGCGGAAATCCATTATAATGAAGGAAAGTAAGTTACTTTGCTAAGATCCGCATGCATGTTAATAGAATCACTATTAACACCAAGATCCGGTTAGTGCGTGCCTTGATATTCCCCATTCTTCTGTATGGCGTGGAGTCGTGGACGATACGGGCTCGAGAGAGGCAGAGGATTGATGCCTTGGAGATGTGGTGCTGGAGGCGTATGTTGAGGATAACCTGGACGGCCAAGCGAACAAATGTGTCGATCCTCTCACAGCTCAAGATAAAAGTATATAGAGAAGTTTGTATATAACTATTTATCGATGTCGGAAACTAAATATCGTTACTCAACTCAGTTGGTATTATAACAGACCAAATATTAATATTCTCCTATTAGATGAATTAGCAACGATTTCAATAACTGGTTAACAAAAAAAAGTGCAAATTTGGAAGTACCTAACTTATCTTTTACCGTATTCGACGTAGAACTGGCGCGGGTAACATACTCGTACATGTCATAAAACATAAAGATCCAAAATCCAACAGTGTTATAAATCTTAATAAATTTACTTGTTGTATTACTAATAATATAACTAGACGGACTCCTATGCGAAACGAGCAAAACGTTAACCTGGTTGTAAGTGCAACTTCTGCCCATAACAAATGCTGTGTCACCCAGAACATTTCTGTGCGACACTACACTACCACCGTCACCCTGAGACATAAGTTATTAAGTCTCATATGCACTCAGTGATTGCACTAGCTCTCAGTGCTCAAACCGAAACACAGTACTGTTTGCACACTATTGCTTCACGGCAGAATAACTGGCCCTGGGGTGGTACCAACCTAGTCGGATTCCGGCATAAGAATCCTACCACCACAGCTACCTACGTATCTCCTCAGCACTTGATACCTTCCTACAATATTTGGCGTTTACGCCGTGGTCGGAAATTGGCCGAAAGGACACTACTTACAATTTTTTTTAAATGGATAGAGTGACGAAACGAGCAAAATGTTCACTTGATGTAAACAGGAACGTCCCCATAACAAATGCTATGTCACCCAGAACATTTCCGTGTGACACTACACTGCGCCTGTCACCCTGAGACATCATCAGCTCTTAAGTCTCACATGCGCAGTGATCACGCTGGCTCACAGTGCCCTTCAAACTGAAACAGTAATGTTTGCACACTACTCACACACTATTCTCGGCAGAATAACTGACCCTGGGGTGGTACCTACCCAGACGGATTACTGCACAGGAATCCTACCACCAGTAGATGCATGTGGCTCAGGGTCGTATTTTGTGGCAGTCTATGGAGGAGGCCTATGTTCAGCAGTGGATTTATGATGTGCTGAAATAATGATGATGATGTTGGAGATTTATAATCTGTAAAAGCAATACATTATGTTCTTAAGATAGAATCTGTGACTACACTGTTTCCGCTATGCTCTATACTATATTGTAGGTAATCTGTCCATTTTGTCTACGATTACTGCGGTCATGTTAGAGAAGTCTGTTTGTGCTCATCTTATTAAACTGTAATTCATCGTGACAATTACTCGTTATTTTTATCTTAACTCATCAGATGAAAGTATAAAATGATAGATACGACTTACGAACCTTCAAGAAAAGAGCCTATTCCTTTGTCAAGGCTAGCAACGCATCTGCTATTCCTCCTGTATTATACATGTTCAAGCGCGGCGGTGATCACTTACCAGGTGAGCAGATTGCTCGTTTACCCCCTCTTCCATTAAAAAAAAATCTAGGCGTTCGATATTACAAACTGGGCAAATGTTTGCACGAGTTTGAAGCTGCATGTTTAGTAGTGAGTTGTGAAAACATTTACATATTCCGAGTCGTTGTTGTTTGCTAGCGACTGGCGTCGACTGAACTCGGAACAACGTCGCAGTTAGCAAACAAAACGTTCGTATGTAAAGTTACTGTCCTCTGTTTGATCTGACGCTTAAAATTATTAAGCATTAGTTGAAACATTTAATAAAACTAATTTTACGGATTATCGCGGTTAATTTTTAACGTCGGGTCATAAATAATGTAATAATTAAACACGATAAAATCCGTAAAATTAGTTTAATTTAATGTGTAATATTCGCGTAAATATAATAAATCATTATTAGTTGCAGCAGACAACAGACAAATTACATCAATTTACATTGATTTTATTGAATAAAAGCAAAAATTACGTCGCGTTTATTTTATTTATTTTAAGTTTACAGACAAATATCAAAGTAGTTATACAAATTGCTAATTACACGTCTCCACGCGTAATTATTAAGTTTTCGCTGATTTTCCGTAAATACGAAGACAACTTAGAAAATATTGGGACACTAAAAAAATATGGTTAAAGTTTGTATAATCAAATCTTTTTAAAGAACTCCCCACCAGCATCCATACAAAGTTTCATGCATCTGAATCAATTTTCGAAACACTTTTTCCAGTTAGCCTCAGTCACCTCTTCTAGTCTGTTCGAACGCTGCTAGCGCATCACCCGGTGATGAAAACTGTATCCCTTTCAGCTGATTTTTATTTTAAGGAATAAAAAGATATCACACGGTGCCAAATCAGGGCTGTAAGGAGGATAAACCAAAATTTTAACCGGTGCGCTGACCGGAAAATCCCACGTTCTGTGCGCAGAGTGCGCGGGCGCGTTGTTTTGGTGAAACAGTAGATCGCACAGATCTGGTCGCTTGTTCGCAGCTGTCTACACTTCTAAAAAGCATTTGTTAATATACCATTCCAAATTGATGCTACTTCGATTCCGTACATCAGATACACCGACAAATAAAAAAATGCGACCAGAAATGTTCCCTCCACTTTGGTAAACGTCGGTTCATTTTGAAACAACCAAACCGACTGGAGCTACGTTTCTGGACGAATCCTTAATTAATATACTGTCATCATTTGTAATAATGTCGTAAACACGACAACACGAGTGCTTTAAATTCAGTAATCATGTAACGGCATCATTCCACGCAGTCTTGCTTTTGAGCATTGGTGAGGTTGTGTGGCACCCAACGCGAAACTGTCCTCCTCACGCGATGGTGTTCCTGCAAAAAGTCGTGAAAGCCTCCCAATCTAATCTGCAAATTATGCTGAATCACTTAAAACACAATTTGCCTATTCTGTTTTTCACTGCTACCACGTTTCTTTCCTTATCACTCAGTAACCCGTTCTGAAATTCGAATACAAGAGCCTTTATCCATAAATGCGATTAGAAGACTATCACACGATTCATCTTATTTGAGGCGACATTTGAAATTGTGAAAAATCATAGCGCGAAAATGTTGTTAAAAATTTAGCTCGTAAAACAATGGGCGTGTCTGGACGAACAAAATTCTACGATTAGGTGGCGAAGTTAGACAATCAGCATAAAAAGTGACTGAGTACAGCGCTTGTAAACCAAAACAGGCTTGCTGACCAAGTAGCCATCGTCTTCGTCGTCGACGTCTTCGTCGTTTCAGCCTATCACTAGTCCACTTATTAACATAGATCTCCCCCAAACAATGCCACAAAAGTTAGTAGGTCTCATTTTGGGGAGGATTTTATCGTAGTTGCAACGCTTGGCAGACGGGTTGACAAACGCAGTTTATTTTTACAGATCTTCCAGGAAGACGCTACTGCCCATCTACTGGTTTTTATTTAGTCAAGTAGCCATATCAACAATATGGTATGGTATAAGTAGCCATATCAATAATATACAACTGTTCTTGCTAATAATAATGACTATTTAATAAAATAAATGCAAACAGTCTGGGAAGCTAATTCTTCGCGCGCTGTTTGTGCTAACCTGTCATTCAAAACGCGTTACATAGACATTAGATTCGTTTTCCTTTTTATCTTGCTCTTTTGGCGTAAGGAATTCTTCTCCCCTTCTCGCGCTATGGCCGCCTATATACACTAAGTCTATGGTTTAAAGTCAATATCCTGTCTAACCGTTAACTACAGTACGTCGCCATGGTGATTTGATAATGGAAATGGAATCTAGCATACACATAGTCACGTCTTTTCCCCATATAAGGGGTAGGCTGGGGATGTAGGGTACACATGTAGCCCACTTTTCGCCCTCGCGGGAAACGGGACGTGCTTGAACATAGCAAAGGCCTTTGATCGGGTCTGGCACAAAGCGCTTCTTTCGAAGCTGCCTTCTTACGGGCTACCCGAGAAGTTATGCAATTGAGTCACCAGTTTTCTCACAGACCGGAGCATAAAGGTCGTAGTTGACGGTGCATGCTCGGACTCTAAGTCTGTGAATGCTGGTGTCCCACAAGGCTGTGTGCTATCACCAACCCTGTTTCTTCTGCATATCAATGAAATGTTACAAATTAGTAACATTCATTGCTATGCAGATGACAGCACTGTTGATGCCGTATACACCGGCCCAGCTCATATTTGTCGGGAAAACGTGGACGAGTACCGGAACAAACTTGTGTCTGAAGTCGAGATTTTGTTAGACAAAATCTCGGATTGGGGCCGACTAAATTTAGTCCAGTTCAACCCTAAGAAGTCACAGGTTTCCGCGTTTACCGCTAAAAAGAAACCCTTAGTCGTATCACCTCATTTTGAGAGCACTCCCCTCGTTGCCTCAGCCAGTATCGGTATATTACTTGGCGTCGACATATCGAGTGACGTTCAGTTTCGCGTTCACCTGGAAGGGAAAGTCAAATTGGCTTCCAAAAAGCTTGGCGTGCTCAGTAGAGCGCGACAGTACTTCATGCCGGCCCACCGCTTGCAACTTTATAAGGCGCAGTTTCGGCCGCACATGGAGTACTGTTCTCATCTCTGGGCGGGGGCGCCTCAGGATCAGCTACTTCCATTTGACCGCATTCAACGAAGAGCGGCTCGAATCGCCGACGACCATGTTCTATCTGATCGGCTTTATCCCCTGGCTTTGCGAAGAGATGTTGCATCCTTTTGCATTTTTATAGGATCTACCGAGTGAGGAGTGTTCCGAGGAATTGTTCGGATTAATTCCAGCCGCTGATTTTCACCATCGCACATTGCGGCACAGCGCAAAATTCCATCGTCACCACCTTGATGGTTGGCATTCCAGCACAGTGCGTTTTTCGCGCAATTTTCTGCCCCGCACAAGCACTTTATGGAATCTGCTGCCGTCACCGTTTTTCCGGACCGATATGACTTGGGGACCTTGGGGACCGATATGAAAGAGCCTATTCCTTTCTCAAAGGCCGGCAACGCATCTGCTATTCCTCTGGTATTGTAGATGTTCATGGGCGGCGGTGATCACTTACCATCAGGTGAGCCGCGTGCTCGTTGGCCCCCTATTCTATAAAAAAAACCCATGGTCACGGAGGGACTGAGGTGACAGATGTCCTGATCTCATAGTTAACCCGGAGTACCTTCAGCTTTTAATTATTATTTGAGGTCCGATCTACGCAGAAAGAGCTAACTGTGTCTTGAAGTCTTGCGGTGGTATGCTTGGTTTTTGACTTAATTTTATTTTATATATTTATATACATATCGCGTTTAATTTTGTTATAAATAAAAAAATAAACGCGATAAAATCCGTAAATTAGTTTCATTTAAATGTGAAGTGTTCGCGTAAATATAAGAAATCATTTTATGGTGTTATTCTACACGAATAAAGGGTATCCGTACAATACTTCAGTCGCCTCTTACGATACCTAGGTAGGAAAGAGAAAGGTGCTATTCTACTCTGCCGAACCTTCTTCATCTTATAACTCTGGCCTCTTTCAATAGAATTCTGCCAATGTCAAGTCAGTCAAGTTATTCTGCTGTGAAGCAGCAGTGTGCAAACATTACTGTGTTTCGGTTTGAAGGGCACTGTGAGCCAGCGCAATCACTGGGCATATGAGACTTAAGAACTAATGTCTCAGGGTGATGTGCACAGTGTGGTGTCACACAGAAATTTTCTGGATGACACAGCATTTTTTATGGGCAGATGTTGCACTTACCATCAGGTAGCAGGTAGCAGGTTGCTCGTTTGATCACTTTATACAATAATAAAATTATAGTTGACTGTTACTGAAGATTTGCTGGACTGATGGAGACAAAATGAAAAGTACAATTCTCGTCTTAAGTTGAATTTGCCAATCTCTGTACACTTTCACAAGCACTTGCTGCGTAATAAACTATCAATATTAAACATCAAAACACAAAATATAGGGCAGACCGGGGATAGTTGACCACGTTTTTGGTCATCATTTTTTTAAAAAAAAAACTTTTGCCTTGGTATTAATAAAAAATATTGTAAACTGTGCCAACTTTCATAGTCCATTATAAAAAAAAGGTTCTATTTGAATATTATTTAATAAAATCCGGATTTTTTCAGTTTTAGGAAACCTCTCCGAGATGGTCAACCTGCCCCAATGCCGGGGTAGGTAGACTACTCAACTGTTGCAGGGCGGCTTCAATTACGGGATGACAAGATTTAATGTGTAATAAAAATTTCGCAGAAATATTCTTGGTGACACGGCATCTGCATTGGGCCGACGTTGCACTTACCATCAGGTTAACGTTTTGCTCGTCTCGTCATTTTATCCAATAAAAAAAATCATAATTTTTGCAGAATTCTACCCAGATGGGTTTATTTATAATTTAATGATTAATTTTTATTTCAAACTTTGATTTCTTTCGTAAACCATAAATATTTTCGAAAAAATGGGACCATATGGATCATTGTCAGTCAACCAATACGCAATTGGCCCACCAACCCGGATCAGAGCTTTTGCTTTCAAAAATTCACTAAACTAAAATGCTTTGCATAACAGTCATGTATAACCACGTATTTGTATACCTTTTATAATAATTTACTTTCAATTTCAAATTAAATTTATATGAGCTTGACTATAAATTACAATGTAAGAACGAAAAAGGTGTGTTGATGAAAAACTACTTAGGTATCCCAATTATTGATATTGCGCTCTAACTGACAGTGAGACATTTCCTCGTGTCTCGCGTTCTGGGCGAATGATCGGTCAAGCAGCAGGCTTTCTTTGAGTGCAACATTGATTCTCTCACTCAAACCTGCAAGAAGTTAGGAGCATCTAGTCTACCTACCCCAGTCCCCAACCAACCCCGGTCTGCCCTACACATAAATTACTAATGCAATTAAAAAACTACCGTCACTTTTCGAGTTGACGCCAAAAGTCCCCGCCGAACACCATCAGCACAAAACTTACTAAACAAATTAAATATGGTTCTAAAATGACAAATTATATATTTAAACGTTCTTGAGAAGTTTATCTGTCTTTTGTATTGAATACTAAAATCAAAGGCGTGCGTAAGATGCTGTAGGTACCATTACGAGCTGAAATCTCTCGCGGCCACATTCCAGCCGCAAGAATTCTCAACAAAATTGAATTAAATGCCCCCGCGTTAGCAATGCGAACCATTAAAATTGTCTGTGAGTTTTAATTAGCATTATGTAGTTTTATGTTTTTCATGAGTTTATAAATATGTATGAAAAGCTTTCAAATATTTAATTTAAAAGTAAAAAAAGAAAAGTAACAGCCTGTGAATGTCCCACTGCTGAGCACAGGCCTCCTCTCATTTCTGAGAGGGTTTTGGAGCTGGGAAAAGTCCGCCACGCTGCTCCAATGCGGGTTGGCGGACTTAACATATCCTCGAAATATTTCTATTCCTCGGAGACGCAGGTTTCCTCACGATGTTTTCCTTCACCGCTGAGCACGTGGTAAATCAGCACTTAAAATTGTAGAACAAATTTACAGAATTTATTTCAGTAGAGAAACTTTGAAGTTTAGCGTCACTCATTTGAGTGACGAAACGAGCAAAACGTTCACCAGATAGTAAGTGCTACGTCTGCCCACAACAAATGCTGTGTCACCGGAATATTTCTGTGTGACACCACACTGCGCCCGTCAACCTGAGACATCAGTTCTTAAGTCTCAAATGCCCAGTGATTACGCTAGCTCACAGTGCCCTCCAATCCGAAACACAGTAATGCTTGCACACTACTGCTTCACGGCAGAATAACTGGCCCTGGTGGTACCTACCTAGACGGATTCCTGCATAGGTTGTGACTGCCTATCGCATTTAATGCTGACAAATTATAAACGTTATAAATTTCCCAACGCTCACACATGCCTCCTCTCATTTCGCACCCGGCAGGTGACCGCCATGTTACCCCAGAGTGGGTTGGCGGACTTCATGTGTAGTCGATACACACAAGATTACTTACGATGTTTTCCTACACCGCCGAGCATTAAATTGGTATTTAAAATTGTAATTAACTGTATTAATGACTCCGGCTCCGGGACTCGTGCACTCGCGTACTATATAACTTTGAGCGAGCGACCGCCACTTCCGCACAAAATATCGCATACATAATAATTTATGTCGATGCATCATTATTTTTATACAATTCTAGCTGTGCTCCGCGGTTATTCGTCGTTTCATATAAAAGAAATCGCTCGAAAGGTCGCAGCCTATAATCTTCCTCGATTTTTTTTCTAGCCCAAATGCTATATTATCTTAACCTTGGCGTCTCAATATATATTTGAAAACGTTTTTTATGTACACAGAACATAAATCAGTTTACATAAAAAGTGATGTTCATAATGTAAACACCAGGAACAAGCATAAATTAATAATGCCTGTTACTCGACTTCACTCTTAGTGGCAATGTATACGTTTTCACAAACAAATCCCAGAAAGTGCACAAAGTCTTTCAATCAAAAAGTTCAAATTTTATATTAAACAAAGACTTCATAAAAAGGGTTATTATAGTATTAAAGAATTCATAGATGATGATAACCCCTGGGAATGAGGTGATCGCCGCCAAGCTATTTCTACATTTTTATAACACTAATGTTATTGTACATTATTTTAAAAAATGACTAGAAAAAAATCACGCTGGGTTTATTTACTGGTTCTTCCCAGGACAGGGTATTTTTTGCGAATCAGTGTAGTTAAAAAAAGAAAAAAAATGACTTTCAATAAGTATTATGTAATTTTTTTTTTAAATCCGACGGGTAGATCTAGAAATTAGCGCGTTCAAACAGAAAACAAACAAACTCGTCAACTTCATTATGAGTATAGTATAAATACATATTTCAACATACACGTGAGTGAAGACGATACTCGCCTGAACAATAATATACGATGCCGTGATATCTGTAAGGAGAGATTGTTTTCAACGTTACATTTTATTCAATAAAAACTTTCATGAAGATAGTTGCGCTCTTTTCTTCAACTATACATCTTCTGATATTAGATTTCTAGTTATTTATTGCTATTCTACTAAGAAATATTGCTAGAATACAACATATCAAGAAACAGGACAAGAAAATTAATTATATTTCGTGTGATGCGGCGTAAGAGAATCAATTTTAACTGGTTGTAGGATTCCTATGCAGGAATCCGTCTAGGTAGCTACCAACCCAGGGCCAGTTATTCTGCCGTGAAGCAGTAGTGTGCAAACATTACTGTGTTTCGGCTTGAAGGGCACTGTGAGCTAGCGTAATCACTGGGCATTTGAGACTTAAGAACTTATGTCTCAGGGTGATGGGGACAGTGTGGTCTCACACAGAAATTTTCTGGGTGACACAGCATTTGATATGGGCAGATGTTACAAGTGAACTTGGTGATTTTTTTTAACGATGCCCCACAGTGATGTACATTTAGGTCTGCTATTAACTAATTATTGAATAAAAATATAGTTCAAGTTATGTAACAGCTTATAAATGTCCTACTGCTGAGCACAGGCATTTCTGACAGGGTTTTTCTGAGCCGGGGAAAGTCCGGCCACGCCGCTCCATTGCGGATCAAGGCTTCGCATCTCCTTAGAGTAAAAAAAGTAAAGTTTCATCCTATAAATGTCCCACTACTGAGCACAGGCCTCCCCTCATTTCTGAGAGGGTTTTGGAGTTGGGAATAGTCCGCCACGCTGCTCCAATGCGGGTTGGCGGACTTCACATGTCTTCGAAATATTTTTTATTTCTGAGACATGCAGGTTTCCTCACGATGTTTTCCTTCACCGCCGAGCACGTGGTAAATCAGCACTTAAAATTGCAATTAACAATTTTAGTGGTGCCGGCACCGGGAATCGAACCCAGGTCACTCGCGTACTATGAAATTAAAAGCGAGCGCCTAGCCCCTGAGCTACCACGGCTCGCATCTCCTTAAAATGTTTTTATTTATTAGACATGCAGGTTTCCTCCTGGTGATTACCATAAATCCACACTTGAAACTGAGCAATTTTAAAGGTGCACTGGGTATCGAACTTAGGAAAGAAATAATTTATGACGTTGTTGTGAAGTTGTGAAGGATGGCTGGAGGTCGTCGGAGATTGATAATCAAATTGCCCACAATTCAATTATGGTAATTTGGTCAACTGCTTAAATTATCAAGCAACGATAGTCAACTAACAATATTTCTACATATTTACAAAGGCTAACGATGTTTATTGATGTCTGAGGGTTAATAACTTTTCTCTATCTATATATACAATTTTTGGTGCAAATAAATATTAAAAGGACCAATTTTTTAAAAATTGATTGACGCACGCCACGAATCATATTACTGGTGGATTTGTAGGTAGGTGGGTAATGGGAGGAAGTGAGTGAGAGTGAGTGATCGTTGCGACAATTTGTGTCGCTGTGCTACATGCTCCGTTGAATACACTAAATCTTATAATTAATTTGCATTCTCAAGTTTGAAAATAATTGAAAAATTTAAATAAAATTATTATCAATCTATCACAGAGCCGTGGCAGCTCAGAGGCCGGGTGCTCGACTATAATTTCATAATACGCGAGTAAACTGGGTTCGATCCCCGGTGCCAGCACCTCTAAAATTGTTCTAAAATTTTAAGTGCTGATTTACCACGTGCACAGCGGTGATGGAAAACATCGTGAGGAAACCTGCATGTCCGAGGAATAGAAATATTTCGAGGACATGTGAAGTCTGCCAATCCGCATTGGAGCAGCGTGGCGGACTATTCCCCGCTCCAAAACCCTCTCAGAAATGAGAGGAGGCCTGTGCTCAGCAGTGGGACATATATAGGCTGTTACTTTACTTTTTTTTACCACCCCAGCGCCAGTCATTCTGCCGTGAAACAGAAGTTTGCAAACATTACTGTGTTTCGGTTTGAAGGGCACTGAGAGCTAGCGTAACATACGAGACTTAAGAATGATGTCTCAAGGTGACGAGTATAGTGTGGCATAACACAGAAATGTTTTTAGTGACACAGCACTTGTTATGGGCAAACGTCGCAAACGTTTACCATCAGGTCAACGTTGTGCCCGTTTCGCCACTTTATCCAATAAAAATATGAAAAACGATATATTATATTCTCAATAATAAATTGACTTCTGTTATAAAACGAGCTTAAATAGTTATGACGTGTAAACACTCTGAAGAATCACACCACGCTCCAAGCACATCCAGATTCGCGTACTCCGTGTAATGTCTGTGTTGGTTTTGTTAAGTTAGCTTTACTAAGTTACCCGCAAATTAAGTCAGTTTTGTACGCGATACCCTTAAATATGTTTTTGATGATGTTTAATCGTTTTGTTATGTAAGTGTTCTTATAATTATAATAAAAATATACATTCTGAAGCCTCAAAAAATTTAAGAAATTTGTTTTCATATTTTTAATACTTAGAGCTAACGTAATCACTGGGAATATGAGGCTTAAGAATTGGTGTCTCTGGGTGACGAGGCACCCAGAAATGTTCTGGGCGACACGGAATATGTTATAGGCTGACGTTGCTTTTGCGTTCTTATAGAAGAAACTAGCGGACCCTACAGACGTTGTCCTGCCCGAAAGTTGGCTTGCCTGCTGTCAATAGATTCAGAAGACGTTTTTTCGATTATCCAATTATCGATAAACTATGTACTGAGTGACTTTTATCATTTTTGCTAGAACTCTATCGCAGCGCCACCTATCGGGTCCAATTCTGAATCTAAAGCATCCAGGGAACCCCACAAACACACACATAAAATTCATCAACATCGGTCCTGACGTTTAGGTGTGTACACACGCACAGAAGAACTATATATATATAAAGATAAGTATTTTCGTTGTTATAAAAACCGTTTATATTGAAATATTTGCAATTAATTTGCACTGTTCTTTTGATAATTGGTCTATTCTGAACATATTAATAGACTTTTGACTAATTTTCAACTAATTTTTATTCCATATTCGTTACGAAATGTAGTCTAATGTCAAAAATAAAAATATTATAATTTTAACCTTATATTCGGTCTCAATTATTTTATAAAATAATTTTAAAAGAGGTTTTGGACGACTTTATGTATGATTAATTTTAATTTATTTATAATTTATAATATGTCGTCACACGGAGAAGGCAACTAGGTCAAGTATCCCTGGCCTAGTCAATGGCAATAGTTTGTTAGTAAAATAATTAACCTGTACTTGAGACTTAAAGAAGAATATTATATATATAGATGAGAAGAATACTAATAATGTAAGTGATTACTTGCTTTTAACATTACTAGTATTCCTGTAATACATATATTTACGATGATGTAATTGCTGTTAGCCTTCTCGGCTTTTACAGCTCCATCGGATACTGTGCTCGCGTGCCAGGGGCCCGCGTGCCAGGTTTGGTTTGACCCAAACATAAATAAAAACTCCTACAAAAACCTCGAAGTTCGGACTGTGTCGCGTTCGCTGCGTGCTTTCGCGATTTCGAAAATCTTAAATATTTTAAGTCGTCTAATGACCGTCCGAGAGGCTGCGCGCGTCCATTCGGACTGCCGACTTGTGTGTCGCTAACTCTGGGCGGTGAGAACCGCCCTGGCACAGGTGAATCGTGTGTACGCGGTGTGATTGTCGACTGCTGCGCGCCGCTCTCTACGGCGGTCGCGTGTCGTGGTGCGTGTTATATTAAAGCTATTGACTGTGTACAGTGTGGCCTGGATCGTGACTGACAGTATCTGGTGTATTCCTGTAAAGTAAACATATCTAGCCTACCTAACCTAGCCGTGTGGTAGCGGCTTAAGACGAGTCTATCACCCCATCTCATCCCGTGGGTGTCGTAAAAGTCGACTGTGGGAAAATTAAAAGCAGAAGATGGGCAGCAGCATCTTCCTGGAACATCTGAATAAATAAACTGCGGTTGCCAGCTAACCGGTTGAGAGCTACAAGCATTTGTTGCCATCTATTGGGGAGGCCTATGTTCAGCAGTGGACTAGTGATAGGCTTAAATGATGATGATAAATCATACCTTAAAATCTTTTGCTACAAGTTTACGACTCCAGTCGAATTGCGGACTCGACCCCGCGACTTTACTTTTCGAGGTCCATACCCTAAACCATAAGGCCTTTTACGCTTAAGTTGTGTCTATTGTAAATGGGTATTTATGTCCCATCGCTTGCCAATCTATTCTCACAATATATTACCATTAATTACACAGGAAAACATTTTTCAATTATATAGCCTAATCGACTTGGCGAGAATGCCATCAGCTTCACTGATGAAATTAAATCTTCGTTATCTTTTAGCAGTTTATTGAACTTTCTAAAAAAAATTTAGGTAACAGACATCTATGTTTTATTGATATGAGCGCAAGTCTCTTGTCATTTTTGCGAGGGTTACTAAGGGACGTCACGTGCGTGTCTCTTATGACTGTGTTTTATTTTATTTGTTGTGATTCATTTTTTTCTGTACTTTGTATGAATGATTTAAATAAATTTGTATATCATTTTTTTAATTTTTTCTTAGGGCAAAGCACAACTTATTTAATAAAAATTTAGTTAATAGAATCAGGCGTTTCTTTACGGAAATCCATTATAATGAAGGAAAGGAAGTTAGTTTGCTTAGATCCATGTAATGCATGTAAAATATAAAATAGGGTTTATTACAAGATCACGACTGTATCCCATAAGGGGTAGTCAGAGACTGGGCACTCGCTGCAAAAACAGATGACTGCCACACGTTTCACCAAAACAATATAATGCACTTGGTGTGATAGGTGGTGAGCCCATCGCCACCATGCGCTGTTGGGTGCGCAGTGCAGTTTAACTCCTTACTCGCCTTTTACGAGATCCATTGGATGAGATGGAGTGGTAGTATTCTTTTAACGAGCCGCCACCACACGGCTAAAGTTGATCGATTATATTTTGGTTTTCACGAATACAAAAATATATTTTATAAATACAACGACCTCTTACTCTGTATTATACAAAAAGTATACCTAGCGAATATAATTTACTTTTCAATCAGTTGCATTTCGCGTGTCATATTTTAAATGTGTCGCTATTCGTTATTTTGTGTCTTCGTGCTCGAAGAATTTTCGAGTGGGTATAATTATAGCGTATAAATACGCACGCGAAAATAAATTGCATATGGCTTTTTGTTATATGGTAAATCCCAATATGGTACGTTATTCCCATCTTTACACGATTGTATATTTTGCATGCGAATCTTACCAAATTAACTTCCTTTCCTTTGTAGCGACATCAATGTCGCCACATGAGAAGCTCAAGAAATATACCTATACGTCCATAATCGCGCTATGAAAGTTTTCTGAGATGCGATCTATATATACAATATCTAAATATTACTAGTCGGAGGAGACGTCCTCCACAGATCAGACTTTCCGATCTGGCAAATATCATCCGCCAAAATGGTGACCCCGACTTGATGAACATCCCGCAGCCAGCTTCTCCGAACCACAGCAACAACGCCATCGGCAGCCATCGCAGTCACACACGAGTACGACTACTGTCGACACAACGCGTGCTTCCTAGTCTCTCAGCCACTGAGGATCATCAACGGGCGGTCCCTCTCCTCAGGCTGACTCCTGCGGCATCAACACCTGTCTTCATACGTCTCAACGCACTGAAGACCTGAACACAGATTCACCGCGACGCTAGACTGCCCCTCCTCGCCTGACGTCTCAAGTTCTCAACGCTAACTACGACTTCCAGTCTCAGCGGGGAAGTCATCTAGCGACATTTATGTCGCCACATGAGAAGCTCAAAAAATATTCCCATACGTTCATAATCGCGCTATGAAAATTTTCTGAGATGCGAACTATATATACAATATCCAAATATTACTAGTCGATGGAGACGTCCTCCCCAGATCAGACTTCCCGATCTGGCGAGTAGACCCTTTTCATTGGCAATATCATCCGCCAAACCTTCATTCATTAAAAATGCGGCTAAGATAGAAAAACGTATATAGAACCTAACTATAACTAACTATACCTAACTAACCTAACTAACTATAGGCTTAGTAAAGAACTATACAACTATATACATAACCTAACTATAGATGTTGGTCTGTATGTTGTAAGAAATACTCTCTTTCAGAATGTCTAACGAAAATTATTTGTATTAAAAATTTATGTGAATATAAATGCTTAAAAGTTTATTGAAGAAGCTTTTGAATTTCTTATTCTTATTACTAGAAAATCACTTCGGAACTTTATAACTTTCGGTAAGGTTTGTGATTTTTAATAAATGAAAAAATAATTATCATAGAACATTTACAATTATGATTTAATAACCGCCCGTCAGAAACAAATAATAGAGTTAATTTTTACTATTTTTAACCCGACGTTTCGAGTGCTTTACAGCACCCATGGTCACGGGAGGACTGAGGTGACAGATGTCCTGATGTCATAGTTAACCTGGGGTACCTTCAGCTTTTAATTATTATTTTTGGTCCGATCTACGCAGAAAAAGCTAACTGTGTCTTGAAGTCTTGCAGTGGTATGCTTGGTTTTTGATTTAATTTAATTTATTAATGGATCCCAAGCTGGTGGTAATACCCAACCATCTTCTCTATTGAAATTAGGATGTTTTTGATTTCAATAGCCTCGCGAATCATCCTTGGTAGGAATCGGTGTTCTTTTGCAAGGATCTGTGGTTTATCAAATCTGATGTAATGGTTGGGATGATCCAGAACATGGTCACAAACTGCAGACTTCCTAGAACGACGATGCTTCACGTCAGCTATGTGTTCTTTTACGCGGGTTTTTATAATAAATTTTAAAGCATAAGCGTGTTTAAAATTCTTTATTATTATCTGGAAATGTTTTTTTCTGTAAACCGATTCATAAGAGGTTTTATAAAGTATTTTTGTATTCTTATTATGGACGTTTTCAAATTAGTTCACTTGGCAAACTTGTTTTTGCAAAAAATAACACTGACATAAACTTCCCTAACCAAAATGTAGGACAAACAAAACAAACTAAAACAAAGAACATTAATATATAAAAATGTATTTTATATAATATCAAATTTATATAAATAAGTTTCTGTGACTAAATGGAACAATATTTATATTAAAATATTTTGTATAACCTCAATCGAGTTCGTATTAGTCCCTGCAATCTCTCGAGATTAAGTTTGTCGGAATTCAGCATAGAAATGCTTTCAGCGTCCTCTCTGTAGCACACGAACCTAATGTATAGGGAAATATTACTAAAAGAATAATGAAAAATGACGACCGCGTGGCCTAGTGGTCAGAGTCCCTGACTTCTAAGCCGCGGGTCTTGGGTTCGAATCCCAGCCGGAGCCAACATTTGTGCTAAAACAAAAATTGTTGGTTTTCGGGTCTGGTTGTGTTGTGATTGTCCCCGTGTTTATGACACTGCATCCTAGCCTACCTCCGATCTTATCGCATCAGCGTTACATCGGGCGCGGGTAGGTTGGGACGAGTGAGTGCCTCTGTGTTCGCGCGTACACTTGTGGCACTATAATATCTCCTGCGCAGTTGATGGCTCTCGACAGAATTCGGCAGTTTTCGCCGTGGTCGAAATCGGCTAGGAGAACATCACTAAAAGAATTAAAAAAAAAAGTATACTACTGCATCTAAGTATTCATTGCAATTTAGTTAGAATAGCATATTCTAAAAGTTTCGGAAGTCGATAGAAAAAGATATCCCTTGTAGGTTATTTATATATAATTGATATTTAGGAAACGGCTCTAATGATTTGAATGAAATTTCGTATTAAGATAATGTTTTACTCTCGAAGTTTATCTAGATAGGTGTAATCCCCGGAGAAAATACGACAAACAAATAATTTAAAAAACCTTATGTAAACGAAATATGTAAATATATTTTGCTTATGAAATTATTTCTGTTGAGTACAACAACATGGCACTACATAACCAGTGAGTGAATGGTATGGACGCTTATTAGAGGATATATTCCTACTGTATCTTTCT
Organism: Luehdorfia chinensis; assembly: GCA_019845155.1. Taxonomy (NCBI): domain Eukaryota; kingdom Metazoa; phylum Arthropoda; class Insecta; order Lepidoptera; family Papilionidae; genus Luehdorfia; species Luehdorfia chinensis. The sequence goes on from JAHVAK010000226.1 coordinate 440,781, forward strand.
TCTACTACATACTAAGCGTTGCATAATAACGTAGTCATCTGGGCAAAATATATTACAGTCCTGCACATTTAGACTCCTTTCCAAACCCGATGTAACACAAGTCCTTACTAGTGGTAGGATTCCTATGCAGGAATAGTAGGTAGGTACCACCCCAGGGCCAGTTATACTGCCGTGAAGCAGTAATGTGAAACATTAATGTGTTTCGGTTTGAAGGGCACTGTGAGCTATCGTAATCACTGGGCATGTGAGACTTAAGAACTGATGTCTCAGGGTGACGGGCGCAGTGTAGTGTCACACAGAAATTTTCTGGGTGACACTGAATTTGTTATGGGCAGACGTTGCACTTACTATCAGGTGAACGTTCTGCTCGTTCCGTCACTTTAATAAAATAAAATAAAAAGTCCGATGACATCGAAATGTGGTCACAACCCATGTCGTAGACGGTACAATCACAGTCCATCTAGCTCTGTAACCTAATAATAGCTGTAATCTGTAAACTAGTCATTTTTTGTTTATTTACCATACAATTGTTGGCGTCCATGACTTATTACTTTGTCCATATCTGTGGATGATTGATTTTTACAAATAATGTAAGCTCTAAGAAGAATTAAACAGTACATACAAAATGAAAGATCTTGGAGACTTAAAGACTTATTTAAAGACGGTAAGAAAGGCATAATTTATTTAGATATGAAAAAATATATATTAGAAGTATTCAACAAATATGGTATCGCTGACTGCAAACATGTCAAAACTTCGATGGACATGAATACAAAATTCCAAAAAAGTTTAGATGGAAATAAATCGGCGTCATCCATTTTGTAGACGTTTCTTTAAATAAAACTACTTTTTTACGGATTTTATCGCGTTTAATTTTGAACTATTTTTACCCGACGTTTCGGACGCTTTACAGCACCCATGGTCACGGGGGGACTGAGGTGACAGTTGTCCCGATGTCCATCACAAGTCCGGACCATGGTCGCACACTGCAGACCATGTTCTGGATCATCCCAACCATTACATCAGATTTGATAGATCACAAATCCTTGCAAAAGAACACCGATTCCTACCAAGGATGATTCGCGAGGCTATTGAAATTAAAAACCATCCTAATTTCAATAGGGAAGATGGTTGGTTATTACCACCGGCTTGGGATCCTATTATTAATAAAATTAAATCAAAACCCAAGCATACCACTGCAAGGCTTCAAGACACAGTAAGCTCTTTCTGCGTAGATCGGACTACAAATAATAATTAAAAGCTGAAGGTACTCCGGGTTAACTATGACATCGGGACAACTGTCACCTCAGTCCCCCCGTGACCATGGGTGCTGTAAAGCGTCCGAAACGTCGGGTAAAAATAGTTCAAAATTAAACGCGATAAAATCCGTAAAAAAGTAGTTCTATGTAAATGTGTAATATTCGCGTAAATAAAAGAAGACGTTTCTTTAGTTATTTTACGTTTATAAAAAAAATACTAAATACATTGTTATTCCGATATATTATTTATTTCCACACTACCACACACTGAGCGTTGCATAATAACACTGTCCTCTTGTCCTCCGGTTTAGATATGGCATAAGCAAAATTCTGGCTAATAGCCGGACATAGTTCTGGACAAGGTATATTACAGTTCTGCAAATTCAGCGCACAGATAGAGGCCGTGTAGCCACACATAGTCGCCTTTCCAAACGCGATGTAACAAAAGTCATGTAGCGACATCTATGTCGCCACATGAGAAGCTCAAGAAATATTCCCATACGTCCAAAATCGCGCTATGAAAGTTTTCTGAGATACGAACTGTATATACAACATCTAAAAATTACTAGTAGGAGGAGACGTCCTCCCCAGATCAGACCACTCGATCTGGCGGGTAGCTACCCTTTTCCTTGGCAAAATCATTCGCCAAAGTCCAATGACATCGAAGAGTGGTTAAAAATCGGGTCATACACACGTTCATCACCACAGTTCATCTTGCTCTGTTATTTAATAATAGCTGTTATCTGTAAAGGAATGTGGATGAATGTGTGATCCCAGGCCCCCAGAATCAGTAGTCAGATACACGATCACACTGTTATTGGTATTCGGGTTTCTAAGTCTTCCTTCAATGTTATGAAGGTAGGATTCCTGTGCAGGAATCTGTCTAAATAGGCACCACCCCAGGGTCAGTTGTGTCGTGATGCAGTAGTGTGCAAACATTACTGTTTCGGTTTGAAGGGCACTGTGAGCTAGCGTAATCACTGGGCATATGAGACTTAAGTCTCAGGGTGATGAGCGCAGTGCGGTGTCACACAGAAATTTTCTGGGTGACACAGCATTTGTTATGGGCAGACGTTGCACTTACCATCAGGTGAACGTTTTGCTCGTTTTATCACTTATCCAATAAAAAAAAAACTTACTCGGAAACCCGAAGCTGTGCTTACAATCAATAGGGCAATATAACAGATCTTGCAAGGTTGTCATCCTTAGATTGTTAACCGAATGATGCAACGAAGAAATTGGCAAAGGGAATATGATGATACTCCTGACTAATTTTTGCCCATGACGAAAACTACCAAATACTCTCTGATTTTAACAACTGTAACAGATATTATAGTGCCATAAACGTAAACACAGTCACTCACTCGACCCAACCTCCCCGACCTGATGTAATGATCATGCAATAAGATGCAGTGACAGGAGTGACAGGGAAACAAGGAACAACACAACCACACCCGAAACCCAACAATTTGTGGTTTTGCACCAATGTTTGCTTAGGCTGGGATACGAACCACTAAGCCACGCGATCATATATGTCATTTATATACACCATGTACCCTTAGTACCTTTAAATGATGACGACCGCGTGGCCTAGTGGTCAGAGTACCTGACTTCTACGCCGCGGGTCCTAGGTCCCAGCCGGAGCAAACAACGGTAGTGTGCAAATACCATTGTGTTTCGGTTTGAAAGGCATGGAAGCCAGTGTTATTTTCGGGGTAAACGAGACTCACTAAGCGATGTCTCATAGTGTAGTGCGGCGCTACACAGAAGTTTCCAACCAGTGATATACAAAAACCTAGATACATACTATATATGTTTTTTTTATTGTATAAAGTGACAAATTGAGCAAAACGTTCACCTGATGGCAAGTGCAACGTCCGCCCACAACAAATCACCCAGAATATTTCTGTGTGACACCACACTGCGCCCGTCATCCTGAGACATCAGTTCTTAAGTCTCAACTGCCCAGTGATTACGCTAGCTCAGAGTGCCCTTCAAACCGAAACACAGTAATACTTGCACACTACTGCTTCACGGCAGAATAACTGGCCCTGGGGTGGTACCTGCCTAGACGGATTCCTGCATAGGAATCCTACCACCAGTAACACTAGATTCGAAAAGAGAGCAAAATGCGCTCATTTCGATTAGCATCACGCCAGCCGTGTCAACGCAAGGACCGTCAAACCGACGTGGAAAGACAGTTAATTTTATCTAAAAAGGTACTCTATGTCGTGGGCAAAAGATTGAACTTGTGTTTATTTAATCGGAATTCGTGATCTTTGTCTTTATTTTTATGTTTTGATCGATCGAGAACTCTGATGATTTTTATATGGAACTGTGTATCTCGGGTTTTCCAACGCAAACTTCTGAGTGACACCGCAACTTATTTCTATTTCTATAAAAAAATATTTCACCGCAGCAAGTACCGCAGTATTTGATAAATAAAGCAAATAAATAATTCACGCGACTCCGCTCCCATTTGAACAAAACTACGATCCACTTCGTACTTATTGAGTAGCAAAGTTTGTTGGAGTTATATCTCCAGACAAATTAATATCCAATTTTCATTACGATTTACTACCCATGTCTTCATATACAGTTGTAATGATGATTTGTGTGCCATTTTGATTCAGATTGGAGTTTATGAGATACGGGCATTGTTTATTATAATTTTATTAACTCTTCAAACAAATTTGATCGAGTTAGAACAGTCTCCACACGGTGAGATGAAGAGCGAGAGGAGAGAGAACGAGAGCGGCCTAAGAGAATCTACGAACCCATCTCATCCCGTGGGTATAGTAAAAGTCGATAGAGGGAAAATTAAAACCAGGAGATGGGCAGCAGCACCTTTCGGGAACATCTGAATAATTTAAACTGCGGTTGCCAACCCGCCTGCCAAGCGTGGCAACTATGGCATAACCAAAATGAGAACTACAAACTTTTGTGGCTATCTATGGGGGAGACCTATGTTCAGCAGTGGACTTGTGATAGGCTGAAACGACGAACGACGACAAGAACAGTCTCAATGAATACATAAATTCACGCATTTTTCCAGAAGGGGTAGACAGAGACCGCACCTTCGACGAAAACGAAACGTCACCGCCGTTTGAGTACGAGGCAAGAAATTCTTACTCGCCACTGCGTACCCACGAACAGTATGGTGATAGCAGTACATAATCTGGCAATGAAGGCTGTCCGTATAATACCTTAGTCGTCTTTTACGACATCTCGGTAGGAAAGAGGAGCTTTTCTACTCTCCCGGACACAAATCGGCGGATCCTCAACACTAAATCTGGATAGTTTGTATGTTTCAAAGCGCTAATCTCAGGAAATACTAAATACTAAACTACTAGTGGTTAAAGCACCTGACTTCTGCGCCGCGAGTCCTGGGTTCGAATCCCAGCCGGAGCCAAACGTTTGTGCAAATTATTTGGTTTTCGGGTCTGGTTGTGTTGTGCGTATCAAGTTCATTTCTGTAAAGCGCACCCACGCTACAGTAGAAATCCTACTGTGGGGATTTTATTTTAAAGATTAAAAAAAAAACCATTAGACAGCCCGTTTATTGGGAAAGATTGTTTTATTGTATAAAGTGACGATACGAGCAAAACGTTCACCTAATGGTAATTGCAACGTCCACCCACAACAAATGCTGTGTCACCCAGAAAATTTCTTTGTGACACTACATTTCGCCTGTCACCTTGAGACATCAGTTCTTAAGTCTCAAATGCCCAGTGATTACACTAGCTATCAGTGCCCTTCAAACCGAAACACAGTAATGCTTGCACACTACTGCTTCACGGGAGAATAACCGGCCCTGTGGTGGTACCTAGAAGGATTCCTGCATAGGAATCCTACCACCAGTAATTTAGAATATAAATCTTCATGCTATGGCCTTAAAGAGACGCTGTGAATCGAATATTATCGAGAATGGCCGAACTGTGAAGGCTCAGATCAACAAGGTACCATTCCGTACAGCGCAGTCTTACTTTACGCTGACGAAACCGCGAGGAACCGCCATGACTTTCTTTGTCGATGAGTTCTCACTTAAATGTAATTATTGATTCGATTTTCATATGATTTTCGTATTATTCATTCGCAGCCAACTTTGTACATAAATTATTAAATGAAATGTAATAAATTTATTTCTAATGCTTTAGTTGCAGATCTTTTTTGTATGCAATTTTTTGAAGCCAGTAAGCAGGAAAACTTACAAAGACTTTTTGAAATATGTTACACTGTGTGCCTTTTTTAGCGAATTTATGAAATTGGTATCGCGCCAAAAAATACTATAAGTAATTATGTATCTTAGACATTAGAGTCTAATCTCAATAGTCGTTTTCTCAAAAAAATCTTTACTAATTGTTTTCTTACATAAAACTTACGTCAATCTTAATCGAATGAAAATTATTGAAATAGTGTCATTAATGTTTACACTTTTATTTACGGGAGATAGTGACAAGACGAGCAAATCACCTGATGGTAAGTGCAACATCCGCCCATAACAAATGCTGTGTTACCGTATGCGCTTGCCACCCTCAGACCGCCCTTTAAACCTTCCTTCAAACCGAAATACAGTAATGTTTGCACACTACCGCTTCACGCCAGAACAACTGACTCTGCGGTGGTATCTACCTAGATGGATTCCTGCTTAGGAATCCTACCACCAGTAAATACTACAAAAAACCGGCAAGAAACTCTGTGGTCTTTCTTTTTTTCAATGCCATACATAACGTCATTTATAAATTACATAAAAATTACATTATAAATTTAGTAGACAGGGGGTTTGCAAATGCAGTAAGAGTTATTTTCACACATCTCTGTCCATGTAATGATATTTTATAATGTCTTCTTGACAAGTTTGTTTTCTATGTCAGTTTTTGAGTCAGTATCAATATCATTGCCCTTTAGACCGAAACACAAAAATGTTTGCACTCCACTACTTGACAGCAGAATAACTGGCAGTACTGCGTGCTAGTTACTCTACTGCCTACCTAGACGGATTCCTGCATAGAAATGCTACCACCAGTAAATTAGCTTGAAAGGTACCATTGTGTTGCGCGGCCAGTCAAGGAACAAAATATGTAATTTTGCGTTACAGTTTATTGTTCCACACATTCACTATAATTCAACAATCACTTCTATATGCAATTTTCAACTAAAAACCAATTTAACAGTTAAACGAATTGTCACGACGAGCACACTAGATCTCATCACAGAAAGACTTCTTAGCATATTTTCGGTGATGTGATTGCTGTTAGCCTTTTTGGCTTTTAAAGCTTCATCGGATACTGTGCTCACGGATCCGGGGCCCGCGTGGCAGGTTTTGTTTGACCCAAACATAAATAAATATATAAACTCCTACCAAAACATCGAAATGCGGTGTGTGTCGCGTTCGCTGCGTGCTTACGCGATTTCGAATATCTTATGTGATTTTAAGTCGTCTAATGACCGCTCGAGGGAGGCTGCGGGCCTCCATTCGGACTGTCGAATTGTCTGTCGGTAACTCTGGGCGGTAAGAACCGCCCTGGAACACGGATGAATCGTGTGTACGCGGTGTGATTGTCGAATGTTGCGCGCCGCTCTCTGAGGCGGTCGCGCATCGTGCATATTATGTTAAAGCTGTTAACTGTGTGTACAGTGTAGCCTGGATCGTGAATGAACGGATCGCGGTGAGGGAGTGCTGAGATGTCCGTGTTGGCTAGCAGCTTGCGCGGGCGATGTTTGCATTCGGTCGGGTTTCTATTGGGTAGGTAAATTGCTGCTTTAACCACCAGCGAGTTTGGATGAACCGCGGCTTTTTCGAAGAACCGCCGTGATGCCGTTCTATTGCGTACGTTATTAATGTGTGCAGCGAACGACATCGCTGCGTCTAAAGTGACCCCGAGGTATTTAACGCTCTTTCCTAGGTAATAGGGCGTGCCGATTGTGTGACATCGTCTAGCGGGCTTAGGTGTACCCTTCAAGAAGTATATCGCTACGCTTTTCTCGGGGCGTACCTTCATTCTCCATTTCCGGAACCATTCGCCTAGGCTAGGCGATCGGCTGCGGGTTGGAGGTGAATCGTTTTCCGGCCCTTGTGCTTGTCGAAATAGTACAGGGCCGTGTCATCTGCGAAAAGCGCAAGATTGACTTTCGGGTCTTTAGGAATATCCCTAGTGTATAGCGACAAAAGGAGTGGGGAGAGGCAGGAGCCCTGAAGACTTCTTATAAAGGCTGCGCCGAACTACTATCTTTGCAATATGGTGGGGCGGTTGTTCCCGCTTCACTCCTAACACTCAAAATAGAGTTAGCTCTTTCTGCGTAGATGGGGAAATAATATTTAAAAGCTGAAGGTACCCCGGGTCAACTATGACATCGGGACATCTGTCACCTCAGTCTCCCGTGACCATGGGTGCTGTAAAGAACGTCGAAACGTCGGGTTATAAATAGTAAAAACATTAAACGCGATAAAATCCGTAAAATTAGTTTCATTTAAATGTGTAGTGTTCGCGTAAATATAAGAAATCATTACTCAAAATGAAGTTTGTTTCTCAAGTAATGGAACATTTACTTTTATATCGCATTAATTATTATTAACAATCTTAGTAATTTGAATTTAAATAATCAATTACGTAATAATAATTAACTAATACACTACATAATAAAAATTAACCTAACAATTGATAGTAACTGATTCGTCGTCATCGTTTCAGCCTATAACAAGTCCACTGCTGTACATAGGCCTCCCCCACACGTAGCCACAAAAGTTTGTAGCTCTAATTTTCGAGGGATTTTGCCATAGTTGCCACGTTTGGCTGGCGGGTTGACAATCGCAGATTATTTATTCAGATGTTCCAGTTCCAGGGAGATGCTGCTGCCCATCTCCTGGTTTTGATTTGTCTGACTGATTTAACTGATTAGTAATCTTACATTTATAATGCTAGGTTTCCATTACTGATTTTCTAATAATTTAAATATTTAGGTTAGTCAGTTGTAGCTGGTTTATATAATAGATCAAGGGAACCCACAACGGCTTTAAATTCAATTATACGACGTAACATAATGTGTCATTCGAATTTGCCACCCACGCATACCGTAGATCGTCAGTCATGCCGGAGGAAAATGGATTCTGTTTCTAAGTGGGATTGGATTTGAAGTCGGCTTATGATACGATTTACCTATTGTAACTGTAGATTTTGTGATTTAAAATAATTTATCGCGAGAGAATTAGGAATGTTTATCGAACGCGGCACATATGCGAAGGACTGGTGGTAGGATTCCTACGCAGGAATCCATCTAGGTAGGTACCACCCCAGGGCCAGTTATTCTGCCGTGAAGCAGTAGTGTGCAAACATTACTGTGTTTCGGTTTGAAGGGCACTGTGAGCTAGCGTAATCACTGGGTATATGAGACTTAATAACTGATGTCTCAGGGTGACCGGGCGCAGTGTGGTGTCTTACAGTAATTTTCTGGGTGACACAGCATTTGTTATGGGCAGACGTTGCACTTACCATTAGGTGAACGTTTTGCTCGTTCCGTCACTTTTATGAAATAAAAAAAGGACAAACTTTTTATTGTAGGAACAATGAATAGAACAATCAATTTAACAACAACAATTCACCTGGAAGGGAAGGCCAAATTGGCTTCCAAAAAGCTTGGCGTGCTCAGTAGAGCGCGACAGTACTTCATGCCGGCCCACCGCTTGTAACTTTATAAGGCGCAGGTTCGGCCGCACATGGAGTACTGTTCTCATCTCTGGGCGGGGGCGCCCCAGTGTCAGCTACTTCCATTTGACCGCATTCAACGAAGAGCGGCTCGAATCGTCGACGACCATGTTCTATCGGATCGGCTTGAATTACTAGCCTTGCGAAGAGATGTTGCATCTCTTTGCATTTTTTATAGGATCTACAATACTACGCTTGCTCGTTTGCCCCCTCTTCCATAAAAAAACACTTGGGGAATAATATAGTAATAGTATGTTCTATATCTATATTTTTTTTATTTAATACACTGACGAAACAAGCAAAAAGTTCAACTGATGGTAAGTGCAACAAATGTTGTGTCACCGGGGTATCTTCGGCTTTTAATTATTACCAAGCAAGACAAGCCTTCAAGACACAGTCCCCACGTGACCATGGGTGCTGTAAAGCGCTCGAAACGTCGGGTTATAAATAGTAAAAAATTAAACGCGATAAACTCCCTAAAATTAGTTTCATTTAAATTGGTTCGTGATTATTTATTAAAGAATCATTTCATGTTAAATTGTTAGTTGTCTGTCCCTGATTGAATGTTGCATTATTTTGTGTATAGTATATGTGTTTATATATATACGTAGATATCTGTTTGTGTATATGTTTATATATATATATGTATGTATATGAATATTTCTATTTACATATATGTAAATGTTATTAGATTTCACTGGTGGTAGGATTCCTATGCAGGAATCCGTCTAGGTAGGTACCACCGCAGGGCCAGTTATGCTGCCGTGAAGCAGTGGTGTGCAAGCATTGCTGTGTTTCGGTTTGAAGGGCACTGAGAGCTAGCGTAATCAATGGGCATATGAGACTAAAGAACTGATGTCTCAGGGTGACAGGCGCAGTGTGGTTTCACACAGACATGCCCATTTGTGATGGGCAGACGTTGCACTTACCATCAGGTGAACGTATCGCTCGTTTCGTCATTTGTAAAATAAAAAATAAAAAAAATATATGTATAATTATTATAATATTATTATATTTTATATTTTTCGTATTTTATTGTTACATCTTCATCAAAATCTCACCACTCCATGGGTTGACTGGGAGAGAATGCCTAAAGGCTTTAAGTCCGCCCTTTGTATCCTTTCTTTGTAAGGGAACAATAAAGATTAATAAAAAAATAAAAATAAAAAAAAACTTTTATAAAATTGTGACGTTATGTTAACTATTTAATATTATCTTCTCCTTCAACATTTTGATAGTCCACTGCTGGACATACAAGTAAGCCTGTGTTTTTTGGGTCTGATTTTTTGGAGATGATTATTCCGCCACCTGATGATGATGTCCTCCTAGCCGATTTTCGAGCACGGCAACAACTACCGACTGTCGGAAGTTATTAACTGCGCAGGATGACTAAGGTGATGGGTGCAGTGTTGTGCCACACAGATGTGTTCTGGATCACACATAATTTGTTATTAGCAGATGTTGCACTTGCTATCTGGTAAGATAAAAACGATCAGCTCGTCCCATCACTATCTACCGTAAAAAATTTTAAAATATTGCGATCGCAACTGGGTAAAATTTAATTATATAAGGGTAAAACATATGTCGGCTGTCACAAGCCGCAGATGGTAAGCCACGAGGGAATAAAATGGATTTTATTTGCTTCGTTGAATACGATCCATTGAAGGCTCGAGGATTACCCGTATTGACTGTAGACAAAGAGCACGGATAGAATCAAAAATTAAAATAAAGAAAGGAGAAAGAAAGGAAATATATTTATTCATAAATTATTTAAAAAAATGATGTGATGATGATGTTCTCCTAGCCGATTTCGACCAGGGCGACAACTGCCGACTACTGTCGAGAGCCATCAACTGCGCAGGAGATATTATAGTGCCACAAGTGTACGCGCAAACACAGAGGCACTCACTCGTCCCAACCTACCCGCGCCCGATGTAACGCTGATGCGATAAGATCGGAGGTAGGCTAGGATGCAGTGTCAGAAACACGGGGACAATCACAACACAACCAGACCCGAAAACCAACAATTTGTGTTTTAGCACAAATGTTGGCCCCGGCTGGGATTCGAACCCAGGACCCGCGGCTTAGAAGTCAGGTACTCTGACCACAAGGCCACGCGGTCGTTAAAAAAGAACATACAGGAAAGAATAAAACAGAAAGACATTACAAAATATATAAAAAGTGTTAAAAAAGTATTCAACTTGAAACATAATAAGCAAAACAACAAAATGCAGTAAATGATACAAAAAAAAATGGAAGACAATACGGACTAACATCACAGGTATTGTTTTACCTGTTATGCATCATAGCTGCGAAAAGATTCTCAGTCGGCGATGGTCGGGGCTGTGTTGTTAAAGCCTCAGCGTTGATTTTCAACGAGACTGCGGACGTGTCGACTGATTTACCAATAGTGCATGACTATTGTTATCACAATTTTTTTAATAACTTTACACCATAATGAATATAAAAAAATACTTCAATAAAATCTAATTAAAAGATATTTTTTTTTTAAATGGAGAAACGTCGAGACGAGCAAAACGTTAACCTGATAGCGCAACGTCCGCCCACAGCAATCCAGAATATTTCTATTTGGCACCACACCGCGCCCGCACTCCTGATACGTCGGTTCTTAAGTCTCATATGCCCGGTGATTACACTGGCTCTACAAAAACCCTAAACTAGACGGAACTCGTAGGAATCCTACCACTAGCTGTACAAGAGAAGTACAAAATAGCTCGCAACGTGAAATATTGTAAAAGCACACAAAACGATAATGAAAATGTTTTATACTAAAAATAGCTGTAGAAATATCCAATACACTTTGAACAGCACTACGGTTAAACAACATGTAACGACTCCATTTGCAATCATCATGTCATTAACATTCGGCACGAGCGAGAAACATTCGACACATCATTAACATTTACATTGTATTCAGTTGTCTAATGAGTTTTAATAACATTGTTACATTATCAATGCAATTTAGAAATGAGCGTAATACTTCGGACTCATTTTGTGAATATAATTCAAAATCAATATCTGGCTAGTTCATAATAATAAACGGATAAAGACCGGAACTCCATTGACACTCAATTTCGTTGTCTCCTTCTTCACCAGGATTACAACGTCTTATATTTGTACTTGTCGTCAAGTCGATTTAGCAAATATTTTAGAGGCCCATATAATTTTCGTCCTTTAGACTCGCTCCGCCCGTGGTAGCTTTTAATATAACGCTCTAAACGTAATCCCGTAAAGGCATTACGTTTTCATTCAAGGATATACAAAATCATGCATACGCGTGCGTGCGTAATACATTCGTCGAAAAACAAATTTGAAAGGTAACCAAAACCAGCATTAAATAATAACTTCAGTGCACTGCAGACTAAAATATAATTAAACATGAAGTTACTAATTGCGCAACAGAGGTAGCGTACGTTAGGGCGGACAGTGAAACGGCACAGTACTCGGTTTCCGTCTCTAACCGCGTTCACCCATCCCGCGGCCTAACCCCGTGGAAGTCCGAGCAGTAATGTCAGCAACATCAAACTTTTCCTAATATAGATATAATAGAAAATAGAATGAATTTTATTACAAAGAATCACCTTGACCTTGTGCCATTATTACATAACATGCAATGCTTTCACTATACTGCTCGTGCAATGAGTAAGAGTTTTTTTTACTCGAGCCAAAATGAAGGCGACGTCTCGTTTCCCGCGGAGGTGAAAAGTGGGCTACCTGTGTGGCATTAGCCTACTCTTTATGTGGGAAAAAGTACATGTATATAAAACTACATTTCTTTACATAACATTGAAACAATTGATCAATTCGATTTCGCATTTAATAAGGCTGGAAACGGTTTTTCCGTTGATCTAGCATTTACATTTTTGTCGGTGAGCTTATGAATAATTTACAAGCAGGTGGCGCCGCCTTCAAGGATGACAATTACGGGCCATTTGACACTGATTAAGTGCTTTATGTAGGCATTAGATGACATCTATTTTGAAATTATTTCAGAGCAGAGCGCTCTCATTAAACGTAATAGCACCTACTGGCAACCGCTGGAGTCCGGGTGCCAGCAGCGTATTTTTTATTAAAATTTTATTTCCCGACTATTCACGTGCTCGGTTACGTAAGAAATACACATACATCCAATCACGGAACTTTCGCACAAGTTCTTATGATGGATCCCTCCGTGAGAAAATCATGAAACCCCAGGACGCCTGCGTTGAAGTCGTTTTTTTTTTGATTAAAATAATTATTAAGAAAATGTTGTAGATTGTAAATTGCTTCGGGCTGATTTCCGCAACTCCACGTATATACGCGTATTTTGCGTTAGGGCAGGAATAATTAGTTTATTCGAGCCAACCTATCTCCTCTAGGAACCGCAGCAAACCTTTGGTGCTGCCCACGACCTCGGTGAGAGATCTCGGCGAACCGAGACACTTAGCCCGGTATTCTGCGACCACTGGGCAGTCCAGCAGGACATGGGCCGCTGTTTCATCCTCCTCCATGCTGGCTCTGCATAGAGGGCTGTCCATGACACCAAAAAAAGAAAATGTGACTCTGTTAATTAATAATATTAAGGATACGAATAAGAAAACAAATTAAAATAGAAGTCTGTGGAGATTCAAAATCAAATAACAGCGTGATATTTTCATTTAGGTCACAAGAACCTCCTCCTAGATCGCTTAATGAAAACCCAATGATCTGTTAATTAATTTTGCTCTTATGAAAAGAGGCTGGCCCGTGACAGTCTTGTCGTTGTGACCGGAAAGTCACTCGACATTTCATTAATTGGATAAATAAATACGCGCACCGAATTATCCGCGCTGTCGTGAAAAAATATTATGTGAAATAATCTGTTACGTGAAAACGAAATTATTTTAATAGATAATGAATTAATTATTTAAATAAAACTACTTTTTACGGATTTTATCGCGTTTAATTTAGAACTATTTTTAACCCGACGTTTAGGCCCCTTTACAGCACCCATAGTCACGGGGGGACTGAGGTGACAGTTGTCCCGATGTCATAGTTAACCCGGAGTACCTTCAGCTTTTAATTATTATTTTTATAGTTAATAGAATCAGGCGTTACTTTGCGGAAATCCATTATAATGAAGGAAGGTAAGTTTCTTGCATGCGGATCTTAGCAAAGTAACTTACCTTCCTTCATTATTATTTTTAGTCCGATCTACGCAGAAGAGCTTACTTGGTTTTTCATTTCATTTTATTAATAATAGGATCCCAAGCCGGTGGTAGTACCCAACCATCTTCTCTATTGTAATTAGGATGTTTTTTTTAATTTCAATAGCCTCGCGAATCATCCTTGGTAGGATTCGGTGTTCTTTTGCAAGGATTTGTGGTCTATCAAATCTGATGTAATGGTTGGGATGATCCAGAACATGGTCACAGACTGCAGACTTCCTAGAGCGTCGATGCTTCACATCGGCAAGAACTTATCTCCGGGTTAACTATGACATTGGGACAACTGTCACCTCAGTCCCCCGTGACCATGGGTGCTGAAAAGCGCCCGAAACGTCGGATTAAAAATAGTTCTAAATTAAACGCGATAAAATCCGTAAAAAGTAGTTTTATTTAAATGTGTAATATTCGCGAAAATAAAAGAAAACATTAAATGAATTAATTACTTAATGTAATCCTCAGTATGAAGTTTAGTCTACAATAAAAAAGTTCAAACTATTTGTTAAACAAAGACTTTTTAAGAAGGGTTATTATAATATTAAGGAATACATGGATGATGATAACCCCTGGGAATGAGGTGATCGCTGCCAAGCTATTTCTACATCTTTAAAAAACTGCTGTAATTGTATATTTAAAATGACTGAAAAAAAAAATCCCGCTAAGTTTCTTACTGGTTCTTCCCAGGACAGAGACATTTCTTTGCGAACCAGTGTAGTTTAAAAAAAGGCGTTCAATAAGTATTATGGAAATGATCTATATTGAATAAAAAAATATTCTATTCTATTCTATTCTACTCAAACATGGCATTTAACAAAGTTTCTATCCAAAATAACGCTGCGTCTTATCTTTGTTTAGCAATAGTTTGCGGTGATGACAGAACAAAAAACAAGTCTGTGTAGACACATTAACAGTCGAACTTAGACGTACACACACACCTTATTTCACTAATACACACAACAACAGTACGAACATAAAAGTAACGAATACAAAAGTAACGAACTTGCTTGTAGACGTGCTGTGTACTTCGATATCTTGGGTCTGGGATATAACAAAAAGAGTAGATACTGAGGAACGGGATGGAGGAAAGGAAAGAAGGAAAATAGCTCTTTTTTCATTAGTATCTTTTACATAAACAACTTTTTTTTGGATAAAGTGACGAGACGAGCAAAACTTTCACCCGACGATAAGTGCAACATCTGCCGATAACAAATGCTGTGTCACCCAGAAACTTTCTGGGTGGCATCACACTGCGCCCATCACCTTGAGACATCCTGCGGTGCGCTAGACGGATTCCTGCATAGGAACCCCACCACCAGTAACAACTGTTGTTGGAAAAAATCTCGAAGCATTATGACGTATAAAAACTGGACTATATTGCTCGTAGGAACGCAATGTGAAGAAAGAATTTTTTGATTCTTATCAAAATGTGCGGTTTGCCACCCGTCATATCTCATTTCCCATGGGGTCGAAAAGTAGGCTACGTGTGTGGCCTCTGCCTGCCCCTTATATGAGAAAAAGGCGTGACTGTATGTATGTATTTGGCACCTTATCTGGAAAGTTTTTCCCGAAATATTAGAATACTCTCTCTAATACGTAGACCATCAAATAATTCAAGGCAGCTAAGATTCCAAATCAATCCAGTCCATTAAAAATATAATTGGACTGATTGGAGATCTACCAGAACAGACAGAAGCTTGCCGTATTTCTAAAGATGTTTTAGCATACTTTTATGTATGTATGTATCTTATTATTACAAAAAATGGAGTTCTAACTAAAATTATTAATCTATTGTCTATTAGAACTTCTTTTTACAAATTTACATCGAACCATTACTTGTTTACTTACAGTATTTCTGTATATCTATGTGTATGTATGCGAGTTTATATGTATTTGTATATTTGTCTATCATTGTATATTTATCGTTATTATAAATTGGTATGTATTTATGTATTTATTAAAGTCGTGGTAGCTCAGGGGCTAGGCGCTCGCTTTAAATTTCATAGTACGCGAGTGACCTGGGTTCGATTCCCGGTGCTGGAACCACTAAAATTGTTAATTGCAATTTTAAGTGCTGATTTACCACGTGCTCGGCGGTGAAGGAAAACATCGTGAGGAAACCTGCATGTCTCAGAAATAAAAAATATTTCGAAGACATGTGAAGTCCGCCAACCCGCATTGGAGCAGCGTGGCGGATTCTTCCTAGCTCCAAAAACCCTCTCAGAAATGAGAGGAGGCCTGTGCTCAGCTGTGGGACATTTATAGGCTGAAACTTTACTTTTACTTTTATGTATTTATTTAATATGTATTTTGAGTTTTTTTTGTAATTGTAATTTCTATTTACTGTTACTGTAATTTCTACTTCTGATTAGTTTGTTTTAGATTTTACACCTCTCACAATGTTTCACTACGCCCTGGCTTGACTGGCAGAGAATGCCAACTGGCATTAAGTGCGCCCATTGCAAACAATAAAGTTTAAAGAGATAAATAACGAAACAGGCAATATCTTATGGCTGTTGAATACACTCGCTATGCGAGCGCAGTTGGTGCGTTACTCTAACCAGTTCGGGCTCCACTGGGTGCAGTATAATAACTGCAGTGCTGCATGTACTAAATTGTGTATTTCAATTGTTTCGAAAATTCTTGTTAAGAAAACGTGTACGCAATAAATATGTTTTTGAGCCGCATCGCAACTTCAAATATACTCGTAGGTATATTAGGGTCGACCGCGTGGCGACTTGTCAAAATAAGATGTTTAAAAAAGACTATTGCTTTTAATTTTTTTTTTACCTGGTGGTAGGATTCCTATGCAGGAATCCGTCTAGGTAGATACCACCCCAGGGCCAGTTATTCTGCCGTGTAGCAGTAGTGTGCAAGCATTACTGTGTTTCGGTTTGAAGGGCACTGATAGCTAGTGTAATCACTGGGCATTTGAGACTTAAGAACTGATGTCTCAAGGTGACAGGCGAAATGTAGTGTCACAAAGAAATTTTCTGGGTGACACAGCATTTGTTGTGGGCGGACGTTGCACTTACCATCAGGTGAACGTTTTGCTCGTTTCGTCACTTTATACAATAAAAAAAAAAAATCATTCTACTAACTACGAACAGTCCGAAATCAACATGGCCAGATACAAAAATATTTCTGAATGAAATTTTTTCACGTATTAACGTCTATAAGAAATAAAAGATAATATTAAAACAATTTTTGACGTTAAACATCTTTCATTTCCGTCAGTAGGAGGTCACTTGGAAAAACCATTTGCAACTAAATATACTCGTATTATGACAAGACACCTACTGACATTATATTTATTACCATTTTTATAAGATTGAAGACTTTTATAGAGTTGGGCAGCAGCATTCTCCTGGAACATCTGAATGAATAAACTGCGGTTGCCAACCCGCCTGCCAAGCGTGGCAACTATGGCAAAATCCCCCCCAAAATGAGAGCTCATACTTTTGTGGCAATCTATGGGGGAGGCATATGTTCAGCAGTGGACTAGTGATAGGCTGAGATGATGATGACGATGATAGAAGATGGGGCAGCGAACAAGCTACCTGATGGTAAGTGATTATACGCGCAATATGCTTAAAAAGTTTTTGAAGTGATAACTTCTTTGAATCATTGTGATTTGACTCGATGAAACGAAAAAGGACACTAAAAAGAAACCAACATATACATCTATACGATTTAACTTGCGAGAGAATCAGATAGAATTTTACTGGTGGTAGGATTCCTATGCAGGAATCCGTCTAGGTAGGTACCACCGCAGGGCCAGTTATTCTGCCGTGAAGCAGTAGTGTGCAAACATTACTGTGTTTCGGTCTGAAAGGCGCTGTGAGCTAACGTAATCAGTGGCCATATGAGACTTAAGAGCTGATGTCTCAGGGTGACGGGCGCAGTGTGGTGCTACACAGAAATATTCTGAGTAACACAGCATCTGTTATGGGAAAACGTTGCACTTACCAGGTGAACGTTTTGCTCGTCTCGTTACTTTATAAAATTAAAAAATAAATAACGTAAATTGCTATTTGATTTTCCCATTTTACACACTCTTTTGTATCGAATACATATTTTTACACTGAACGTAAAAAACATACCTAAGAAGCGGTAAACAAAAGGAAATGGAACGTGAAATAGGCACGTTTTGTCTTTACGACGTACATTTACTGAGTTGAGACTATCTCGTAGCTTTTTCACGAAACGTATGCGATACGCTATCTAGACATCTAATACTGTTATAGGAACAGTCTTCGCGCCTTTAATCCCTTGTATTAGGGGTTCACAATCATCATTATTATCTTTAGGAAATCCACTGCCGGACAGCACCGCTCTCCTGAGCTCAAAGGTTATTTATCGTCATGCTTGGCTGGCGGATCAGAAATGGTAGTGCCAGCAACATTAGAAGCCGTCTGCGTGTCACGTATTTAAATGTTTGGCGTCTGGTAAATGACGATGCCCATTCCTGCCCCACTAGAATATGGGGATGTCCAGCAAGATAATAATATTCTTCATTAATTAAATTAAGTTTTTATAATACATAATATAATAAATGAGGTATTGTTTCGGTTTGAAATGAAGATAAATAAGACATTAACAAGTAATTCCGGTTTCATAATAATGGTGACATCTTGGACTTTTAGTTAGTTAGTTTTATTTCCGTTTAGTCAAGTCATATATCCTGCGCTGTTGATAGCTTCTGTGTAAAAAGTATTTTTTACGAGCGGCTTTTCTCTCTCACACTTGTCGTGTTCTCTACTTCAGTGGTTTGTAATGCCTAGTGGCAGTGATCGAGGGCGTCTAGTCTAGTCTAGCGGCTGTGGTGGCGGTATTACTTTCATTGTGCACACTATTGTAGGACGGAGAGCGGTGCTCTTCAAAAACTTTGTAATAATTAACTTTGCATGCAGATCTCAGCAAATTAACTTTCTTTCCTTTGTTATAATGGATTTCTAGAACGGATCTTTCAAAAATTTCAGACACGGACGTCGCTTTCTAGAAGCTACAGAATCTTATTACTCTTGGTAATCGACGCGAAATCCAAATCGTGTTATATACTAATGTATTTTTACTTGAAAATTACTGGTTTCTTGATCCATACGCACGAAACGTTCTCTTTCGTATTTTTCTGAAAGTATTTTTCTTTTCTTTCCCTTTGAACTGAAGATTATCTTTGAGGTAAAATACTCATTTTTCCCTTTCATAAAATTCTGCCATTTTGTACGTGTAATATTGGGCTAAAAATGTTAAAGGCTCATTTTGCAATCAGTACTCCTATTAAGAAAATACGGTTTTGTGCGCTTTAGAAACAAACTACTGCTTGATCGTATAGCACATAAAGCGTCCTGAGAGACACCTCGATCTCACAGAATGTCAGCATTAATACTGTCGACAGTTGTCAACTGCGCAGAAGACATTATAGTCCCGTAAGTGTACGTGTGTGATATAATCGTAGGTAGGTTAAAATGTACTGTCAGAGATATGAGCACACTGACAGCGCAACCAGATTCGGAAACCAACAACTTGTGTCGTTGCTCAATTGAAAAGAAGATTATAGGTGTGCTCTGTGATGAAAGGTGGATTATTATTGGTTCCAAACAGTAGACTTGAGTATGTCATGCTCGCTTAAATGCCTGCTTGCAGCGGCGTCCTGGGGCGGGAGGTCCACTTCCCTTGAATATGGTCGATGAGGGCGATGGCTGCCACATGCGTCATACTTGTGAACAGGTGCCGTTGATGGAGGCTGATCTGCTCGAGCTTGGAATTCATTTATACATTTATTATTGAATCTTGTCTAACATGTCATGAAGCGAGCTTTGGTTTCTATGAGGCTATTCTTTGTAAATTTATTTATAATGTACTTTTGACAAAGATACCTACGGAGTTTCGTTCGCCTAATGCGTCTCCGTCGGATGTAGATTGTAAAAAATTACGTTTATCGAATAAATTTTAAATTTCTTACGTTAAAGAAGAACTCATTTTCATTTCATTTCATTGTAGTCTCCGGCTGGAATACGAACCGAGGCGTGGAAATCAGGTACTCTGAGCACTACGCCACGCGGTCTTCTTAATTTATCTCTGCTTAGACCAATGGTCAACTGGCAGGGAATGCCTTTAGTCATTCTTCTGGCATATGTACAATTTTGTGCATAAAAGTTAAAATAAATAAAACAAAAATGTCCTTTGTAAATCGTTTTGATTTCGTCGACAAAATGTTCGACGGATTATAACTAACATTTACAACATACTTTTAGTTACCAATTAGTTACGTCTTTCCTAAGTAACTTTGTATCGGAACTTTTGTTATCGCCAAATACATACGTCACGCCTTTTTCCCATTGGGGTAGGCAGCATCTTTTCACTTGCTACGGCCTTTACACACATCTTTCGCTTCTACTACTTCCATTGGCGCTTTCATACAAGCTCGTCAGTTGCGGGTAAATTTGACGTGGCCTTTCGTTAAAACGTCTTTGATCTGATCGTGATACGTCTACGCCTACGTCGACACTCGCCGGCATGCCCATTCTTTCATAAATATGTTTCGTCAATCTTCTTTCATCCATTCTCTCTACGCGTCCAAACCATGTGAGTATCCCTTTATCTATCTTTGTCACTACATCTTCTACCACACCACAACGTTCCTTTACCACGCACTCCAGATATAAATTTCAATCCAAACCCCTTATTCGCTATTATTCATAAATGTGGGGACCAGTACCAATAGCTAGGCGTGCGTTTGAGATACTTTCACTTGAGAGACTTGCAAATTATTTAAAATGTTTTTTCAGCAATTAGCACACCGGATGGCAGAGTAATGGTTACATTATAGATATATTTCAGTGTATGTCTGTAAAACGCACCCACGATACAGGAGAAATCCTACTGTGGGGCATCGTTTTTTTTTAAATAAGTAAAGTAAAGTAAAGTTTCAGCCTATAAATGTCCCACTACTGAGCACAGGCCTCCTCTCATTTCTGAGAGGGTTTTGGAGCTAGGAAGAATCCGCCACGCTGCTCCAATGCGGGTTGGCAGACTTCACATATCTTCGAAATATTTTTTATTCCTCAGACATGCAGGTTTCCTCACGCTGTTTTCCTTCACCGCCGAGCACGTGGTAAATCAGCACTTAAAATTGCAATTAACAATTTTAGTGGTGCCGGCACCGGGAATCGAACCCAGGTCACTCGCGTACTATGAAATTTAAAGCGAGCGCCTAGCCCCTGAGCTACCACGGCTCTTTTTTTAAATAAAGTAAAAATAACTTTAAAATATTTTTTATGGTTTGTTTAGCTGTTTTCTTACGGCTCCCTGAATAGACTTGTAGTGAAAATAGCAAAGTGCTCCCACAACTGACGACTTAATTGTTGAATTGATTATATTGTAACAGAGCCGTACGTTTATCTAATCTCACTTCAATAGAACCAATTGGTTGAGGTTACCGATATACATTGCCAGAGTGAAATATTGGACAAGCGTCTGGAGATATTTAACAAGTGGAATTCAATACTAATCCTATCAATAACTGTTTCTATTTACTTAACTGAATGGTTTGTTATATTTACGCGAATACAACACATTTTAATAAACCGTATTTTACGGATTTTATCGCGTTTAATTTAAACTATTTATTATCAGACGTTTCGAGCGCTTTTGGTGCTGTCAAGCGCTTGAAACGTCGGGTTATAAATACTTTAAATTAAAAATAGTTTTATTTAAATTACTTAACTGAAATTAATATAAGATTTAATGAATGAAGTAATGATTTGCATATAACTATAAATACCCCGGGGTGGTACCTACCTTCAACCGCTAGGTGTCCGGCAGAGTAGAATAACACCAACCTCATTCCTACCGAGGTATTATAAGAGGCAACGAAGGTATTGTACAGCCTTCATTCGTGCATAATAACACCACCATCACTTCACTGCTCGTGAGTACAATGGAAAACTTTAAGAACTTTATAACTCGTAACAAAATGGTGGCGTCGTGGTTCGCCCTCTGCCTGCCCCTTATATGGGAAAAAGGCGTGACTGTATGTATGTTTATATATACCCTTTTTTTAAAACGAAACAACACTTTGTAGCGTCGAATTTCAGTACAGCCAGAAGTGAGAGATAGATGACTTCAAAAGATAAACGGAAAGAGAAGGGGGCTTAACAAAACTATGTATAATTGAGGATTGATATTCTCCTGGCCGATTTTCGAACCGTCGTTAGCCGTGTGGTGGCGGCTCGTTAATAGAATACTACCACTCCATCTCATCCAATGGATCTCGTAAAAGGCGAGTAAGGAATTAAACTGCACTGTGCACCCAACAGCGCATGGTGGCGATGGTCTCACCACCTATCACACCAAGTGCAGTATTGTTTTGGTGAAACGTGGATTGTGGCAGTCATCTGTTTTTGCAGTGAGTGCTCAGTCTCTGACTACCCCTTATGGGATACAGTCGTGATCTTATGTATATATGTATTTTCGAACACGGCGACAACTACCGAATGCTTTCGGAACCTATCAACTGCGCAGGAGATATTATAGTGCCACAAGTGCGCGCGCAAACTTAGGGGCACTCCAAACTACCCGTGCCCGATGTTATGCTCATGCGATAAGATCGAAAGTGGGCATGCAGTCAGACATAAGGACAATTGAAACACAACCAAACCTGAAAACACATATTATATGTTTTTGTCCAAAAGTTGGCATTCGAACTCAGGACTCTCGACGTGTTATCTGGTTTCCTTACTGTAGGTACTAATGCACATAAACATACACCCATGTTCGTGCATGCAATACGAGCGCGTGCAATAAGTACGAGCGTAAGTAAAGCCATGTGCGGCTGTGAACGCGTGCGTAAAAAAAAAGTAAAGTTTCAGCCTGTAAATGTCCCACTGCTGAACGCAGGCCTCCTCTCATTTCTGAGACGGTTTTGGAGCTAGGAAGAGTCCGCCACGCTGCTCCAATGCGGGTTGGCGGACTGCACATCTCTTCGAAATATTTTTTATTTCTCACACATGCAGGTTTCCTCACGATGTTTTCCTTCACCGCCGAGCACGTGGTAATTCAGCATTTAAAATTGCAACTAACAATCGAACCCGGGTCACGAATGACTAATTGAATCGGGAGACGACTAAAGTTTCTTTACTCCATCAAATGGATTAACCTGCGACGAATTTTCAATGTACTGCAACATTGCCTTCAAACTTAGCCACTCATTAGGGTTGAAAGCTACAGTTTTTTTTTTTTTATTATTGTATATAGTGATGAAACGAGCAAAACGTTCACCTGATGGTAAGTGCAACGTCTGCATAAAACAAATGCTGTGTCACCCAGAATAATTCTGTGTGACACCTCACTGTGCCCATCACCCTGAGACATAAGTTCTTAAGTCTCATATGCCCAGTGATTACGCTTGCTCACAGTGCCCTTCAAACCGAAACACAGTAATGTTTGCACACTACTGCTTCACGGCAGAATAACTGGCCCTGGGGAGGTACCTACCTAGACGGATTCCTGCATAGGAATCCTACCACCAGTTCACCAGTGCCAAGTGTTTTGATTTCGGTTTACGTCAGCTGCGTACTAATTTAAAGTTGAGAGTGTTCAAAGTGTAACTTCGTTTATCAACCTACTTGAGTACCTACGCGTCGTTATAGCCGTAACTGAGTACCTGTATCTGCCTTCTAAGCCGCGGGTCCTGGGTTCGAATCCCAGCCGGAGCCAACATTTGTGCTAAAACATAAATTGTTGGTTTTCGGGTCCGGTTGTGTTGTGAATGTCCCCGTGTTTCTGACACTGCATCCTAGCCTACCTCCGATCTTATCGCATCAGCGTTACATCGAGCGCGGGTAGGGTGGGACGAGTGAGTGCCTGTGTTTGCGCGTACACTTGTGGCACTATAATATCTCCTGCGCAGTTGATGGCTCTCGACAGTAGTCGGCAGTTGTCGCCGTGGTCGAAATCGGCTAGGAGAACATCATCAACTGAGATAAGTCGAACATTTGTAAGTTAAGGTAGATTCAGTGTTTATTCAAGATGGGGATGCATTTCGTTGCTATGAATAAAAGTTAAGATTCTTATGTAAAGATGGATTTTCATTTCATTTCATCTTATGCAAAGATAGATTTCATTTCGGAAGAGATGTTAACAGTGAGATTTTTTTTATCTGTAATCTTTTACAACGCATAATTTAGTTGCAAGCAAGGATCGTAGTCAGTGGAAAGATGTTGTCTCTGCCTGCCCCTATGGGAAAGAGGCGTGACTGTATGTATATTTCTATAACTTAGTTGCTAGTATATTTAGCAGTGAGCTAATGAGAAACTAATTGATCGGCGGATCGGAAATACAGGAAACGTTACAGTAACACCGTCAAATTGAAATTTAGCAAACAGTTAAAGTCATTTGCCCACATTTTTTTTATATGACTAGGAAGTGGAAGTGGGATAGTTTACTTACGCTTATAATATGTGAATAAATATGCAGGAATCCGTCTAGGTAGGTACCACCCCAGGGCCAGTTATTCTGCCGTGTAGCAGTAGTGTGGAAACATTACTGTTTCGGTTTGAAGGGCACTGTGAGATAGCGTAACCACTGGGAATATGGGACGTAAGAACTTATGTCTCAGGGTGATGGACACAGTGTGGTGTCACACAGAAATTTTCAGGGTGACACAGCAACTGTTATGGCCAGACGTTACACTTACAATCAGGTGAACGTTTTGCTCGTCTTAAACTTAAAACGTGAAGAGATGGAAATCGTAAACCTGGTGGTTAGTGCAACGTGATGATAGATAAAGAATAAATAATAAATAAAGTTATTTTCTTTCTTTCATTCTTTGTCATGTTGCCAACGTTTTACCAGTAGTACCACCCCAGGGCCATTTATTCTGCCGTGAAGCAGCAGTGTGCAAACATTGCTGTTTCGGTCTGAAGGCCACAGAGCTAGCGTAATCACTGGGATATGAGACCTAAGAACTGATGTCTCATAGTGACGGGTGCAGTGTCGTGTCATAAAGAAATGTGCATTTGTTGTTTTGTGCACAGGTCACTGTAGCCAAAAAAAAACTATATACGTAAATTTAAAACACTATTTCCCAAGAATAGTTAGAAACAAAATTTAGAATATAAAAATAAGAATTAAGTAGATCATCATTCATCATCATCATCATTTCAGCCTATCACTAGTCCACGGCTGAACATAGGCCTCCCCAAAGATTGCTACAAAAGTTTGTAGCTCTCATTTTGGGGGGGAATTTAGCCGTAGTTGCCACGCTTGGCAGGCGGGCCGGCTACCGCAGTTTATTTATTCTGATGTTCCAGGAAGATGCTGCTGCCCATCTCCTGGTTTTAATTTTCCCTCTGCCGACTTTTACGACACCCACGGGATGAGATGGGGTGGTAGATTCTCTTAAACCGCTACCACACGTAATAATCCTATGTAATGAATAATAAAAGATAATCAATAGAAAAAATTAGGACTGGAATTTAGGAAAAAATCTTTTATGGGTCAATTTACACGTATTTATAATAAAATTCCGGAAGATATAGTAAATCTAACAGAGACTTAATTTAAAAGTTGTATAAAAATATGTGCTCCAAAGCTTATTATAATTCGAATGATTATATAAACAATAAGGAGGCAAGGAAATTATCTATCTAAACTAATATTATAAAGAGGAAAGATTTGATTTTTTGTATGTTTGGTTGTAATGATTTAACAAACACAAACTACTGAACCGATTTTAAAAATTATTTCACATATTTACAACTACATTATCACCGAGTAACATGAGTTGTATTTAATTTAAAAACAAACCGATATCCTTACGAAAATCGCTATGACGTAATACAGATAAAAGTCATTATTTGCGTGCGCTGCAAAAACTATTAATGATAAAGAAAATCATGTACTACATTTTCATAGTACTCATCATTACTCACAAAAAAGTCCGCGAGGCTCTATGACTAACGATTATAGTTAAGTCACAATAACCGCTTTTTGTTCAAATGAGTCAATCAAAACACGGGAAGAATCGACAGATGATGACATCTGTATCATGATATTAATCCTTATCCTACAAAATAGTTTCATAGCCAAGGTTGATTATGTACATGTAAAGTCCTCTTTAAATTATTCGAATCGGACCTATCGTTTAGAAGTTACGACAGGTATAAAAATAATGATTTCTTATATTTACGCGAGCACTATGAAACTAATTTTACGGATTTTATCGCGTGAAATGTTTTTACTATTTATAACCTGACGTTTCGAGTGCTTTACAGCACCCATGGTCACGGGAGGACTGAGGTGACAGATGTCCTGATTTCATAGTTAACCCGGATTACCTTCAACTTTTAATTATTATTTTTGGTCCGATCTACGCAGAAAGAGCTAACTGTGTCTTGAAGTTTTGCAATGGTATGCTTGGTTTTTGATTTAATTTTATTTATTATTGGATCCCAAGCTGGTGGTAATACCCAACCATCTTCTCTATTGAAATTAGGATGTTTTTTGATTTCAATAGCCTCGCGAATCATCCTTGGTAGAAATCGGTGTTCTTTTGCAAGGATCTGTGGTTTATCAAATCTGATGTAATGGTTGGGATGATCCAGAACATGGTCACAGACTGCAGACTTCCTAGAACGACGATGCTTCACGTCAGCTATGTGTTCGCGGGTTTTTATCGACCTTTTTGTTTGGCCTATGTCGGGTTATAAATAGTAAAACATTAAACGCGATAAAATACGTAAAATTAGTTTCATTTAAAAGGTATAAAAATGCTAAAAGTAAGAAATAAGCCGCGTTGCGAGCGCACAGTCCTACGTTCGCCCGCGCTACTCGCGAATATACTGAGATCTACTCTTATCTACTTATATTATTATCTATCTACTTGCCTACTTATATTATTTTTTGTAAACTAGAAACAATTGAATAGTGGTTAGTAATTTTAAATACATATTTTCTTTTATTTTAATCTTTAAAACGCTCTTTAAAAAATACAGCGGCCGCGATGTCTCGTGTATTTCATGGCTTATGTTCCCATAAATAAAACATTATTTTGTTAAAATAACGTAATCTTATCTGACCAGCTGCAGAGCCGCCGATGAGAATAGTCACTACAAAAAATGTTAGTATAAGGAATTGTGGTTGTTCTATTTGTCTAAATAAAGTAGGGCAGACCGGGGTTGGTTGGGGACTGGGGTAGGTAGACTAGATGCTCCTAACTTCTTGCAGGTTTGACTGAGAGAATCAATGTTGCACTCAAAGAAAGCTCGCTGCTTGACCGATCATTCGCACAGAACGCGAGACACGAGGAAATGTCTCACTGTCAGTTTGTTTAGGATTTTACACGAAGAAACAAAATGTTTAATTTGTGTAGTTAGTATAGGTGTCAACAGAGGGCGCCATAAGTATTTTAAATCGTGGTGTTGAGATACCGTTGGAGGTCAATGACCTCAACGCTGCATTACTTTTAAAATATACTCTTCTATATATCAAGTTATTAGTTGATTTTATTTTAATTCCATACTAGTATCTAGCCCTCTATAGTCCATTGCTAAGTAGAAATACATTCATGGTCCATCGTAGCCGGAAGTAATCGACGAGGGCAGGTTTTTGAAATCAGTGATTCCAAGTGTTTGGAATCACACTCCCATACCCAGAAGCAGTGGATTACTGCTTATAAGGTGTGGCGAGAGGGAACGGTCTGCGAAAATTAAGCAGCCGCCGCAACCATTCACGGTGGGCGGAAGTCATTCTCTGATCTGAAGGAACTTTGGATCAGCGGGGCAGTTCACAGGAAGCACGGATCAACTTGAAAATCGCGAAGTTAATAAGAAGCGTGTTAAATAGTGAAGTGTGAGTGAGCAAGAAATACAGTGAATTGTGAGTACGTCAAAGTAAAAAGTGAGTACAATTTTTATTCAAATATTAGTAAATGCAAGTTCAGAAGATTTGAACAATTAATAAGCAATTTGAACTTTAAAGACTCTAGTAAATTAACTTAGAAATTGTATAACGTAGTTAACACTTAGACTAATTATTAAGAAATATTGTTGAGACGGGGAACCTATGCCCGATTTCTGTT
Source organism: Luehdorfia chinensis (assembly GCA_019845155.1). Classification (NCBI taxonomy): domain Eukaryota; kingdom Metazoa; phylum Arthropoda; class Insecta; order Lepidoptera; family Papilionidae; genus Luehdorfia; species Luehdorfia chinensis. The sequence continues at coordinate 469,027 of JAHVAK010000226.1, forward strand.
TGAGTTTTTAGAGCGTTAAACACTTGTAAAAATTTATAATTTTATTCATAGGACTTAGGAAAATTTTGTGTTTATCAACATAGCAAAATTTACTAACTTATCAACATTGTAAAATTTTAAAAATTTATTATATGGACTTGTAATATTTTAGAAACCTATTGCACGGACATATAAAATTAAAAAAAAAAAAAAAAAATTGTTTTCGATTTGTATTATAAAAGTAATACTTTAAGAAAATGCAGTCCCTATTAAAGGTGCAGTTAGATGTTGAAGTTAGATTAAGAAGCGCTCTAACAAATTATAGGAAATCACCTAAAGATCGCATTAATCAACAATATATTGAAACTAGACTGGGAATTTTGGAAGAACTATGGTCAAAATTTCTATCAACTCATGATAATTTAATTAAAGTGGGAAAAAAGGAAGACTTGCAAGATTGTAAATATGATGATTTGTATGAGCAAGTCGAAGAGTGTTATGTTGAATATAAATGTACGCTAACATCTGATTTGTCTAAATATCGAGTGATAAAAAGTAATTCAAATAGTATTAAAGATAGTCAAGTTGAGTCAAAAAGTTCATTAGTTAAATTACCAAAAATTACTATAAATTCATTTTCTGGAAAATATACCGAGTGGCCTACTTTCAGAGACTTATTTTCATCTTTAGTACATAATAATAATTCCTTTGATGATGTTCATAAACTTAAATATCTAAAGGGTTTTTTGACCGGTGAAGCTGAACAGTTAGTTACGACACATACCTATTACTGATTTAAATTATAGTCAATGTTGGTCGCTTTTGCAAAAAAGATATGATAATAAAAAATACTTAACAAATTGTACCTTGAAGAGGTTATTCAATCAAAAGCGATTAAATGTAGAATCTGCCAACGGACTGAAAGATTTATTAGACACAACCACAGATTGTCTTAATGCCTTAAAAAATCTCAATATTGATGTGACCACTTGGGATACAATCATTATTTATATTCTAACGGACAAACTAGATCAAGAGACCCGTAAGCAGTGGGAGCTAAATGTATCTGGAGAGAATTCTGTTGAATTACCAACTTATCAGCAGTTTTCGAATTTTATTGAGGGAAGATTCAGAGCTTTGGAGTGTTTAGAAAATATCAAAAAACCTTCTAACCAATACATTCGACAATCACAATCTCAAGTACTACCATCCAAACCACACCAATCAAACGTTTTCCTTACTACAAATATTCAGTGTGAATATTGTTCAGAAAATCACAAATTGTGTTTCTGTAAGAAATTTGCTAAGGAAGATTATGACAAAAGACACGAGTTTGTTTTAAATAACAGGATTTGTTTAAACTGTTTAGGGCGTAATCATTCTGCAAAATATTGTTTTAAAACCAATACTTGTCGTATTTGCAAGAAGCGACATCATTCTCTTCTTCATCCAAAGTTCACATCGACCAATAATGAGCGCGTAGATCAACCCGTAGAGGGCGAGAAGACAATTTCAAAGGCTGGTAGGTCACCTGAAGCACCAATTGTTTCCTGTCTCTCGACTGGAAAAGTTGTTAAGCAGGTTTTACTAGCCACAGCGCTGGTAAAAGCCAAATCTAAATCAGGTGATTTTAAAATTATAAGGGCTTTGCTCGATCAGGGGTCACAGGCGTCCTTCGTTACAGAAGATACCGTTCAATTATTAAGGCTAAAAAAGCTAGCAATAAAAGGGACTATTTCGGGATTAGGCGGTGAACAGTCTTCAGTAGTATCAAAGTACATGGTTTTTATAAAAATTAAGTCACTGTCTGATCCAAGTTATCAAATTGAAATTAAGGCTTACGTTTTGAACAATATCACTACCTATCTTCCGGGAAAAAAGATAGCAAACTTGAACTGGATTGAATTACAAAATGTTCAGTTAGCGGATCCAGAGTATTATACTCCAAATAAAATTGATATCCTTCTAGGAGCAGAAATATATAGTCAGATATTGAAGGATGGAGTGATGAGGAGTCCGTCGGGAACTCCAATCGCACAGTGCACCACCCTTGGGTGGATCATATCTGGTCTTGTTAATTCTGAAGACTCCGTCCATAATTCATCTGTTATTGGAGTACTGCATGTTAAGGTAAACGAAGATGAAATTCTGAAAAAATTCTGGGAATTGGAGACGGATCAATCACGTATACCAAAGAAGATGCTTACCGTGGAAGAGCAGAAATGCGAGGATCTTTTTGCAGCTACAACGAAAAGAACAGCAGAAGGTCGATATGTGGTAAAGCTACCGTTTCGTGAAGAAATGCCAGCCTGTAAAAATGGAAATTCACGAGAAATAGCCGTTAAAAGATTATTGGCGCTGGAAATAAAAATGTTAAATAAAGAATTTAAAAGAAGATATACTGAAGTAATAAATGAGTACTTATTACTTAACCACATGAGGTTAGTAGATAATAATGACGAAGCAGTTTACTTACCTCACCACGCAGTGGTAAGAGAGGATAAGGCCACCACTAAGCTGCGAATAGTTTTTGACGCTTCTGCCAAAAACAAGAATAATGTTTCACTTAATGATACACTAATGGTTGGACCTGCCTTGCAACCTGACCTGCGGCATATTATAATACGATGGAGGACACATCCAATAGCAGTGGTCGCAGACATCATAAAAATGTACCGCCAGGTTATGGTTGTTGATGAAGATGCAGCATTTCAGAGAATTGTCTGGCGAGAATTTCCTGAAAATAAAATAAAGGATTATGAACTCCTGACGGTAACTTTTGGAACTGCTTCGGCTCCTTATTTGGCCGTTAAGGCGCTGCAGCAAGTGGCCGTTGATGATGGAAACAAGTATCCACATGCAAGAGAAAGAATTTTTAAGGATTTTTACATGGACGATCTTATGACTGGGTGTGGAACGGTAGAAGAAGGAGTCGAAATATACAAGGAAATGAAGAACCTATTAAAAAGAGGGGGGTTTGAATTACAAAAGTGGAACAGTAATAGTAAAGAATTGTTGAAGGAAATAAAGAGAGATCAAAAAGGTAAAAAGGATGATGAAGACATTATAAAAGGTGAGGAAAAAGAGGACATAGAAATTAAATTAGATTCTACTATTAAAATATTAGGACTTACCTGGATTCGTAACAATGATGAATTCCATTTTTCAGTGCAGCTCCCGATGATGGTGAAACCTGTAACAAAAAGGAGTATTATATCAGACATTGCGCGATTATTTGATCCATTGGGTTGGATCGCGCCTTGTATTGTAATAGCTAAATCATTTATCCAAAAACTATGGTTAAGTGGTATAGAATGGGATGCAGAAGTGCCAAATAAATTATTAAAGGAATGGTTAACTTACCGCAATCAACTGCCACTACTAACCAAATTCCACATTCCTAGATGGCTTGGTACATCGACGTGTGATTCAGAGGTTCAATTGCATGGATTTTCGGATGCTTCCAAAATAGCTTATGGGGCTGTGGTTTACGTGCGGATCACCAACAGTGAAGGCGACGTTCACGTATCGCTTTTAACAGCCAAAACGAGGGTCGCTCCAATAAAACAAATAAGTATTCCGCGTTTGGAACTGTGCGGCGCTGTGTTGTTATCTCGATTACTTTTGGAGGTCGCGGAAATTTTAGATATTCACATCGACAACGTACGAGCATGGACAGACTCCACAGTGGTGTTGGCCTGGTTGAAAAGTCATCCTAGTCGGTGGAAAACTTTCGTTGCGAATCGTGTGTCGGAGATAATAACTAACTTAGATGCAACGCATTGGGCTTATGTTAAATCGAAGGATAACCCTGCGGATTATGCATCGAGAGGTATTCTACCATCAGAATTCCCGCTTAAATCCGCTCTGTGGATATCGGGCCCTCAATTTCTTAAAATGAAGGCTCTCGTATATGAAAAACCGAAAGATTTAGACGTTAATTTAGAAGAAGCCACGAAGTCACATGTTGCGTGTATAGATGTTTCACTGTGGGAACGATATTCCACTCTTAATAAGCTTCTTAGAGTTGTAGCATACTGTCGACGTTTTAAAAAAGGATTGAAAAGATATAAAGATAATAGGGACCATACATCATATTTAAGAAAAAAAGAAATAGATAAAGCTTTACAACATTGCATAAGTCAATGTCAGAAACAGGAATTTGCAGAAGAATACATAGCAATACAGACCAAAGGCAGCACGCAGTCAAAGGGAAGCAAAATAAAATCATTATCGCCATACTTGGATAAAAATAATATTTTAAGAGTTGGTGGTCGACTTCAGGCATCCGTAATAGAAGAACAAGTCAAACACCCAATAGTGTTACCACACACGTCTAACTTGACAAAATTAATTGTTGCAGATGCGCATGATAAAACTTTACATGGTGGACCCCAATTAATGATGAATTACTTGCGGTCAGTTTATTGGATAGTGGGTATGAAAAGTATAGTAAAGCAGCACGTACGAAAATGTATTACATGCGTTAGACACAGAGCTAATACGCAATCACAATTAATGGGTTCCCTACCATCAGTACGCGTCACTCCAGCTAGAGCCTTCCTTCATAGCGGTGTGGATTACGCCGGTCCAATTAACATTAGGGTATCAAAGGGTCGTGGACATCGGGCGTACAAAGGTTACATTTGCCTTTTTATCTGTATGGCAACAAAGGCCATACATTTAGAGGTTGTCAGCGACATGACTACACAGGCGTTTCTAGCAGCATTTCGGCGCTTTGTAGCTAGACGTGGCCACTGCGCCCAATTGTGGAGCGATAATGGCTCCACTTTTGTAGGTGCAGCCAAAGAATTAAAGGAGTTGACCAAAATACAACAATCTGTAGCTGAATGTTTAGAAGGAAATGGAACAGAGTGGCATTTCATACCTCCCCATGCTCCAAATTTTGGTGGATTATGGGAAGCGGGGGTGAAATCCACTAAATATCACCTAAAAAGAATATTAGGAAACTCTACACTTACGTTCGAGGAAATGAACACGCTCCTCAATCAGGTTGAAGCTTGTCTAAATTCGAGACCAATGACTACAAGTAACACAGGCGATCCCGGGGATCTAGATCCCTTGACACCAGGACACTTTTTAGTAGGCGAACCACTGGTAACCGTTCCGGACGCTAATTATGAGAATGTTCGCATCAGCCCATTGAACAGGTGGCATTTAGTTCAACGAATGTTACAACATTTTTGGAGAAGGTGGTCACAGGAATACCTTACATCCTTTTTACATCGACACAAATGGACTTTACAACATCCAGAACCACAAATAGGTGATGTAGTCTTAATAAAAGAAGATGATTTGCCTCCAAGTAACTGGTTGCTTGGTCGAATATTAAAAAAACATCCTGGTCCCGATGATATTACTCGAGTGGTCACATTAAAAACTAAAAAATCAATTATTAAACGACCAACTTCTAAATTATGTCTGCTCCCTATTTCTAATTAGGGTTACAAATTATACTTTGAGTTATTATTGTTACTATATAAATATGTAACTCTTTAAGCTAAATGTTATATTGTTCTTCTTTAAGTTTCATGTGTAAGCCAAGAAGTTTGATTGTTTAAGAAGATTGTGAAATTGTTTTTTTTTTGTTTGTTTTCTATAAAAATAATTATTGTGGTTTTTTGGTTATAAATTGTTTAACACTAGAAGTTAAAAAAAAAAAAAAAACTTATTATATTTTATCTTTATTGTATTGTGTTCCAACTGCTTAAGGACATTTCATCACTAATGTCCTTGGTGGGCGGCATGTTTAGGATTTTACACGAAGAAACAAAATGTTTAATTTGTGTAGTTAGTATAGGTGTCAACAGAGGGCGCCATAAGTATTTTAAATCGTGGTGTTGAGATACTGTTGGAGGTCAATGACCTCAACGCTGCATTACTTTTAAAATATACTCTTCTATATATCAAGTTATTAGTTGGTTTTATTTTAATTCCATACTAGTATCTAGCCCTCTATAGTCCATTGCTAAGTAGAAATACATTCACAGTTAGAGCGCAATATCAATAATTGGGATACCTAAGTAGTTTTTCATCAACACAACTTTTTCGTTCTTACATTGTAATTTATAGTCAAGCTCATATAAATTTAATTTGAAATTGAAAGTAAATTATTATAAAATGTATACAAATACGTATTATGACTATTATGCAAAGCATTATAGTTTAGTGAATTTTTGAAGGCAGAAGCTCTGGTCGGGGTTGGTAGGCCAATTGCGTATTGCGGTTTGTTGACTATGATCCATATGTTGCTGTTTTTCGAAAATATTTATGGTTTACGAAAAAAAAATCAAAGTTTGAGATAAAAATTAATCATTCAATTATAAATAAGCCCGTCTGCGAAGAATTCTGCAAAACTAATGACTTTTTTTATCGGATAAAGTGACGAGACGAGCTAAACGTTCACCTGATGGTAAGTGCAACGTCTCCCTATGAAAAATGCCGTGTCACCAAGAATATTTCTGTGAAACTTTTATTACACATTAAATTTTGTCATCCCGTAATTTAAGCTAACCTGCTCCAGTTGACTAGTCTACCTACCCCAGCATTGGGGCAGGCTGACCATCGCGGAGAGGTTTCCTAAAACTAAAAAAATCCTGATTTTATTTAATAATATCCACATAGAACCTTTTTTTATAAATGACTATGAAATTTGGCACAGTTTACAATATTTCTCATTAACATAAAGACAATAGTTTTTTTTTTGAAATTATAACCAAAAACGTGGTCAACCATCCCCGGTCTGCCCTACTAATTTATCTTTCTAATATCTATCTACCCGTGCGGATCGCTAGTTAAATCTAATATGTACATATTATAGTAACAAATTACGTTTGACAAACGAAATTTTTATTTCTTACGTCGAAAAAAAAATCTTTTTATTTCATGTCCTGGCTTCATCTTTATGAGACATTCCTAATGATTGGTGAATCTTGTATTCTATGCCTAGTTAAAGTCAATATTTGCGAAGCACTTGCTTTGAAGTCTACTCAAACTCTTTGTGCTCGTAAATTATGCAAAATAAATTAAAGTAAAAGTAAAGTAAAGTTTCAGCCTATAAATGTCCCACTACTGAGCACAGGCCTCCTCTCATTTCTGAGAGGGTTTTGGAGCTAGGAAGAATCCGCCACGCTACTCCAATGCGGGTTGGCGGACTTCACATGTCTTCGAAATATTTTCTATTCCTCAGACATGCAGGTTTCCTCACGATGTTTTCCTTCACCGCCGAGCACGTGGTAAATCAGCACTTAAAATTGCAATTAACAATTTTAGTGGTGCCGGCACCGGGAATCGAACCCAGGTCACTCGCGTACTATGAAATTTAAAGCGAGCGCCTAGCCCCTGAGCTACCACGACTCAAAAACTTTACTCTGAAAATTAAAGTAGTTTACAAAATATATTAACATCATAACTCATTCGTGTTATCCTCTCTTAATGTTTCATTTGACGTTAAATAAAAATGGACGACATGATTTTTTTTATATTTGTAAATTTAACAAGACTAGTCACCCTGTGGTAGAATTGCGACCGTATTTTTTTTAAGTTTGAATAATTTGATGGCAACACTTTAATCCGACAATCTCTACTCTGTGCGGGTGTTTGACCACAGGCTATTATGTTTTTGACATTGGCAGTATTAACGTAAAGAAACGTCAGTTTAAAGTGATTGACACTGTCATTATAAACGTAAATAATGTTTTTATTGTTCAAATTAATGTATTTGTATTGCATATTAATTTTATTTATTTGCATTATATATACATTTTACTTTTATCGCTTTTTCTCAATACAAACTTTAACTATGCCAAATCTAACACTCTTTCGTCTGTGCAATATGCTTAAAAAGATGTTAAAAAAAATTCTGTACACAGATTAAAATTCAGATTACACTCTTAATTCCCTATCAGACGACAATCTGTCTGTCTTCTGTTTATACGGTCCCGATGTAAAATGGCAATTTATTTTTATTAGTAGGGCTTCATTCTGATTTACGCTAAGCTTAGAAGTACTGGAATCATGTGGACCGATGATAGTGCTTTCCAAATTGTTACGACAATGCGTTTGTTTGTAATAACAATGTTTATTTTTTATTTATTCTTTTTTTTATTATTTCTTTGCAACCTTGTGGTCACAGACTGTAGGCAACCAAAGTCTTTATTGTGAATACAAGTTTTTGCGGGGCGAATGAATTTTCTAGTTTTTAATACGCTAACGGACATTTCCGCCCGTGAAGTCATTACTTGAGAACTCTATTTGAAAATCTTTGCCTGCTCTTTGCCACTGTGCTGGCTACCAAACATATGATGAAATATATTAATTGTAATTATAAATTACTTAATTATATTTATTCGATAAATATAATATGGCATTGAAAATATAAAATCTCTGAGAAGGTCTTATTTTTCTGACCGGTGTAAATGTCGTCATTTAAAAGAACTTTAAACATGTCTAAATTGAATAAAGGTATTTGGACTTTGACTTTGACTTTCAAGTGCTGTTCTTAGCGATCTTTTACTAAATGTTACGAGCAATATCGTTTTCAATAGAATTATTTTTCGAATATTTTAAAGAGCATTGTAATGGCAAAGTGTGATTTTGGAGCTCTATTAATATAGTTTACTGCTATCGAGATTAATTGATGGTGGCGATGTTACTCGTGCAAATGCTGAACGATGTGATCAAATTCAATTATACCTGAAAATGTATTCCTAAAATTTTATTTTATTTTATTAAACTATTCATTTTTAAATGCAGACAAAATAGATTTTTTCTCTCGCTGTCCGAGCAGATACAACTAAAAAGCATGCAAATTTTGGTCGAGGTAGGTACCACCCCAGGGCCAGTTATTCTGCCGTGAAGCAGTAGTGTGCAAACATTACTGTGTTTCGTTTTGAAGGGCGCTCAGAGCTAGCATAATCTCTGGGCATATGAGACTTAAGAACTTATATCTCAGGGTGACGGGCGTAGTGTGGCGACACAAAGGAATGTTCTGGATGACACAGCATTTGTTATGGGCCGACGTTGCTCTTACCATCAGGTGAACGTTCTGCTCGTTTCGTCACTTTACCCAATAAAAAAAGCAAAAAAAAGTGTAATTTCTGTGGACACGCTCAGAGTTTAGACGTCTTTGTGCAACGTTTTTGTAATTCTTAATTATTATTTATATGACAATTGATAATTGTTTATATGCTGAGCAGTTATTTTACAGTGAGTAATATGTTTGTTAATTCATGTTTATTTATTTATATTACAATTAAATTTCTAATATAGATAAGTATCACTTATGTCCCGTTCTAACCAAAATATTGTGTTACGCGCGATCTTTTTCATACGTTTATAGCATAATCATCGTTTCAGCCTTTCATATAGTCCACTGCTAAACATAGGATTCCCCCATATATTGCCACAAAAGTTGGTCGCTCTCATTTTGGGGGGATCATGCCACAGTCGCCACGCTTGGCAGGCAGTTAACCTCATCTGCATTGTATATAGTATTGCCAATAGTATGTAACACCACTGTAAGTGGGCCGACGGCGCTCTTCATTTGCGAGCGGATCTTGGCAGATTTAATTTGTTTCTCTCTTCCACTAAACGGATTTTCGCAAAGTAAGGCTCTGTAAACTAAAATATTATATTTTTACTACTATATTCAGATTTATTTAACAAATAGACAGATTATCTGTAGAAGGACGGGCGAATTATAGGAATTTTGCGACCCTATGATGCGATCCCTCGAAGAAGTAACTTTTACAAACGTCACGCACTAGTACATATTTTTATGTAACCCAATATAAACTCTACAAACTCCTCTATTGAATTTTCTTATCATCTTATTCCGGATAAACCTGTTACATCGAATCGGATAACAAATTTTATCTATGGAAGCTCCTTTTGACTCGATCAAACTTCGTTAAGTGTTCGTTCTTTGTGTTTTATGTAGTTTATAAGTGGTTTCTCCCTTTGTTAAATATCCTTCGGAAGGGGGAGAAGTTAAAGAAAACAATACATTAAAATGAAATGAAAATTCTTTATTTACAATCTACCACCGTTTCGTGATGAGGTTCCTCAGACGGAGAAGAAACAGGCGAAAGAAACTCCGTAGGTATACTTTTTTTTTGGAAATCCTTTTTTATCTTAGTCAAAAATACAAAGAACAGTCTCACGGAAAACCAAAGCACGCTCCATCCAAAAAAAATTAATTCAATTAATATATAAGTAAATTGTAAGCTCGAGCAGACCAACCCCCACAAACAGCAGCTGTTTACAAGTATGACGCATATGGCAGTTATCGCCCTCCTCAACCAACTTTCAGCCGACTTTATGTCGCCCATTCATTTGATCAGATTTTTCACGTAGATTATTATCCGGCGGGACTTCGCGAATTCGTCATATGTCGTCGTCGTCGTTTCAGCCTATCACAAGTCCACTGCTGAACATAGGCCTCCCCCGTAGATCGCCACAAAAAGTAGTAGCTCTCATTTTGGGGGGATTTGCCATAGTTGCCACGCATGGCAGGCGGGTTGGCAACTGCAGTTTATTTATTCAGATGTTCCAGGAAGATGCTGCTGCCCATCACCTGGTTTTAATTTCCCTCAGTCGACTTTTACGACACCCACGGGATAAGATGGGGTGGTAGATTCTCTTAAGCCGCTACCACACGGCTTCTTCTTTAGAATGTATTCTATAATTTAAAGGAGTACACATATACGTAAAGGAAAAAAATGTTATGCTCTGTTACACTATTGTTTTATTTCTCGTTCAATAGCAATCCATCATATTATCGAAAACATCAAAGACTCGAACATTCATTTCCATATCCGAGCACAAGCTTTCAATATTGAAAAGACTTTCAATATTGATGTCTCTATATTAATAAAATATCAAAAAAACTTTGATTTTAATATTTTCTTTGTCTAACTAAACCATTAAATGTTATGTTTTTGCTAAATGTTTATATATAACTTAATAAAAACCTTTGTGACAAACCTTTCCTTTGGTTTTTTTTTCATGAAATTTTGTCTTTAAAAAACGCCCGTACTTATTACAGGACAGTTATGTGCTTTCTAAATAATTGAGGCACATGTTTTTAATGAAAGAAACGACAAGAACAAGAAACAAGTAAATTTTATAAGACACATTACATAAGATTACGACTTTATCCCATAAGGGGTAGTCAGAGACTAGGCACTCACTGCAAAGACAGATGATTGCCACAATCCACGTTTCACCAAAAAAATATAATGCACTTGGTGTGATAGGTGGTGAGTCCATCGCCACCATGCGCTGTTGGGTGCACAGTGCAGTTTAATTCCTTACTCGCCTTTTACGAGATCCATTGGATGAGATGGAGTGGTAGTATACTTTTAACGAGCCGCCACCACACGGCTCAATTTTAATTTAATTTTATAAGATCCGCAGGCAAAACATAAAATGCTGCATATTACCTAGTTTTAGGTAAGAACACCGCCCGTCCTCCCTCAGGAACGTGCAAAAGCAAACCCACAACCACTACAACACTACCACTAGGCAACATACACCACAGACGTCGAGAACACGACACGAGTTTCACCTCAAAACGAGGCGTTATCAAGTGTTATTGACTCTGTCCGTGTGGGTGATGGTTTGCTTGTGCACGCTATTGTGGCAGGGTAGGCGATGCTCTTGAAAAACTAGGTAATATTTTACTGGTGGTAGGATTCCTATGCAGGAATCCGTCTAGGTAGGTACCACCCCAGGGCTAGTTATTCTGCCATGAAGCAGTAGTGTGCAAGCATTACTGTGTTTCGGGTTGAAGGGCACTGTGAGCTAGTGTAATCACTGGGCATTTGAGACTTAAGAACTGATGTCTCTAGGTGACGGGCGCAGTGTGGTATCACACAGAAATATTCTGGGTGACACAGCATTTGTTGTGGGCGTTGCACTTACCATCAATTGAACGTTTTGCTCGTTTCGTCACTTTCTACAATAAAAAAAAAACCATTTTATATTCTGCATTCGGAATCTTGTCAAAATTAACTTCCTTTCCTTCATTTTAATGTATTTCCGCAAAGTAACGCCCGATTCTATTAGCCTTTGTCTTTGTTTATATTACAATAGAGTGACGAAATGAGCAAAACGTTCACCTGATGTAAAGTGCAAATGCCAGGTCACCCAGAACATTTCTGTGTGACACTACACTGAGCCCGTCACCTTGAGACATCATTTCTTAAGTCTCATATGCCCATTGATTACTCTAGCTCTCAGTGCACTTCAAACTAAAACACAGTAAAGTTTGCACACTACTGCTTCACGGCATAATAACTGGCCGTGGGGTGGTACCTACCTAGACGGATGATATTTTTATGGAAGAAATTGACGCATTGAGCAAATGGTTCAGCTGATTGTAAGCGCACCGTCTGCCCATATCATAACAAATGCTGTGTCACCCAAAACATTCAATTGCAAAGGTCTATGTGGTACGAGTACCTGACTTCGCACAAAACCCTTAGTCGTCAATTCGTATATAACACTAATGTCCTTCACACTGAAAAAGTCTTTTTTAAGAAGAAAGTGACGAGCCAAGCAAATCGTTCACTGGATGATAATTGCAAATGCTGGTAAACAGTTCACTGCTGGGCATAAGCCTCTCCCTAGAAAGAACAAAACTACAAAAGAAATTTGTTGTGTGAACATCAAATCTTTTTTTTTTTTATTGGATAAGGTGACGAAACGTGCAAAAGGTTCACTTGATGGTAAGTGCAACGTCTGCCCATAACAATGCTGTGTCATACGAAAAATTTCTGTGTGACACCACAATGCGCCCGTCACCCTGAGACATCAGTTCTTAAGTCTCATATGCCCAGTGATTACGCTAGCTCTCAGTGCCCTGCAAACCGAAACATAGTAATGTTTGCACACTACTGCTTCACGGCAGAATAACTGGCCCTAGGGTGGTACCTACCTAGACGGATTCCTGCACAGAAATCCTACCACCAGTAAAAATATCTAAATGTGAAATATTAAAATGCTTAGTATACATCGGAGCCGTAGGCCTTTTGAGTTTGATGTAAGTGTACGGATAGATAAGATGGCGTAAGAATCGTGGTTAACCATCGATAATGCATATCAAAGATAGTGTAGAATAGAATAGATGCCGATAGGTGGCCGGCAGAGTAGAAGATCACATATCTCTTTCCTACCGCAGCGTCGTAAGAGGCGACTAAGATATTGCACCCTCTATTCGTGCAGAATAACACCATAATATGCAATGCTGTCACTATACTGCTTGTGGGAACGCAATGGGGAGTAAGATTTTTTTTGAATTTCACCAAAATCACCCGTTAAGTCTCGTTTCCCGTAAGAGCGAAAACTGGGCTACCTATGTCGCCTACTTTCACCTGATGTAACGTGCGACGTCTACCCATACCAATGCTATGTCACCCAGAACATTTCTGTGTGACACCACACTGCGCCCGTCACCCTGAGACTTCAGTCCTCAAGTCTCATATGCCCAGTGATTACGCTAGCTCACAGTGCTCTTCAAACCGAAACAGTAATGTTTGCACACTACTGCTTCACGGCAGAATAACTAGCCCTGGGGTGGTACCTACCTAGACGGATTCCTGCATAGGAATCCTACCACCAGTGAAATAGGACTAATGTTTGTAATTTTCAATATGTTATATGGGAAAAGTGCGTGACTGTATGTGTATGTATGAAGAATAGAACAGAATAGAATAATTTTTTATTCAGCTATATTATTTACATAATACTTACTGAACGAATTTATTTTTGAACTAGACAAGGTTGAAAAATTTGCAGACATAAACCCAGTGAGTATTTTTGTTTTCTTTTTAGAAATTAAAAAATAATGTATTTTAAAGACGCAGAACTAGCTTGGCAGCGATCACCTCATTCCCATGGGATGTCATCATCCATGTACTATTTAATATGATAATAATCTATACTAATATTACGAGTATGAAGCTGAAGAGTTAGTTTGGTTAAACGCGCTAATCTCAGGAAATACTGGCTCGAATTAAAAATTCTATTAGTGTCGATCCTTAGAGCGATTTCTTTTAAACGGCGGGGAAAACCGCGAGGCACAGCCAGTCATTTATAAAAGTCTTTGTTTAGTGTCCATATTTTCATCTTTAGTCGCCATTTCACTATGTCAGGCTAACATACATACTTTTACCGCGTTTTATTTGTTTTTTAATGTAAATATTAGTGAGATTATAGTCACCACCATTGTTTATTTTATTTCGTATTACTCTTTTACAGTATTGTATTTTTTTTGTTTCTTTCATTCTGAATGTTACAATATGTCGAAATTCTACTGGGGTCATTTAGAAATAAAAGTTATAGGTGTTTCTAAATGAATTCCGATTGACCTAAACGTTTAGCTTGCTACCGCAGAACCCCTCCTCCGCGCCTTCTCTTATCGGCAGGAGCCAATCTCTAAAATTCGGGGAAGGTCCGCAGGGATCTCCACTCGAAAGCCAACAATTTGTTCGCTACACAAATATTTACTTTGATTTTCGAATCTCTGAAAGATAAATACGGATTACCTAATCTTTGTTACATCTACAAACACGAGGCTAATATTGGTTTTATCATTTTTGGTGGTTTTAATAAATATTTACGCGAATACTATACATTTAAATAAAACAAATTTTAGAGATTTGATCGCGTTTAATTTTTGACTATTTATATATAACGCGACGTTTCGAGCGCTTTACAGCACCCATGGTTACGGGAGGACTGAGGTGGCAGATGTCAGATGTTGCGATAAGATTTTTTGTTTTTGAATCAGAGATATTTTTGTAATAATTATGTTGTTTATAGACGAGATCCTTCACTCAATACAGCGATAAAGAAGGTCATCTTCGCCTTCTTTTTTGCCTTTTTGCGCTTTTTTTTAAATAGCTGTGTCCAAAAAATATTAGTCTTGCAGAATGAGAACCTATGAAAGTTTATGTGAGGACCTCTGGGTAAGACTTACACTGTCAATGGATAATTGTATTGAGCATATGTGCCTTTGTGTAATATATGTACCACCACCAATCAATAAAGACATTTCAGACCATTTCATAGAAAACTTAAATATGGTATTAGAAAATGATCACTGCAAATGTATAGTTATGGGTGACTTTAATATTGGTTCTACTGATATAGAGGAGTACTGACACAGATAAGAAAGATTTTTCCTTCATCATTTGGTTCTAACATTGATAGAAGTTTAATTGATTGTATTAATTAAAATGGCTTAAAGCAGTACAATCATTTAAAAAATCACAATTATAAAATTCTTGATCTACATAGTATTGTCAACTGTTTGTTCCGTCACTATCAATAAGCCCGTTGTAAAGTAAAAGTAAAGTTTCAGCCTATAAATGTCCCACTACTGAGCACAGGCCTCCTCTCATTTCTGAGAGGGTTTTGGAGCTAGGAAGAATCCGCCACGCTGCTCCAATGCGGGTTGGCGGACTTCACATATCTTCGAAATATTTTTTTATTCCTCAGACATGCAGGTTTCCTCACGATGTTTTCCTTCACCGCCGAGCACGTGGTAAATCAGCACTTAAAATTGCAATTAACAATTTTAGTGGTGCCGGCACCGGGAATCGAACCCAGGTCACTCGCGTACTATGAAATTTAAAGCGAGCGCCTAGCCCCTGAGCTACCACGGCTCACGCCCGTTGATATTGTTACAAAGATTGACCCCCATCATCTAGTTTTAACTAGAAATTATATAGCTTTTATAAGGCGGTAGTTAATTTATAACAAATCTACTCGTATAAGTAAACAAACCTTTTTTAAAGCGGACTATGAAACTATAGGTACAGAGTTCAATTCTTGCCAATCTGTAGATGATATGGTTGAATTTTTTTATGTTAAATTACAAGAAATAATTCACAAACATGGTCCTTTAGTATAATAGAAAACCTATAAATACCCGCATTGGTTTTCTTAGCATCTTATTGAAAGGTTAAATGTAAAGAACAAATTAAGACTCAAATTAAATTAAATATAATAATCGTATGGACAGAATTGTGTTAAGTATTAAAAAAAACGTTGCGATAAAATAATAATGTTCTGTTATAATTCGTATACTGCATATCTGGAATCAAAACTAAAACTGAATCCAAAATATTTCTGTACGTATTTGATAATCAAAAGAGGCGGAACAAGTAATTACCCGGATACAATGGCTAACGGTATTTCAAGGTTCAAGGTGATGAAATATGTAATAATTTTGCTTCGCATTTTGCAACGGCCTATGTAAAATCGAATACAATTGATAAAATCTCTACAGACCCCGAAAGTAAAAGCAACAGAATCTTAAGTAACATCATCATCACCGAAATACGAGTACAAGTAAGTTAAACACTAAAATGTCTGGATCTTAATAAAGGAGCTGGTCCAGATGGCATCCCTCCCATCTTCATACAAAGAGCTGCCGATGGACTGTCTTTTCCACTTACACATATAATACGTCATTAAAATCGTTATTTTTCCTTCCAAGTGGAAAAATACCAAAATCATTCCTGTGTTTAAAAATGGAAGCGAATCATAGCATATCTAATTATAATTATATTAGCAAAGGGTCTTGTAGCTATAATATGTCCAATTTTATCATGGCAGATTTCCACACTTTAATAAATGAAAAATACGGATTTGTTAAAAAAAAGATCGACGTGTTCTAATTAAACGGTTTACTTTGAAAATTTGGTCAAATCTGTGGATGCTCGTATTCAAGTAGACGCAGTATATACAGATTGTAAGAAGGCTTTCGGTACTGTGAATCACGACCTTATAAAAAGTAAGCTCCAACGATTCGGTGTGACAAAGCCCTTTCTGGGTTGGTTTAGTTCTTATTTATCCAATTGCAATCAAAGTTTAGTCATAAACGGTTATAAATCAAAACCTTGCACTGCAACGTCTGCAATCCCGCAAGGATCACATTTAGGTCCATGTCTCTTTATACTTTTCATCAACCAAACATTCATGCTTCCTTAATATAATTATTAAACTATTGAAGAAAGAAGGAATACTTCAAATATACAACTCTTCCAAAATGACCTAATCAACCTAACAGAATGGTGCACCAGAAATAAAAATACCTTAAATATAAACTAGTGGAAACCCATTAAATTCACTCGAAATCGTACCATTATACCATCAAAATATAGTTTTGAAGGCGAATTACTTGAATAAGTAAACAATATACGAGACTGAGGAGTCCACTTTGACAGTAAACTTATTTTTTTTTTTTAATTGTATTTAGTGACGTAACGAGCAAAACGTTCACCTGATGGTAAGTGCCTCGTCCGCCCACAACAAATGCTGTGTCACCCAGAATATTTCTGTGTGACACCAAACTGCGCCCGTCACCCTGAGACATCAGTTCTTAAGTCTCAAATGCCCAGTGATTACGCTAGCTCACAGTGCCCTTCAAACCGAAACACAGTAATGCTTGCACACTACTGCTTCACGGCAGAATAACTGGCTCTGGGGTGGTACCTACCTAGACGGACTCCTGCATAGGAATCCTACCACCATAAACCTATAGATACGATAGTGGCTGACGCCTCAAGCCTTCTTGGATTTGTATTAAGAGAGTATAACCGAGAACCGTGCACAGGAATTCCTGTCCGAAGACCTCTCGCCTCTACCAGGCAATTTTTTCATACCGGCGGAGGTTAAAATAGTGATTAGGCGCCTATCAGTGCGAAAGGCGCTGGGACCGGACGGGATAGCAAACGCCGCCATCAAGTAGCTGCCCAGAAGAGCGGTCGTCGCAATGACACGACTGTTTAATGGGATACTGCGGACAGGGCACTTTCCCACAGATTGGAAGATGGGCAAAGTGATCGTGTGGCTGAAGTCAGTGAAGGACAGACGCAACCCCGATTACGATAAAGCTATCGACCGATTACGCTACTGCCGCACATTGCCAAATTGTTCGAGCGGTTGTTGATGCGAAGAATTCTTCCGTGCATAACGCTTTGGTCGGAACAGCACGGATTTCACAGTTGCCACTCAACAACAACGCAGCTAACCCGCCCGCATCACATCTGCCCACCCGAGCAAAGATGGCGGTCTACAAGACTTACGTCCGCTCCAGACTCACATACGCTGCGCCGCCATCGTACGCGCTTACCTCCGAGTCGCAGCGTAAAAAGCTTCAAGCCCTGCAAAACCTGTCACTACGCACAGTCGTGGGAGCAGGTCGCTACGTTATAAATGGCGTAATTGCCCGGGACCTAAAAATAGAAACAAATAAGGAATTCGTAACCCGGGAGGCGCGTCGGCTTTACGACCGAGCCGGGCCGCACGAACATCTGTGGGCGGCTTTACGCTACTACACGTTCGATCACCGGAGGGACGCCCTCTCCCACGCAAGCTGTTGCACCCGTCGCCACCTGACCAGGAGCCAGGGAGAAGCTACAAGCCCGACAGACAAGCTGGGATCGGCCCATGACGACACAAAAGTGTACATACCTCTTTAAGTGTGTAGCTCTCATTTTGGAGGGAATTTTGCCATAGTTGCCACGCTTGGCAGGCGGGTTGGCAACCGCATTTTACTTATTCTGATGTTCCAGGAAGATGCTGCTGCGTGCAATAAAAACCAGGAGATGGGCAAGCGTGGCAACTATGGCAAAATTCCCCCAAAATGAGAGCTACAAACTTTTGTAGCAATCTATGGGGGAGGCCTATGTGCAGCAATGGACTAGTGATCGGCTGAAATGATGATGAAAATAGTTACCAATCATTAAAAAAGCTATACAGTATTCCTCGACGTAACTTCAGTACGATATGATATACCTTTTTAATTAAAATATTGTGATTTTATTTCCCTTCCCTTAAGATACATAAAATTAAGTCTAGACAAGAGTTATAAAACTCAACAGACTCTAACTAATGATGCATTATATTATTTTTATTTCCGATTAAAACGTAAAATTATACAGCGATTTCGTGCATAAATGCATCGAATGGAATTGTGGTGCAGGATACATTACGACGACGATTATAGGATTTCTTATTACCTCTGAATTGTTTTTTTACCATTGAATTTTTTTTAATGTTATCAAAATTGTCTTAAATAATAATAAAACTGTTTATTTTGATTGGATAGAGTGACGAAACGAGCAAAACGTTCACCTGATGTAAGTGCAACGTCTACCCATAACAAATACTATGTCACCCAGAACATCAGTTCTTAAGTCTCATATGCCCTGTGATTACGCTAGCTCACAGTGCCCTTCAAACCGAAACACAGTAATGTTTGCACACTACTGCTTCACGGCAGAATAACTGGCCATGGGGTGGTACCTATCTAGACGGATTCCTGCATAGAAATTGTTGATTGATTGTTTTCCAATCACTTGAATTTTTCTTGGTGTCGCTTTCACTCCCAAATACCAGTATTTCCAACCATTGAAATGCCAACTTGTTTCAGATAATGATTTCTTATTTACGCGAACACTACACATTTAAATGAAACTAATTTTACGGATTTTATCGCGTGTAATTTTACTATTTATAACCCGACGTTTCGAGCGCTTTCTCAGTGCTCTTCAAACCGAAACTCAGTTATGTTTGCACACTACTGCTTCACGGTGGAACCTACCTAGACGGGTTCCTGCATAGGAATCCTACCGCCAGTGCAATTCTAAAAGGACATTGAAAAATTACTAAAAAAGAGGATGCCTGCAGTTTCTTTCGCCTTTTTCTTTTCTGTAAAGAGGAAATATCATTAAGTAACGGAGGTAGATAATAAAAAATGACATTTTACAAACGAAATCTGAATTTCTTACGTCGGAGAATAAGTATATCTCATTCCATTTCAAATATAAGAAATTACTTCAAACTTTTGCATATAAATTGTATAGTTGTGTATGTTGTATTTATATGTTGTGTTTTACCTCAAAACGAGGCATTCTCAAGTGATATTGACTCTACGACAGTCACCGCCGAGACTCTTCTCGGCGGTAGTTCTCGACTTCAGTGGTGTGTATTGCCGAGGAGTAGTGTTGTAGTGGTGGAGGTAGGAGGTATCTGGTGGCGGCTTCCGGTGGCTTCATAGGTTTTCTTGTGCACGCTATTGAAGGAGGGCGGGCGGTGCTCTCCAAAACTAGGTAATACACACCATTTTACATTTTGCATGCGGATCTTAGCAAATTAACTTTCTCTCCTTTCATATAAATTGTTATTAAAGTATCGTTCGACAAAGCCAAATATAGTTTGTATTCTGTTTAAGACAATAAAATGATATGTATGAAACGTAATATCGCAAGCAATAAAAGTCTAGTAAATTTTCTCTCTTGACAAATCTCATTGGACAAATAGTTTATTATAGTTTGTCGATTAGAATTATATTAAATTTCTTATGACCACTCGACCAAAGTGTTCTGCCAAAGTTATTATAGACCCCGCCTCGTTGAGGGTATAGAGCTGGAGGTGTCTACTCTTTTTGTGCGTAGATGCGCACGGTAACACCGCATGGGTCACATCCAACACTCGACATATCATCCCCGTGTCCACCGCCTCCGCCTCATTTTAAGAAAGTTCCTAACAGGCTCTCCTTCTACTTACCGCTCTTCGGGTTAAGGAGGAGAGAGGACGTATTGCAGCCCTATCTCGCTCCCCTCTTGTTGGAGAATTGAATACATGGGCGCTCACCACTTCGTTCAGAAGACGCCGCGGACACCTTTTTTTTTATTTGAAATAGTGACGAGACAAGCAAAACGTTCACCTGATCTGCGACTGTCTTTCTCGGCGGCTTTCTGTTGTAGAGTCAATGACACTTGATAATGCCTCGTTTTGGGTCGAAACACGTGCTCGTAGTGGTGGGTGGAGGGTATCTCCTGGAGGATGGCGGAGTTAGTTTGCTTGTGCACGCTACTGACGGAGGGCGGGCGGTGCTCTTCAAAAAACTATGTAATGTACACCATTTTATATTTTGCATGCGGATCTTAGCAAATTAACTAACTTTCCTTCATCATAATGGATTTCCGCAAAGTAACGCCTGATTCTATTAACTGTGAAAGAAAAATTAAATAGAATAGATACTTATTATATGTATATAAAACAAAGCACGGTCTACCAATCCTCATCATCATCATTTCAGCCTATCACTAGCCCACTGCTGAACACATGCTTCCCCCATAGATCGCCATCTACATCCATCTACTACCAACAGTTCATAAAAAAAAATTGTCATCTCCATATAACTTTTTAACCGATCCGGCAGAGTGAAATAGCACCTACCTCTTTCCTATCGAGGTGTCGTAAGAGGCGACTAAGGTATTATACGGACAGCCTTTCTTCGTGCAGAATAACACCATAACTGTCACTGTATTGCTCGAGGGAACGCAATGGGGAGTAAGAATTATTTGAGTCGTACCAAAATTGCAGCGTGGTTCGCCACCCGTCAAGTCTGGTTTCCCGCTAGGACGAAAAGTGGGCAATGTGAATGGCCGCTGCCTACCCCTTGTAAAGAAGGAGGGTGTGACTGTATGTATGTATAACTTTTATTCCGTATTAATTATCAGTGAAACAGAAATACCCGTGTGGTAGCGGATAAAGAGAATCTACCACCCCATCTAATCCCGTGGGTGTCGTAAAAGTCGACAGTGGGAAAATAAAAACCTGGAGACGGGCAGCAGAATCTTCCTGGAACATCTGAATAAATAAACTGCGGTTGCCAACCCGCCTTCCAAGCGTGGCAACTATGGCAAAATCCCTCCAAAATGAGATATACAGATTTTTTGTGGCAATTTGTGGGGGAGGCCTATGTTCAGCAGTGGACTGGTGATAGGCTGAAATGGTGGTGGATGGTGGAAACAGAAATCAGTCTAACAGGATATAATCAATATTAAGAATCATCACTGTCTTCGTCGACAAACAAAGATTATGTATATGTTGATAGATATGTAATATATAATAAGTAATAAAAGTAAAGTTACACCTTATAAATGTCTCACTGTTGAACACAGGCTGATTTTTTGGAGCCAAGAAAAGTCTGCCACGCTGCTACAGTACGGGTTGGCGGACTACATACATAAGATCACGACTGTACCCATAAGGGATAGTCAGAGATTGGGCACTCCTGCAAAAACAGATGATTGCCGCAATCCACGTTTCACCAAAACTAAAATGCACTCGGTGTGATAGGTGTTGAGCCCGTTGCCACCATGCGCTGTTGGGTGCACAGTGTAATTCCCTTGGCGGACCACAAGTCTTTGAAATATTTTTGTTCCTCAGACATTGAGGTTCACGATATTTCCTGCTCCGCTGAGCACGTGGTAAATCAGCAATCAAAATAACAATTACAGAGGTGCCAGCACCGTATCGTACACAGTTCCGGTGCGCCCGGCACCTGGGCTACCTGGGCGGCCCTATACGTAACGTATCAGTAGTTATTTAAGAAAACGTCATAAAACTTTACTAAAACTAGTCAAATTTACTACACTTATGCCAACTAGCTCGCTTGTCGGCTTGTAATTATCTACATAAATACTCCGGAGATTAAACGAAGAGACACAGCATCCGACAATCTCTTGTGCATGTAATTGCTAATTTAAGTTAGTGTAACTTGGTTATAAACTGACAAGTAAACAGTTTCAAATTGTACATTTAATAACTTAACAATATTCGATTTATAAAATAAACGACTTTACGGAATTCTTGTAACTGAAATATATTTATGAAACTGAAATTGAATTTCTATTGTTATTATCGTCAAAATTTTCACAGAAGAACTATTGGTTGCATAATCTACGAATCATCAACATCACAGTCCATCACAAGTTCACTCCTGAACATCAGTCACATACATAGACTGCCACAAAACACGGTCCTGAGCCACCTGCATCCAACATCCCGCAAACCGGGCAGATCGGCTCTTACAATGGGGTCGGGTCGTCCTACACTGCGTTTGCCAGTATCAGGTTGCCACCCGTGCCATTGAGCTCCAAAGGTTATGAGTGCTATATAACCGAACCACTGCCACTTCAATTTGCTGAACTTTTTACTGTATAATAGCCGTGTGGTGGCGGCTCGTTAAAAGAATACTACCACTCCATCTCATCCAATGGATCTCGTAAAAGGCGAGTAAGGAATTAAACTGCACTGTGCACCCAACAGCGCATGGTGTCGATGGGCTCACCACCTATCACACCAAGTGCATTATATTGTTTTGGTGAAATGTGAACTGTGGCAGTCATCTGTTTTTGCAGTGAGTGCCCAGTCTCTGACTACCCCTTATGGGATACAGTCGTGATCTTATGTATGTATGTATGTTTACTGTATAAAATATATATGTTATTTCCCGCATCGTACAGAATGTAATTATATTACAAAAAAATCATATTTAGTTCTCATTACATAACTGGTTATATAATTTTAAATAATTAATGATCGATTCCAGCTATATAAAATAATAATAGGTATATTTTAATAGGAGAAATTGACGAGACGAGTAAAAAGTTCACCTGATTGTAAGCGCAACGCCCCCCATAACAAATTATGTGTCTCCCAGAGCAATCAGTTCTTCAGTCAGACATCAGTTATTAAGTATCATTCGTCCAGTAATTACACTAGCTCTCAGTGCCCTTCAGACCGAAACACAGTAACGTTTGCACAATACTGCTTTACGGCATAATAACTGCCCCTGTGATGGTGTATATCTAGACGGATCCCTGCATAGGAATCGTACCTATGCAGGAATCCATATACTGAAACTGTGAAACTGTTTCAAAAAGCAAATGCCACCAACGTTATAATTATAATTACAGTTCAGTAGGTTTCAATGTCATCCATTTTCATTACATGTCCACTTTTCAATTGGGTCTTAAGTCCACTGCAGCTATAGAAATCGTAACAGCTACCTAGCTTGGCAGGCGATTATATTAATAATTAATGTATAATGTTGTTTCTCACTTTGGCACGGTTGGCACAATAGCTGAGAGATTGGCTTCAATACTAGGGAACACAGATTATACTGGTGGTGGGATTTCTATGCAGAAATCCATCTCAGTAGGTACCACCCCAGGGCCAGTTATTCTGCGGTGAAGCAGTAGCGTGTAAACATTACTGTGTTTCGGTTTGAAGGGCACTAAGAGCTAGCGTAATCACTGGGCATTTGAGACTTAAGAACTGATGTCCCAGGGTGACGAGCGTAGTGTGGTGGTGTCACAGCATTTGTTGTGGGCAGACGTTGCACTTACCATCAAGTGAACGTTTTGCTCGTTTCATCACTTTATACAATAAAAAAAACTGCATGTCTCTCTTTTTTATTTCGCTCTTGTTTTATAAAACTAAAACGATTTTACGGAATGCAGATATTGTCATATGCTGTAACAATTTTAAAAGTATAATCCAGCGATACTTTAAATAAGGTCAGATCAGATTATGTATGCATTGCAAAGAAGCTCCTCGCTTCCGCAAGCAATAGCCCGTATCTATTTAGAAGATTGTACCTAAATGGTTTCGCGTATATATGTCGCCGTGAGAGCACTCTCAACCGACGTGGTCAATTCATTCATCACCATTTAAATATTTTTATCACCTAAGAATTCCTTTGTATTTAAATCATTTAACAGTTTACAATAACCGCCTTGCATTGGCCACTTTTGTTAAGAGGTGTCGCTGAGAAACCGCACCTTACCAACGTTATCTTAACTACCTCGTCGCCTTTTAAATTATTTTTTCACACGAGTATTATTTATTTGTAAATCTTTCATTTTGTTAAAAGTTAAAAGTTTTTGTTTAAAAGGCTTGTATCGGCCACTTGAGGTTTCGCTGTGAAAGCGCCCACTGAACAACGTAATCTTAATTCCTTCGTCACCTAGTCAAATTATTTTGTCACACCAGCATTTGGTTATCGAAATTTATGGGGTGCCCTATATCGCTAACTTTTATAAATCTATCGTCAGGCACACTTCATTCTATGCGTTACCAGTGAACTGTTGTGAATTATATTAAGATTGATATTGAGTGGTGGGGAGGATTTTTGGCTGGTTGGCATGTACAATAGTAATATAAAAAAGGGTGTTAACGACAACCTGGTTAACTTGTGTTTTTAACGCTTGCCGGTGAAGGTTGTGTATTTGGCAAACGTTTGTTAAGCTACTACGCTAACTACTTTAAATAAATTGTAAAATATTGTGAGAAATATAGATCTGTAATAAATAAATCATTTGTAAGTGATATATCAAGGCGTTTCTTTGCAATGGATCAAGAGAAGGACAGTACAACTGAACCCTTGCCAAAGGGGGACAGTAGTACTGCTCCCCCAAAAATAACCCTGGGTCTTCTGCTTCGACATATATATTGTTGTCTTATCGAAAGTTGTGTTTAAATGAAACTAATTTTACGGATTTTATCGCGTTTTATTTTACTATTTATAACCCGACGTTTCGAGCGCTTTACAGCAACCCTTGTCACGGGAGGACTGAGATGCCAGATGTCTTGATGTCATAGTTAACCCGGAGTACCTTCAGCTTTTAATTATTATTTTTGATCCGATCTACGCAGAAAGTGTATCTTGAAGTCTTGCAGTGATATGCTTGGGTTTTGATTTAATTTTATTAATTATAGGATCCCAAGCTGATGACCATGGGTGTTCTACAGCAATATGGAAGCGCTACTTTGATTAATTGAAGTAATAAAATATAGATATAGGAGTCTTAACTCTCTTATTACTTAATATAGTAGCGGCTAAGAAAATCTACCACCCTATCTCATTCCGTGGGTGTCGTAAAAGTCGACAGAGGGAAAATTAAAACCAGAGGATGGGCAGAAGCATCTTTCTGGAACATCAGAATAAATAAGCTGCGGTTGACAACCCGCCTGCCAAGCGTGGCAACTACAGCAAAATTTCCCCCAAAATGAGAGTTACAAACTTTTGTTTAGCAGTGGACTAGTAGACTAGCTTAAATGAAAATTATTATGATCAAATGAACAAAAACGTAAAAAATGCAAAAGATAAAAATACATAATGTTTTATGATTTTTAGAAAATTGTATACCTGTATGGAACTATCTTCATGTAATAAATCCTACAACAAATGAAACTAATTTTACGGATTTATCGCGTTTAATTTTTTACTATTTATAACCCGACGTTTCGAGTGCTTTACAGCACCCATGTTCACGGGAGGACTGAGGTGACAGATATCCTGATGTCATAGTTAACCTGGGGTACCTTCAGCTTTTTATTATTTTTGGTCCGATCTACGCATAAAGATTTAACTGTGTCTTGTAGTCTTGCAGTGGTATGCTTGATTTTTGATTTAATTTTATTTATTATTGGATCCCAATCTGGCGGTAATACTCAACGATCTTCTCTATTGAAATTAGGATGTTTTTTGATTTCAATCGTCTCGCGAATCATCCTTGGTAGGAATCGGTGTTCTTTTGCAAGGATCTGTGGTTTATCAAATCTGATGTAATGGTTGGGATGATCCAGAACATGGTCACAGACTGAAGACTTCCTAGAACAACGATGGTTCACATCAGCTATGTGTTCTTTTACGCGGGCATATCCGTGTAGATTAAAACTTTTAAAAGTGTATAATTTAAAAAACAGACATGTTTCTTTACCGTTTGACAGTTTCAACGTTACGTTTCATAAGGTTTTAATGTCTAGTTAATATGTTCTCAATTGTTATTCAAAATCTCAGTAGAATTGAGAACTACTGTTCGAAAAAATCACATTTGCTTTACTACCTATCGACATATCAAAAATCTATTACTTAGTCTAAGACCGCGTGGCCTAGTGGTCAGAGTACCTGACTTCTAAGCTGCGGGTCCTGGGTTCGAATCCCAGCCGGAGCTTACATTTGTGCTAAAACACATATTGTTGGTTTTCGGGTCTGGTTGTGTTGTGATTGTCCCCGTTTCTGACACTGCATCCTAGCCTACCTCCGATCTTATCGCATCAGCGTTACATCGGGCGGGGTTAGGTTGGAACGAGAGTGCCTCTGTGTTTGCGCGTACACTTGTGGCACTATAATAACTCCTCCGCAGTTGATGGCTCGCAACAGTAGTCGGCAGTTGTCGCCGTGGTCGAAATCGGCTAGGAGAACATCACTTAGTCTAAGTTAAAAATTGCAGTGATTGGTAGCCTTGATGAAGTTTGCATCCACTTGCGCGCAAATGACAAACGTCAGTGTCTTCTGGGAAAATGACGTAGCTCTGTATCGTAATATCATAGGCTACTACTGTATTCTTCTGCTCTTTCCGAGATAGATCAGACCCTTATAGTTCCATTCCCCATCCCAATTCCATTTCCTACCTAATCCTTTTTCCTTCCTCTCCGCCAAGCCAGTATTTGCCATGCTGGTGGCTGGCTACTCATGGGAACGCAATGGGGAGAAAGAATTTCAACTCGTACCAAATTGGCGGCGATTTTTTTTTCTTTCGATGATATGATTCCTCAACCGTCATGTCTCGTTTTCCTGTCGGAGCTACGGATGTGTTCTCTGTCTTACATGGGAAAAAGGCGTGATTATATGTATGTATGTATCTAAAGTTATGTTTTTATACACAGGTTGAGTTCGTGTACAATACATTATGGTTTTTTTTCCGTAATGTTTGTGATGAGACGTGCATAAAGTTTACCTGGTAGTTTTTTTTTTATTGTATAAGGTGATGAAACGAGCAAAACGTTCACCTGATGGTAAGTGCAACGTCTGCCCATAACAAGTGCTGTGTCACCCAGAACATTTCTGTGTGACACCTCACTGTGCCCATCACCCTGAGACATCAGTTCTTAAGTCTCATATGCCCAGTGAGTACGCTAGCTCACAGTGCCCTTCAAACCGAAACACAGTTATGTTTGCCCACTACTGCTTCACGGCAGAATAACTGGCCCTGGGGTGGTACCTACCTAGACGGATTCCTGCATAGGAATCCTACCACCAGTAAGTACCACGTAATTCATTATTAGTGTCTTTGTTTATTAATACATCGGTTCTTATGTCTAATATTAATCGCATAATCTTCAAACCGAAACAGTGGCACTGTACATCGGGGGATTCCTTCGTCCTTAACACTAGTCTAATATTTTTTTTGCTCCGTACGGGATACGAACTTGCCACTCACAGCGCAGAAATCGATCGCTCAGCCATAGCGTTGTGTATTTAACTTTCTACTTACGGCGTATCACAGCTTATATATCCATATAATATCCACAAGTTGTAGATAATTTATACATACATACATAAGATCACGACTGTATCCCTTAAGGGGTAGTCAGAGACTGGGCACTCACTGCAAAAACAGATGACTGCCACAATCCACGTTTCACCAAAACAATATAATGCACTTGGTGTCATAGGTGGTGAGCCCATCGCCACCATGCGCTGTTGGGTGCATAGTGCAGTTTAATTCCTTACTCGCCTTTTACGAGATCCAATGGATGAGATGGAGTGGTAGTATTCTTTTAACGAGCCGCCACCACAAATAATTTATATCACTACTATAATAAAGCCTAAATATAATACGCCGTGTGGTGGCTGCGTAAGAGAATCTACCACCCTATCTTATCCCGTGGGTGTAGTAAGGTCGACAGAGGGAAAATTAAAACCGGAAGATGGGCAGCAGCTTCTTCCTGGAACAGTCACAACTCATCACAACAGTAAGAACTCATGTCTCAGGGTGACGCACAGTGTGGTGTCATACAAATGTTCTGGGGGACGCAGCATTTGTTATGGGCAAACGTTGCACTTACCATCAGGTGAACGTTTTGTTCGTTTCGTCACTTTATAAAAAAAAAAAAAAAATTATAAATAAATAATGTTTGCACACTACAGCTTCATTGCAGAAAAGCTGGCCCTGGGGTGGTACCTACCTAGACGGATTCCTGAATAGGAAACTTGCGAAAAGTAAAGTTTTTAATGACCAAGCATTTACATCAGTTAAAATGGATAAGCCACAATATACGGCTGAAGTAAATACATTTTTTTATTGCGAGGACCTTGTCGACTAGCAGACGATGTCTTTGTTCGAAACGTTGTAAGAATTATTGATTAGATATATTTTAGTCCTATTAATGTAATGTTTTTATTAGTAAGTATTTAAAATTATGAATTTAAACATTTTAGTCACTTATAAAAATATCTCTCCCTGCCTTGCTTTGAGTTTTTTTTATTGGTTAAAGTAATGAAACGAGCAAAACGTTCACCTTATGGTAAGTGCAACGTCTGCCCATAACAAATGCTGTGTCACCCGGGAAATTTCTGTATGACACCGCACTCTGCCCATCAGTCTGAGCCATAAGTTCTCAAGTCTCATATGCCCAGTGATTACGCTAGCTCACAGTGCCCTTCAAACCGAAACACAGTAATGTTTGCACACTACTGCTTCATGGCAGAGTAACTGGGCACGGAGAGTCGCGGATGCGTTTCCGGCCTTTGAGAAAGGAATAGGCTCTTTTCTTGAACGTCCCTAAGTCATATCGGTCCGGAAAAACCGCTGGCGGCAGCAAGTTCCACATACAGGTCATAATAAAATAATATACAGGATAATAATAAAATAAACCGGGATATCAAGGACAGGACTATTCTTGCGAATAAGCCTTATATCGTGCTGATGGACCGGGCACAGTCAAGGATATCTTTGGTCGACATTACCATTCCATATGACGAGAACTTCGTGAAAGCCGAAATAGAGAAGAAGACAAAATATCTGAACCTGGCTCACGAGGTTACCGACCGAAATTATTCCGGTGGTTGTGTCTGCAAACGGGTTAATCCCGGTCAGACTCTCGGGACATCTGAGGCGACTGGGACTCCGTGAAGGGCTGCTTCGTGCTCACATGCAGAAGGCGGTGCTCCTCGATACGGCCCGCATCGTCCGCCGGTTTCTTTCCCTTTCCCCCTAAACCTCGGCCGTTTGGTCTCCCCTGCCAAAGGCTCCCGTCTGGTTGGGATTTTATTTATATATTTTATTGTATTGTCTACTATATATCTTCGTCGTCGTCGTTTCAGCCTATCAATAGTCCACTGCTGAACATAGGCCTCCCCCATAGATTGCCACAAAAGTTTGTAGCTCTCGTTTTGGGGGGATTTTGCCATAGTTGCCACGCTTGGCAGACGGGTTGGCAACCGCAGTTTATTTATTCAGATGTTCCAGCAAGATGCTGCTGCCCATCTCCTGATTTACATTTTCCCTCTGTCGACTTTTACGACACCCACGGGATGAGATGGGGTGGTAGATTCTCTTATATAAGACATATACCGTATACCACACGGTATACGGTATATGTCTTATAGTATCTTATTTATTTTATCTTATTTTATATATTCATATATATCCCAACCAGATGAGAAAACTATAGAAATACCTAATAATAAAAAATACAATAAAAATAAATAAATAAATAATCCCAGCCATAACCAACATTTGCTCATGAAACAATTCGTTTGTGTTGTTCATGTGGGATTTGGTCTCTAGAAAACTTTCTCGGTATAGAAGAAATCCTAATGAGCGGCATGTTTTAAAAAATGTCGAAACGCACACTGGGCGCAATTTGTAAAATACTCTCTCGTGACTCGACAAACGAAATGTCGAAGCGTAAAGAAATTTCATTTCAATTTATTCCTACATTACTGCTTCATTCCCAAAGTGCATGATGATGTTCTCCTAGCCGATTTCGAGCACGGCGACAACCTCCGACTACTGTCGAGAGCCATCAACTGCGCAGGAGATATTATAGTGCCACAAGTGTACGCGCAAACACAGAGGCACTCACTCGTTCCTACCTACCCGCGCCCGATGTGACTCTGATGCGATAAGATCGGAGGTAGGCTAGGATGCAGTGTCAGAAACACGGGGACAAACACAACACAACCAGACCCGAAAACCCAACAATTTATGATTTAGCACAAATGTTGGCTCCGGCTGGGATTCGAACCCAGGACCCGCGGCCTAGAAGTCAGGTACTCAGACCACTAGGCCACGCGGTCGTCGTCGCGTTTGGTCGGCGGCCAAAGAGTATATAAACACTTCCTTACGTGACAACCATTTTGTCCCTATACGACGTGTGACATGACATTTATATGAACTCTGCACCCGTATTCAATCCAAACAACGAGCAAACTAGCGTATGACAAACGTGCGGTTAGGGTTCGGAACACCTGTCTTCTATGCCACCTGTAGAGGGTTCAAACCCCAGCCGGTGCGCAAATTGTTTGTTTTCGGGTTCTGACTATGTTGCGATTGTCGCGTAAGCTTTACACCGGCTGTAGTGTAACCCACGCGACGCATTCATTTACTTGTATGAAATTCGAAGTCAAGTCAACATTTCTTTATTCAGTTTTAGGCTTGTATAAAGCTCTTGTGAGTGTCAAAAACACTACACCGGTTCAAAAAATATGACTTAAGAGAAGAACCGGAAAGATACTCCGGAGCCTTTTTTTCAATCTCTTATTACATAATTTCATGTATACAATATATTATTTAATTATAATATCACATATTTGGTAGGCAAGGGAATTGCAAGTGCAGATAACTCTGCACTTGCAATTCCCTTGCCTACCAAATATGTATGTTATGTGTATTATTTCCACACGTCTCTGTCCTCTATGTAATAATCTATAATATACGCCGATAAGTTTATTGAATTCTATGTCATTTTTTTGCGACACACTTTTAGGAACTTTGTTATAAAGTTTATGACAAAGACAAGACTTTCTAGCTTTGGCCAACCTGAACACAGGAACCTCTAGCATGTCGCCTCGCCCCATTCTACAGGATAGAGTCACTTTTTTTATTTTCATAAATATACAACGACGGAAGTGTCCATATATTAGTATCATTGAACAGTTCTCGTAGCGACTCGCGTGGTCTTAAACAAGATAGTCTAATTAAAGGACGTCCAACAAGCAACTCTCTCGCCGTCTCAATTAACACCTCCAGTACACGGCCGCGGAAGGTAAGGACGAGTGAGTGCTGCGTGTTTGAAACTGTCGCCGTGGTCGAATTGGCTAGGATAACATAATCACTATAACACTTCCTTTGTCTTCTTATATATTAATCATCCTCATTATTTTCAGTCTATCACTAGTCCACTGCTGAACATAGGCCTCCCACATAGATTGCCACAAAAGGTGCAGCTCTCATTTTGTGGAATATGAAGTAGTTGCTACACTTGGCAGGCAGGTTGGCAACCGCAGTTTATTTATTATGATGTTCCAGGAAGATGCTGCTGCCCATATTCTGGTTTTAATTTTCCCATTGTCGACTTTTACAACACCCACGGAATGAGATGGGTGATAGATTCTCTTAAGCCGCTACCACACGGCCGCCACCACCACTTATATATTTATAAGTAGCATATTAATAGTGGTGTGCTTTCCACAAATCCGTAAATAAACACATCCTAACATTTACATGAAAAGACAGCGCGGAGTCAGACCGATGTACTTTTTACACGTACATTTAGTCTACAGAGTTCAATAAATCTTTTTGGCAAACATTCGTAGCTATTGAATCGAATCACATGGAGTTTGCTCCGCCAAGATATATCGTCGCGTTTATTTAAGAAAATAATCTATATCTAATAATAATAAATAATCTATAAGTAATAAAATAAAAATAATCTATAACTAAGAGAATCCGTCTAGGTAGGTACCACCCCAGGGCCAGTTATTCTGCCGTGAAGTAGTAGTGTGCAAACAGTGGAGAGTGTGCGAAGGAATTACATGAGTTAATTCCCCCTTCCCCTTTCCATCATCGGACAACAAGACGCACGGCGGGTTTCCATCCTTTTGTTGTGGACATACCCTGCATTCGGACGAAGCGTTTTGCTTCGTCGTTCATAATGCGTACAGCAAAGGACTGGAATAATTTGCCTGCATCAGTCTTTCCGTCCGATTATAATGTGGGTGTCTTCAAGAGAAGAGTGAATAGGCTTTTTCTAAGCTAGTGTGCCTACCAACAAAAGACTACATCGCCACTTACCATCAGGTGGAATTGTAGTTAAACGCTAACTTATAATGTTAAAAAAAAACACAGTACAGTGTCTCGGTTTGAAGGGCTAGTGTAACTGGGCATATGAGACTTTAGAACTTATGTCTCAGAGTGATGGGCACAGTGTGGTATCGCACAAAAATTTTCTGGGTGACACAGCATTTGTTATGGGCAGACGTTGCACTTACCATCAGGTGAACGTTTTGCTCGTTTCATCGCTTTATGAAATTAAAAAAAAAATGCTTTATTGTGTGTCTAAACTTGTGTGTAAACTAAGAGACTAAAAAAGAGTAAAAAAGTAACATGAACTGACTTTGAATAGCCTTAATAATTTAAAAAAAATCGTTTTTAGTCTGTTATATCTCTTACGAAAGGATATAACTAAAGCTAACGATTTTAGTGAATTATGTAAGAACTATAAAATTAGTACAGTAAACTAAGATAAGCATAGTACTAATGTTTTTTATTGTAGAAAGGGACGAGACGAGCAAAACGTTCAAGTGATGGTAAGCGCAATGTCCGCCCATTACAATGCTGTGTCACCACACTGCGCCCGTCCCCCTAAGTCGTCAGCTCTTAAGTCTCAAATGCCCAGTGATTACACTAGCTCAATGCCATTCAGACCGAAACACGTTTGTTTGCACACCACTGCGTCACGGCAGAGTAACCGGCCCTGCGGTGGTACCTACTGTATATATTATCTATAATAACATATTTTACGTTTTAGAAAGATTTAAAAAAAAATTGGTGATCCTAAAAAGTTGGGAAAATATATATTATGAGGACCAATCCCAGTAGTGGAATTTGGTAATTTCCAGTTTTTTTTTTTTTTGGGAATAATATTACACACTTATGTGCCTAAAATTTATTTTAAAACCTATAAAATATATCCAAGAGACCTTATCCATTGAAGTTAAATACAAGTTAATTAAAAATATTACAATAAAAAATTTACTTTTTTGTGGAAAATACTCTATATAAGTAATTACAAATAGTACAAAATCCGTAAAATTAGTTTCATTTAAACGGTAATGTTTGCACACTGCTGCTTCACGGCAGAATAACTGGCCCAGGGGTTTTTTTTTAATTGTGTAAAGTGACGAAACGAGCAAAACGTTCACCTGATGGTAAGTGCAACGTCCGCCCACAACAAATGCTGTGTCACCCAGAAAATTTCTGTGTGACACCACACTGCGACCGTCACCCTGAGACATCAGTTCTTAAGTCTCAAATGCCCAGTGATTACGCTAGCTCACAGTGCCCTTCAATCCGAAACACAGTAATGTTTGCACACTACTGCTTCACGGCAAAATAACTGGCCCTGGGGTG